>OX637532.1:57464048-57802433 GCA_951800035.1 Linnaemya tessellans
TTTTATACTTCGGGAACAATTAAATTGGTATTGATTTAGGAGTTGCGACTAAAACAACAATACTAAGAGTAAAAAGTTGTTATTATGTACACATATAAAAACTGTCCAATTTACTGAAAAATGATATATTTAAGCAAGTAGTTAAAGAATTTTTCAGTACGCAAAAAAAACCTGTAAAACTCCACATATTGCCAAGCTGCCTGGGTATTTTTCGCCAAGAAGACAATCGGTTCACGAGTGTATTTGTATTATGCTAAAAAAATTACCAATTAGCGCTGAATATTATTTACAACGATTAAGAGAGACCCTGACAAAATACAGTTTTAATACCCTCCATAAACTATATGTATTCTTGATCAATGATGAAGTCTAAGACGGTCTAGAAATGCTCATACGTCCGACTGTGGAAAATATGATATTGTCTATTTTTGGACCCCGCCCCCTTTAGTTGGCGTTGACTTACGATATTATATAAAGGAACTCTGTCCCACCAAGTTAAACATTTTAAATTCACTAACTAAATATTTGGAGGGTATTTAAGATTCGACCCGGTCGAATATAACGATTTTACTTGTTTCATTTCAAATATTACCGATCCATTTTGAAAAGATTAAATGTTGGAAAACTCATACTGCATTTGACTGTTAATTCATTTATTTTAAAGCGAAATATTCATAAGTTATGGTTGCGAAATTTAGATAAAAGTATGCTGTTTAAGGTGTAAGCAAATACGTACATACATATTTTAGGAAAATCATTATTTTTCTCTTAAACATTTTTTTACAAATAAGTATCATTTTAGATATAATTTTAACGGATATTACTATTTATGTATGTATATAACTGACGAGTTTTTTAAATATAAAATTCAAACTAAATAAGAAGAACTTGCTATTCTATAGAATAGCAATAAGAAGCAAACATAGACGGGAGCAAAACAGTTATTTTACCATCAGCCGGGACTAAATTTGGGCTTATGAACTTTCGCCAAAGATGAAAGTTGCATTTGCTAAACAAAAGGATGGAAAAGCTTAAAAAAATATATGGAAAACGGTTGACGCTAAGGGACATCCCTGCAACTTCTCGCTAGTTTTAACTACATCGTAACTTTACGATGCGGAGTTTAAAAAAATAACTTTCTTTGAATTTCTTCGTTCACGATATCTCACGAACGCAAGAATTGATTTTGACCAGGTTAGTGGCGATCCATAAGACTTTTTAATGTCAAGAGCTGATTAGTTTCTGGAATCGATCCATAAAGTTGTTTAAAAGTTATTCTACAAAAATCGCTTTTGAAAAACAATTCCTTTAATTTTTTTGATGCTTCTCAAAATATACCGATCCAAAACAGTTCCAATCCACAAGAATTTGCTCCGACTATAACTCGCTATATTGTATCCATATGGGTATACTCAGCCTTGGATAGATATCGACTTATTGTTGTTTTTTAAGATCTTATGAATTATTTTCAATAAAAAACTTTTTGATTTTTACAAAACTTTTTTTAGCTCTATTTTAATTTTATTAAAAGAAATGGCAAGAAAAATGAAGGCCTCTGACATTAAACAAATATTAACCACTTTTGTTGATTCCGAAGTTTCTGACTTAGAAGAATCGAAAGAATCTGAAGTTATAAACAATTTATTTCATTCTTTTGATAACAATAACAGCTTTTTGTTAGAATAACTTTCTAGAGAAGATCCGTATGAAATCAAATACAGGATATTGATTCTGATAATAATGATGAAGGCGAAAGGGTTATTGATATAGTAGAGAGTAACACAGTTAATGGAACAGTTCAAAAAAGTTGAACAATTCCATTGGAAAAAAACTTCCTGGACATATCTAGACTTATTTTTCTTAAGCATACCCAAAGGAAAATACAAAATTGATTTTAAATCTGAGAAGGATTTGGAAAAAGAAGGCCGTGGAAGTTTTGACTACTGTGTAGAAAGAGTAGGTAATATTTTTCTTGTCAGATGGCTTGATGGGGGAATTGTATAACTCGTGTCATCAATGCATGGCTATGTTCCGATTTTCTTCTGAAAAAAAGAAAAAAAAAATTTTAAATAACACAGATAAACATCGTATCGCAGTTCAATATCGATATGGGAGGAGTAGATAAATCAGATTTCCTCCTTTCTTTATATAGAATTTCGATAAGATTTGGGAAGTGGGCTCTTAAGATTTTTGACCACTTCATTCATTTAGCAGTTTCCAACTCGTGGTTAGAGTACCGGACTTACTGAGCTTTCGTAACGATATTAGGAATGGTATTTTAGCTCAGTCCAATCAACAAGCATGTTCCAAAAAAGAAAAAGAGGACGCCCAACGTGATGCTTTAATGAGGATATTCCAAAACTTAAAACTACACCCTCAATTTCTTTTCGATATGATGGAAATCAGCATTGGCCGGAACACATGACAGACAAAGGAAGATGCAAAGTCAAAGAATGAAAGGGTCATATTTGATACAAGTGCTCAAAGTGCAATGTTTTCCTATGCACTCCCAATGGATCGAGAAATTGCTTCAAGGAATTTCATTATATATCATATGAATAAATTATTGGTAAGATATAATTTTTTCTTTTATATTATATGCATGTAAAAAATTTTTTAAATTCGTTCTAATAGAGCCTTTTCTACCTTATAAAAAAACAGTTCTGGAACTGGTTGTTATGATCCAAAACTGGAAGCGTTTCTGAAACAGAACTAGTTTTTTAACTGGTTTTAAACCCGTTCCCATACCAGTTTTTTTCGTATGAAGTTCTGAGGGAACTGGTACTAGAACCACAAACACTTCGCAAACGCTTCCGGTTTTTATTCACAGCAACCAGTTTCAGAACCGGTGATAGTATAACCGGTTCTAGAAAAGATTTCATTACAACTGATTTTGAGAAATGTTCCTTGTGTTTATTTTATTTTTTGTCATTATTTATTGTAATTATATAAATTTTAGGTTTATATATTCTAGTTTGTGTAAATATTGGCAGTATTTGTTTTTATTGTAAAAAAAGAATTTTATGTGTTAAAACTTCTAAAATAAAAAACAACTCTAATATAAAAAAACATAAGACAATAGCATTTGTCTTTACCATAACCGATATATATAAATCCATATGGATGCAGTCCAAAAACGCATTTATGATATTTTTTTTAAAATCAAATATTGAAAATATAAAATTTAATTATTTTAGCAACCCAGTAAAAATTGTAGCGAAAGGGTTAAAACGGAGTTTTTATACACTTCACAAAAAAGTGAAAGGATATATATAGGTTTGTCATTCCGTGTGTAATTATATATATATTCTATAGTATAGTGTATATATTCTGGATCCTTATGAATAGCGATGACGATTGAGGGATGTCCGTCTGTCCGTCCGTCTGCACGTGAAATCGGGTTTCCCAAGCCTCCAGAAGAGCTAGAGACTTCGTTCTTGGACCGTTGGATTGGAAATTAACCTAAATAGAGTGGTGTTGAAATTCCGAAATACGGATCCAGAGGTGGGAAGCTTACACCTAATTCTCGACGCATAATTAATACCAAAAACCAATTATTTTCTTGGTTATTTTAAATTAAATTTATTTCATGCTTTGGGAAGCCTCCATGGTCTATTAGAAACTAAATAAATAAAAAAAATGTTTACAGGGATAGGAATGTAAAAGTTTTTTTTTGCACATTCAGTATTTTGTAGTACATGTAATAACTAAAATTATTAAAAATTTCAAGTTTTTCTTAAATAAAACCTCTTTATATATCATGAAGATTTGCATCGGTAAAAAAAAAATTTTAATTAAAATTTCGCTTCCAGGGGTGGCAAATTGGAATGTTTTTTATACATAAAAGTAACCAAAAAGGCAATTGACTAAAACTATTTTATATATTAGGAAGAACAAAATTGGTATCAAAAATTCAAACAAAAATTCTAGTCCAGGGTTGGACAAATGCAAATTTTTGTAGTACATGAAAGTGACCAACAGAGTTAAAAATTTTAAATTTTTCTTAAATAACACTATTTCATGCCTCATTATTAGGAGTTGCATTGGTAAAAAAAACAAATTAAATTTTCGTTTACAGGGTTGGGAAGTTGAAATATTTTTTATGCATAACAGTAACCAAAAAGGCAATTGACGTTGTTGTTTTTGCTAATGAGAACTATTTTATATATCAGGAAGAACAAAATTGGTATTACAATTTTAAAAAAATCAAAATTTCGATTCCAGGGTTGGACAAATGTAATATTTTATGCTACATGAATCTGACCAAAAAGTTTAAAAATTTTAATATTTTTTGTCAAGTAAAACTGCGTTACACCTCACTAAGAATTGCATTGACAAAAAAAATTAAAATTGGCTTCCAGAGTTGGAAAATCGAATTATTTCTGGTACATAAAAGTACCCACATAAATTCCAAATTTTGTTTTTTTAGTGAATTAAACCACTTCATGAAAAATTAAATTAGTATTAACAAATTAAAAATTCCGTTCCAGGGTTGGAAAATCGAAATTTGTTAGTACATAAAAGTAGCCATATAAGTTCCTAATGTTGTGAATGAAATCTTTTTTATACTTCGGGAAGAGTTAAATTTGGTATTAAAAACCAAAAAAAGTAAAATTCCAATTTCAGTGTTGGAATATCGGCATTTTTTTTATTCATAAAAGTAACCATATAACTTGCTATTTTTTATTTTTATGATGAATTATAATTACTTTACATATCAGGAAGAAATAAATTGGTATTAAAAACCAAAATAATCAAAAAGACGATTCTACGGTTTGACTATTAGAACTTTTTGGGGTACATGAAACGGATTTTTTCTTTTTATTTGTAAATTAAACTTATTTAGTATTTTTGAAAGACGTTCGGAGTTATTAGAAATAAGAAGAGCCGAACATTTAGCTTCCTAGCCGAAAAATTTAAACGTTTTGTTAAATATAGAAGTAACCGATAACATCATTTTGATTTTTTAATTAATATATAAAGAAAGACAGAAGAACTACATCTGTGAAGGGTATTTAAGATTCGTCACAGCCGAATATAGAACTTTTACTTATTTTTTTTTTAATTTTCTCAGCGGGAAGCTAAAAATCAGATTTTTAGAGATAGGATAAGCTCATCCCCTTCGTCCGATTTTGCTTCTATTCATATTATTTTACAAACAATGTAACTAATCTAAAAAAATATTCGTGTCCGTCTAGGTTGGAAACAAGTCTTACGTGTGTCGTGGGTTCTTGTTACATAACTACAGTCGTCAATATATTAAAGTCAGTAAATCGGACAATGATTTGATGTATACCAACAATAATATAAAAAGTTTTAGCGTAAACAGCAAGCGTAAAATAGGTATTTCTGGAACTCAACATTAAATATTATAACTGTCTAAACGATTACTTCGCAAGGACAATTTTATCAATGTTTTTGACAACTAGTCCCTATTCAGTTATAATACTAGTTTCTTTCAAGTTTAAACTGCAAACAAATAATATAAAATAAACTAATAATAATAATTTAAATATCATATATAATATTATTAATATCATTGTAATGTCGGTATGATGCCAATATTCACATTTCGGTAGCGGTATTACCGATACCGAAATATGTGAAATGCCGATTCCGCTAGCTAGCACTACCATTATTCATTTTGATTGCTAACCTTGGATTCTTTCCTTAAACACATTAAATACATAAGAGTGCATATATACATGCGAGAATGTAATTGTCATATAAACAATTGCTACGAAAAGTATGATAGATTCGCAAAATATACTTTTGGTAAAATTTAATTAAAATATCTAAAGCACATAATACAGCTGCGTAATTTAGCAAAGTATTACATAATCTTCTAAGTAATCTTCCAAATGCCCAAAATTAAAAACATATTGACCAATTGAAAAATCCGATTACCTGATTGATAGGATGTCATGCCAATAGACTAAACATACAAAAAAACCATTAACATGAACAACCCTTATTGAAGGAAAATGACAACTAACATTAAATCCGATGACCAGAAGACACAAAAAAAGAAAATACAAGAAGTACCTATACCAGAAGCAAAGGTACAATTAAGAACGTACTTTTAATAACTGAATCGTCACACGCCTTTTCAGATGTTTATAATTCTATTGTTAAACGATGAAGGCAAATGTTTATTCTTTTAACAAATTATCTTTCAGTTGTTTTTCCTTTGGCCAACTAACTTCGACCAATATCAAATTCTTACCATAATTTTTCAGTTTATTTTGGCAATGGAAATAAGATTTTATTAGGGAGATTAGACAACAAAAGATGATACAACAAAGCTTGTACGTGAACGCGTTACGACTAAAGAAGGAAAATTCTATGCAGAACAATTAACCGCATTGTTTGGATTGCTATTGGTATTATTATGAATTTGTCTTTGTGAATTTTTTGGAAAAATTACAATTTCCAAAAACATTGTTATCAACATTACAAAAAGGTCGACTATTTAGGGTTTGTCAAACTCAAACACATATGCATGCTGTGTAGTTTAACAATATGCAGTGTGACAACATTTGAAGCACCTGTTAACAGATTATGCAATAACTGCAATTCCGTGTTCTGGCTTCTTACATTTTTTTTACAAAGTTGCCAATATATATTCAAGTTGGATTCATTACAGAGAAGTTTACAAGCTTAAATCTTCGCACGTCTCTGTGATTCGTGGTATATTGGAATATTGTTTGTTTGCAAGCAGACACAGTAGTGTTTACTAGTGACAACATTATTCATTTTTTTTATATTTAGTCTAAATTACTACAAATGCGATGTCAAAAAATGCCTTAGTATATTTCCGGCTTTAGTATTCATTTCAGTCTAATTGTGTTGAAAGTATGTATACAAAGAATATTTTCTAAACGTTTTTTAAGGTTAATTTGGTCTTTTGAGTTAACATCTTATGAAGCCATAAGCAGTTCTCAGGTTTACAGCCACTGGTAAATGCGCGAATATGTTTTTCAATTATATTTGTGTATAATTTTCTATCTTATATTATAAAACATCCAGAAATCGTTAACTTTTTTAACATTTAACGTTCAGCTTTTAAGCAACAGTTGCTCCTTTGTGGAACTTGTGCATATAATACATTACGCCGAAAATGATTTAATTGTAAGATGGTTGAGTTTATTTATAAAAACTTTTTCTCGCCTTCAAATTTTAATATTGACCATGATAATAATTTATTGAAAATATATATGAATTAACATACTTTTTTAGAAATCTGTAAATATTAAACTAGGTAGATGAAATGATGAAATATATAAGTAAAATTCGATCCAAATATGTTTCTTAAGGTACGTTCACACTTATCAAATATTTGCCCCAAAAACCGTAACCACTAAAAACTAATGAAACATATTTTCGCTTAAATCAAGTAAAACAGTTTCATTCAAAGTGAATAGAAAGTGCCACTGAATTCAGTATTATTGGAAATTGTTTGACTCTATAAACACTTGCCTTAATTAAAAAGTCTTTCATTAATATTTAGTGGTTACGCTTTTTTGGGCAAATATTTAATAAGTGTGATCGTACCTTTATATATTTAATGAACCAACCGTTCGCTATAACATTATTGTCTTTCCTAAAATTATTAAGCAAACAATTAGAGGAATCTTTACTAAGTTCCGTGCAATTTTTTTGAGATTTTCACAAAAAATAATTTGTATACACGTAAAAAACACACACACATACATATATATATATATATATATATATATATATATATATATATATATATACATATATATTGTAAAAGCTATTAAATATTGTTATTGTTTGTTTTTAAACTTTTAATTGAATTCAAATGCGAATAGAATGATTTTTTAAAAATAGAAATAGTAAATTAAGGAAAGGCCGAAGAAACATATTAAGGAAAGGTCGAAGAAACATATTAAACTTAATTAATATTTAATAGGCTAATTGTTCGAAAATTTGTTTTAAATTCATAAAGATATGATAAATATTGCAAGGCACAAAGGAAAGTGAACATCACTTTCACACTTTTAATTTTCTTCATGTTCTTTTTTCTGAACTTTTTGTTTCATTAATTAATTAATTTAGTTATTAAATTTTTTTTAACCTGTTAATTGACAGAAATTAACCGATTTAATCGAAAATAACTAATATATAATTAATTGTTAATTGGGTGCAAATTATTTTATGCAAATCGGTTAAGCGATTGAATATCCTGCAAGTCTTAAAAGTTAAGATTTCATTATGCACTAAATAATAGAATTACTTTAGATCTTTAAAAGAGATATAAGTTTACAAAGATAGTTTCCATTTCTATCTCTTTACTTCTCCTCTGCTATAATTATTTGCTAATGTTTTTCTCAGAAGTTAAACCTATTATTTAGATTTTGTTATACAAATTAACTAATTCAGCGAGAATTTTTCAAAACCGTCTAGTCCTGAAACAATATGCTTCATATGGATCCAACTTTGGCGTTAACAATACTTTTATTCAAAGTTTTATGAGCAATTAAGCGAATTAGTGGTGGTTCCGACGATGCCACGGTGTAATGAATTATATACAACTCGTCTTAAAAATGTGGGAGAGAAGAAAAAGTAGGAGACGGAAACTTTGGACTAATTAATTTCAATTAAACATAGCTAACATTTTGCTAATCTGCTATATTTTATGTTAAAAAATATTTTTGTATATACCTAGGTTGAGATTAAATCAGAGCTCCGAAATCTTCGCTCGAATTGGAGTAGAGAGTGAAACTCGCTCCAATTCGAGCGCGAGTACTCCTGCGAGTGAAAAAAAATATCGAGTGTACACTATTTTTCTATGCCACTCGAATAAGAGCGCATATGCTTTGCTCGATTTCGAGTGCGAGTAAAATACGCTCGAAATCGAGCAGATTTTACTCTTGCCGCGTACTCCTTCAGTCTTTCTCATACAAACAAAAAAAATGTACACTTAATATTTTCCCACAATTGTTAATTCCACAAATTGTGTGGTTTCCTTCAAGGTCATAACGAAAATATTTTCGAGTTTCATTATTTATGTCTTTATTGTTCATTATAATATAGAAAATATAAGTAAACTTTTAAAATTTAATAAAACTTTTTTTATAAAACCAACTAATTGCTCCGCACACGCGCACTGTATGGAAAGACTGAAAGAGTACACAAAAACCACACGCACACACAAGTCAGCAAAGACAAACAGTTTCTATTTTTCCACTCGATTTTACCTACTCTTAAGAGTAAACTCTCACTCTATTTCGAAGATTTTTACTCCCACTCTTATATTTTAAAAAGGAGTACTCGCGAGTACTCCCACCTAAAATAAACGAGTGGAGAGTAAACTTTTTGTAACACTCGTAATCTTCGAGTACTCTTCTTCGCGAGTAAAATCGAGTGAATCTGAGCTCTGGATAAAATATACATTTTGTACACATATTTAAAATTTATTTATTATGCGGAATGTAAGCGACACTACATATTGTTTCGCAGTTATTCTAAAATAAGAAACTAATTTATTTGGGTTCTAAATAGTTTAAGTCTTAGTCAAACGTAGCAGTATAAGATTTTTGGGTTTGTAAGCTGAGGTAAGTAGTACGTTCTAAGTTGAAAGTTATGCGTCCTAAAGTTCAAAGTATATATACCGCACCCAGTTGGGATGCGCACTCGTACAAACGAATTAAACGAAAGTCATTAAAAACAAAAATCTTACAAATATCGCTGGAAAGACGACTTTCATTATATTTTTCTTTTCGGGGTTTTCCTTATGCATCCAAAAGAACAACTAAGAAAGGGGAAAACCTATTCAAAGCTGGATTTATATCTTAAAACGAAACTCTATATTGACAACACTTAGTAAGATCCACTTTATAATTTTAGTGACCGTGTGCATTTTATTTATGATGACACATAATTTGGCTTTGTTTTTGCCAAATTCTCTATTGTTAAATTCACCGATCGAGTCTCCTAGATAACACAAATGCCTACTCGTATATTGCTGCAAGCATTGATTGTTTGTTTGTTGCTCGCTAATAAAAAAAAATTGCATAACCTTTTAAAATCTATTTAGCACACAATGGCGCTGAAAATATATTTGAGTGTTATTAAGAACTAAAAGAAGCACAGAAAGGAAAAATTTGCTTGCATGGAAAGCAAATTTAAAAAGATTTATAGCATTTCCTTTTATAGGGAATTATATTATACTGACGCAAATTTTGATGTTAATATTAGATATTAAGTCACAATTTTATGAATGTTATCTGAACGTAGTGATAATAGTATGTCATTTTCTTTTGTTTATCAAGATATTAAGTGAGGGATAGCGAATATTCTGACTCATATTTGATACATTTTTTTCTTTGAAGGTGTTCAAATAAAACATCATAATACATGCGTAATACATACACATATATAAATAAAATTGTACTTTTAGTGCTTATCTGCTAATTGTAATATATAAGTAACGTTTACAATATTATATAGAGAATGTCAAGCCCTATGGAAAAAATTATATGGCAGCATATAATTGCATTTTATATATAATAAATATTTTTTTAAAGTACGACCAGCACTCAGGTTTATTATGTATATTGACTCCTTCAGTACGCAGTGCATTGCGACAGAAGTAGAAAGGTTGCCACAGAACTACAAATGTAGTGTCAAACGCTGCCAGTTATGCTCAGTGACAAGTGGTTTGCCTTCATCATTTAAACAGGACGACAACAGGTTACACAACCATGCACTAATGCTGATAAGAAGCATTCGACAACATATTCACTCGGAACTTTACGCTTCATAGTCTTGTTAACTATTTCAGCCAATATATAATGATTTCATTACGAGGAATCATTTGAACAGTTTGCACAACGAACGCAATTAAATATTACTCTCAAAAAGATTGATATACGTATAAAACCTGTCAATACTTTTAAACTATTAACTTTGCTATTGAATAAGTATATACTCGTATAAATAAGTATATCTTTCAATAAGTATATATTTTAATTTGCATAACTTTAAAAAAAAAAAGAAAAAGAAATGAGTACGCAGCCATCGTAAGTACACCGAGTGCATATTTCAGCTATTAAGCAGTATGCTAGAATATAATTAGGTATATTGACCTTTTCACAGATATGTGGCTGGTTGTCAGGTCGGCCGATATGCCTACGTCAGCAGTTTTTTTTAATAGTAATTCAATGATTCTCCATAAAAATTTTCTGTTGATCTTACAGACCTTCTTTGAAATTTTGGCAATGATCGATATTTTAATTCCACTTGTTATATAAAATTTGATGAACATTCATCGATCCATATGTTCCCATTGCAGAAAATCGGCCACACACA
The DNA here is from genome assembly GCA_951800035.1 of Linnaemya tessellans. Lineage (NCBI taxonomy): Eukaryota > Metazoa > Arthropoda > Insecta > Diptera > Tachinidae > Linnaemya > Linnaemya tessellans. Next base: position 57,475,386 of record OX637532.1, read on the forward strand.
ATAGCCCAGTTCACAATCTCGAGCAAGTAGTCTAGCATCGTAGCATGAGCAAAATAATTGTACTCTACACCAACAAAATACATTGAAAATGCTCTCAAATACTCTCTCAATTTGCAAATGCTATAATGCTAGACCATTTGCACAGGATTGTGAATTGGGCTAATATAATTCTATGTTTTATGACTCTTACGTATGGTCGAGATGAGTATACCAACATTGTCTTCGAAATTTTATAATTGAACTTATTTTTTAACATATGTATCTCTTGTGCATTTTTGTTGTTCATTCATTTGATTCTCAGTTTTTGCGATATAGGTATGCACATTCATGTAACATTCCAAACTCTTCTTAAGCATTTGGTCTTACGCTTAAAAAAATCTGTATTACCAGCAAAGGTTGCTGTGTGAATATCATCGCCTGGTGCCATCACGGAGGCATATGTGTATTTTGATCGTATAGGATCTTAAATGCTACCTTGAGGAATTCCGTCTTCAATCGTCTTTAATTCAAATTTTGCATCAGTTTCTGGGTCAACGGTAGAAAATCGTCCATGGGGAAAGCAAAACAGAATTGTTTTTCTCCAAAAGTGTCAGACAGTTTTTAAACCAAATTGAATAACATATTGTAAAACACAAGGCTAGGCTTTGATAATTTTTTAATTTATTTTCCCTTATATTTTGTGTATTATCCATACAAAATTTGGCAATGCTGAGCGCGTTACAAAATTTAAACCAAAGAGATAGCATTTGTACACTACACATGAAAATAATTCACAAATATTTTATAAAACATCTCATTTACTATTAAACTCACATTTCTAAATTATTTATTCATTTATTTTATCTAAGATCTAATATTAACACCAAAGACACACCCATATTCATATCTACAATAATGTCAATGTTAGTCATTGTGAACATGTGGTCAAACGGCTACTGTTTGGAGATGTAAATAAGTTTGAAAAAATTTCAACGATGTTGGTAGAAAAAAACATGTGAGTTGTAACTATATATACACAAATGTATGTGTGAATATTTGCTTAAGAATACGTTAATAGTACGAAGATAATGTATTTCTAACGCTTTATTTTGGAAAACTATGCAAAAATAGTAGCAAAGTAATGAGGATATTGTTGCTGCGTAGAAGAAACACATAAAATGAAAGGTTCATTTGCATATCTATAAATACCAAGGCGAAAAACTGTCTTGAAAAACTTTTATAATATGTTCTAGATATGTACATATACGATTCCGTGGCATCTGTCCGCTCATAATTACTCGCTTCATAGTTCTGCAGGATGAATTGCTTTAGTTGTGTTCAGCGTTACCCTTATGGTACTAAAGTGTCAATTTTACTTTTTTTTATACCCGTGACATAAGTACCGTTTTGGACCATTACAAAATCGAAATTTTTTGTTCCTTTTTTCAATCATGAAATTTTTTATTGAAAACCATCGCTTATGTACTTTTTCTTTAACAAGCAGCTTTTACACAAATGTATCATTAGCATAGGTTAAGGTTTTACAATAAACAGCTTGTGTACTTTTTTATACCCTCCAAAAAAGAATTTGGAGGGTATATTCACTTTGTCATTCCGTTTGTAACGCATCGAAATATCCATCTCAGACCCCATAAAGTATATATATTCTTGATCAGTGATGAAATCTAAGACCAACTGAGCATGTCCGTCCGTCCGTCCGTCCGTCTGTGGAAATCACGATACAGTCCAAACGAAAAGAGCTAGACTCTTGAAATTTGGCATAAATATATTTTAAAACTTAGAGCAGGTTAAGTTCGAAGATGGGCTAAATCGGGCAAGAGGGAAAAAAGTTCCCCTAAGAAGAACTAAACCAACCCAGAAAAAACAACATAATTTTTGAAGTTTTTTGGTTATTTTGTTAAGCAAACGATATATTTTTATGTCAAATACGGTCCAACGCCTTAAACTTGGAGCCATTAAATAAAATAAAAATATTTTTTGACCCCGCCCAATTCAGTGGGCGTTATTATAGGCAAAAATAGCATAAAAATTTAACAAATTGTTTTACTTAAGCCTAAATTCCTTAAAAATAACACTTTTAAGCTTCAATGACGAAACTGAGACGAATCCTGGTACTACTCTGCCCTACCCCCTCCTTCCCCTTCGTCCCCTAAATGACCCTACCAAAAAAAAAAAATTTTTTTAAACTTTTGTATATAATCATTCCAAACATTTATCTTTAGACCCCCCCTCTTCCTTTGCCCCCTAAATGACCCTACCAAAAAAAATTTTTTTTTTAAATTTTGTATATAATCATCCCAAGCATTTATCTTTAGAGTTTTATGACTGCCGATTTCTGCCTTACCCCCCCCCCCCCTCTTCCTTTGCCCCCTAAATGACCCTACCAAAAAAAATTTTTTTTTTAAATTTTGTATATAATCATCCCAAGCATTTATCTTTAGAGTTTTATGACTGCCGATTTCTGCCCTACCCCCCCCCCCCCCCCTCTTCCCTTGCCCTCTAAATGACCCTACCAAAAAAAATTTTTTTTTTTAAATTTTGTATATAATCATCCCAAGCATTTATCTTTAGAGTTTTATGAATGCCGATTTCTGCCCTACCCCCCCCCCCCCCTCTTCCCTTGCCCCCAAGATGACCCTACCAAAAAAAAAATGTTTTATTAAATTTTGTATATAATCATCCCAAGCATTTATCTTTAGAGTTTTATGAATGCCGATTTCTGCCCTACCCCCTCCTCCCCCTTTGCCCTCTAAATGACCCTATCAAATAAAACAAATTTTAATTTTGTATATAATTATCCCAAGCATTTATTTTTAGAGTTTTATGACAAAGGTGAAATGTTTCCCCCACAGCCCTTGCTAAAAATACAGTTTTTATACCCTCCAAAGAGAATTGTGATGAAGTCTAAGACGGTCTAGCAATGCTCATACGTTCGTCTGTGGAAAACATGATATTGTATATATTTGAACCCCGCCCCCTTTAGTGGGCGTTGACGTACGATATTATATAAAGGAACTCTGTCCCACCAAGTTAAACATTTCAAATTCACTTACTAAATATTTGGAGGGTATTTAAGATTCGACCCGGTCGAATATAACGTTTTTACTTGTTTTTTTTTAGGAGTAGGACCAGCACTCAGGGGATAACCCCTACATATGCAGTGAATTGCGCTGGAACTAGGAAAATAGATTTTGGGAAGGAAGATAAAGGGAGTAGTGTCTGTGGATATTCGACTTGAACCCCCTCACATAGTAAGTGGCGGGGAAGACATCTGCAGGTAGTTTGTTCCACATACGGACTATTCGGCCAAAAAACAAATTTTCTCTGTTACACGTAGTGCGATTAGTTGGAATATCGATCACAAACGCATGCGCTCTTGATGAAAAACGCGTTGAGGGTAAGAAAGAATGGGTTTCAGGTACAAGTTCCCTAATTTCACCAGAATACCTGCCATTACAGTAACGATAGAAAAACGATACGCAACCCACATTGCGACGATGCTCAAGAGAGTCAGTAGAGTTAGCTACCCTACTGTCTCCGATGAGTTTCATCGCCCTCTCCTGTACGCGGTCGAGTAACTTCGAAATAGACTTTGAAGCACCGGCCCAAATATGAGAGTTGTATTACGTCTTCGGTCGATGTAAGCGGTGTAAATATTAAGAAGATCAGAAGGGGTGAAGTATCTCTTGCATCGTCGTAAGAAGCCAAGGCACTTGAATGCTTATTTTGCGATCTGAAAGACATGTTCCGTTTATCTGACATCACATTGCACTTCCATGCCCAGAACATCAAGAGCCCCTGACTCCATAATACTTACACCACCCATAGAAACAGATGAAGCAGCATGGTCATAAGTACGTCGTGCGTAATTATTCAACACTGGGTCTTACGGGCATTAAAATCGACCTGTTCGCCTGACTCCATTCGGAAATCTTCGCGAGGTCACTATCCAGAACGTCATTCATAAACTGCCTCCTCGTCTCGATTTCAGACGTTGACGGCCTGCAGTCAAATGAATAAGAATACGAAAGGCTGCTATCATCTGCGAAAGAGTAAATAGGACAGGAAGTTTGGGAAAGTAGATCGTTAATAAAAATTAGAAATAGAGTAGGAGAAAGAACGGAGCCCTGCGGTACCCCTGAGTTGACTCTGAACTCATCGGATGAGATCCCATCTATAACAACTCGTATGGAGCGATCCCTGAGGAAGCTCGATATAAACCGAGAGAAGGTGTCTCTGACACCAAATGCAATAAGTTGGACAGGAGTGCTCCATGCCACACTCTATCAAACGCCTTAGAAATTTTTAGAGCCACCACTTTACTTTCGCCAAAACGGTGTATGGAACTACACAAGTTTGCCGAAAGAAGGGCCAATAGGTCACCCGTAGAGCGGCCTCTGCGGAAACCATACTGGCGGTCGTTTAGTAAACTGTTGGACTCCAGATATTTCACAAGATGGAAATTAAGCATAGTTTCCATCACCTTCGATATAGCAGAGCATATTGCAATCGGGCGGTAATTTTCAGGGTTATTAGCCACTCCCTTTTTGGGGATTGGCGTTACATTAGCAACCTTCCATCACATTGGAAATTTCCCGGAGTAGTATAGTGTACTGAAAAGTTTGGCTAATGGACGTGCTAACGTCGAAGAGCACTGCTTCAGGACCAGTGCAGGGATTCCATCCGGCCCAGGAGACTTCCTTGTGCTGAGTTCCGCAAGAACCCTTTTAAATAAAATAAATCTTAGGCATAGTTACGGATACTCTCTCGAGCGCGGGGAGTGGTTGAGAGCTATCAGGCAAGTGAGAGTTACTTGCAAATATTTCAGCCAATATATTAGCTTTATCAACTCTGTCAGTAAATATTTGGTCATTCCTCAAAAGAGTCGGAATTGAAGAACTAGCACTTTCCTTAACACTTTTGACGAATGACCACAAACTCTTACTACCCCTGGGGGCAGTGAGAATTCTAGTGCGACTACGCTGCTCGTATAAAGCCTTTTCGCGTCTTAACACTTTGGCACGCGAAGATCTTGCCTTCTTGCGTAGCAAATCAGTATAGGCATTTTTGTTATTACGCCAAGTACTGAATGCTTCCTCTCTGGATCGCAACGCATCTTTACATGCCTCGTTAAACCAAGACTTCGTCCTAGGTTTAACCGAAATTTGCTTACAGGGAATAAAAGCTTCCATCCCCAGTAGAATTGTGTTTTCAACCATTTTCGCCATGGAATCGACATCATTGTCAAGAAAATATAGTTTCCAGTTAAAATTCCGAAAGAATTCTTTGAGCTCGGCCCAACGACCCTTTTCGCGAAACGTTTTGCGCGGCAAACAACTCAGCAAATTGGTTCTCTGAGGTTGTGTGGCTCGAATGGCGAGGCCAAGACGTGTTATGAACATTTAAATCACCATCAACAACAATTTCACTGATCGGACAACTATCAAGAATCTTCGATACGGAGTCGGAAAGAGTATCGAAGTCATGTATGGTAGCATCTCTTTCCGCGTTTGGACTTCTATACAGAAACCCGAAATGCAAAAAGTGTGTACCGACTTTAAATTTAACCCAAAGACAGCTAAATTCTGCGTCAGACATGCCTAATGGTTGCTGGCATTGGTACACAACTTCATTACGTACATATATTGCAAGGCCCCTACGAAGGATAAAAAGCGACAGGATCAGCATCCTCATGTACCTGGGTTTCACTTAAGGCGAAAACATCCGGCCAATGGAGACAAACGTGAGCATATACAGAAAATAAATTCGCTCTTAACCCACGTATGTTACAGAAGTCGATTCTAATCTTACCCGCCATCACAAGATGAGAGAAAAAAAACCGAAATCCAAACTCTAGATTAGCGAATACGATGCAATGACAACAACTGCAGTGACCATTCACTAGCCAGTGTTATGCCTTCACTAGTGAATGATCCAGCCGCTATCAGTACACCGCACCAATAAAATAGAGTTTTTATTTTATTCTATTTACGGGAAGAGGGATGGGAGGCGCATAACACTGCAGAGACACAGGTCATAAAAGCCCTGGTCTGGTCCACTTCCATTTTCCCATAGTGGCTCATAGTGCCAACACTGGTATGGGGTGTCGGCACTGGTGGTGAGGAATGCACTGTTTATTGTTTGTTGTTTTGTTGTTTTTCTTATTTGAGTTATTGATTTTGTATTTTATTATTGCAATATGTTTTAAGCTGGAGGCATTTCTTGTTTTAATTTAAGATTTGGCGCGCGCGTATTTAAAATTTTATGTATTTGAATTAACCCTCTGTATCATACTGTAGACTGTAGGCAACAAACCTTTGGGGTGCCTCACAATTAATATAGATAAATTTACTTAATATAATCGCTCACTGTAGCCGGTGGTATACAAAGTGATCTAACAAACTTGCACCAAAAAATCCAATTAGTTGGCACTACTTGCCGAAAATTGGCATTTGTTATCTGACCGCTGGTATTTTCGCACAGTCATAATTAGCCGCGATTTCAAAATATAATAATAATAAAGTCTTATCCACGTGTTTTATGTGTTATCTTTATAAATTTGAGAGATAGGTGCTTACATTTTATTGTGAAACAGTGTTCTTTATAATTTTTCCATTTGGTTGTGTTTTTTCTGGCAAATAAGGAGTGTTGCAACACACCCTTTTTGTATCATTTTTTCCTTAAATAATAAAAATAAATAAAAATAAAAAAATACGTATATTTTACTTTTTTGTTATCGTCCCCTATACAAAAAATCAGATAAATCGGTGTCCTTGAGTGATAGAGGGTTAAGATTCTATAGGCTAATTGTTCGAAATTTTTAATTTAAATCTCAGAAAGACATGATAAATATTCCAAGGCACAAAGGCAAGTCAACATCAGTTTTTGTTATTCAACTTACACAGCAGAGCAGAACACCTAATAAGTGGTGACAAACACAATACACATGAGCACTGATGATGAAAGGGTTGCGTCTTTCGAAAAACAGCTGTTCTGCTCTGCTGTGTAAGTTGAATAACAAAAACTGATGTTGACTTGCCTTTGTGCCTTGGAATATTTATCATGTCTTTCTGAGATTTAAATTAAAAATTTCGAACAATTAGCCTATAGAATCTTAATTCAATTTAATATAGCAATATAAAATGTTCGTTAAAATTCCTACTGCATTTTATTTATTTGTTTTTCTATTGATTGGAATTTCTGTTCTTTATATGTTTGTGTTTATTTTTTGCCTATATGCTTTCACTTATTTATTTAATTTGTTTAATTTTCTTAAATAACTAAAACACAGCCCTGGACTCACAGACATAAAGACGAAAAACGTGTTAACGGCACGAGAGACAGAACACTACTTGTGTATTTAGTATGTAGGTGCATATTTGAAAATGATTTTTAACTATCACAAAAGTTTATATTTTTGTCAAAAGTAAGAGTGGCTTACTGAAAAAACCTTATAATAATACTTAACATAAATTAGAAGTAATTGATTTTTTGAAATATATTCATACGGAAAAGTAAGTATGTACATATTCACTTTTTAATGTTTATTTCAAATTTAAAGCATAAACGTTTTTAAAAAAATAATACGTTATCGGATCTGATCAAAGAAACATTAAGCTTATATATAAGTCAGGAAGCCGAGACCGAAATATGTATCTGCTGCAAAGATCCAAAGTAATGTTGCTTTTGAATTAATTAATTAATTGAGACAATATGTCGAATAAACGATTTTACAAACATTGTTATTGAAATTAAAACGAATATTTTAAATTTCTAAAAAAAATTATGTAACGAATAAATACCTCTTAACATGTTTAGACTCAAGTTTCATAATACATATAACAAGTAAAAACGTTATATGCGACCGGGTCGAATCTTAAATACCCTCCAAATATTTAGTAAGTGAATTTAAAATGTTTAACTTGGTGGGACAGAGTTACTTTATATAATATCGTACGTCCACGCCCACTAAAGGGGGCGGGGATCAAAAATAGACAATATCATGTTTTCCACAGACGAACGTATGGGCACTGCTACACCGTTTTAGACTTAGACCGTCTTTTGGCTGGGTCGCTCTGGCAAGGTCTGTGGGGGACTCATTTCACATTTGTCATAAAACTCTAAAAAAAATAAAATGTTTTATTTATTTTTATTTTAATAAATGAACGTGATTACATTCTATTTATTATTTTTGAGAGTGGAATATTAAGAATATTTTTCATAGTCATTAAACCAGCAGAACGGATCAGTACTGATTTCGAGGCCGCTACGCCATCTCATCAGCGTTCTTTGTTCAATTTTTCCACTGTTTCAAGTGGAGCTAGTTAGTAGGAATATCAACTATTTAACCAATGTTTTTAACGAAAATTGAATATGAGAAGTTCCCACATTCACATTTTCAAGTTATTACCTTTTTGGTTAGTACGAAATTCCCCAACCCTGACGATTAATATTCCCAATATTCCATGTATCTCTTTCGCTTTTTCCAGAGCCATCGGCTGCTGATATCTAAAGCTTTTTGTTATTTATGTTCGAGGAATTACATTTTTGTTAACAATTTGCAATGAACATGTAAACAAGTGCGCGTGACCTCGCAATGTTTTAAATTAATGTATGAATTTCTATTTTAGCAGTGAACCTTTATTTATGTAAATTGTATTGCAGGATGTTAATTTTCTCAACAGGCTATAAGTTCAAATCTGCGAAACCGCAAATTATTTATTTTTTTTATTTAATAAATGAATGTGATAACATTCTATTTATTTCTCAGAGTGGAATATTAAGGATATTTTTCATAGTCATTAAGCCAGAAGAACGGATCAGTTCTGATTTCGAGGCCGTTACGCCATGTCATCAGCGTTCTTTGTTCAAGTTTTCCACTGTTTCAAGTGGTGCTAGTTAGTAGGAATATCAACTATTTAACCAAAGTTTTATGTTTTTGTTTTTAAGAAATGTTACCCTTTTTTTAAAAAATACCCTTATTGTGCTCTTAGTGCCGGCCCAACTAAAAAAAAATATGCCTACTCTAAAATGGCATCACATTACAGAGTACTCTATTTTGATATATTATCTGCAACAAAAATATCTTTTAGCTGTTACTAATAGACTGTTTTACTATATACATATATATATATATATATATATATATATATATATATATATATATATATATATATATATATAGTATATACAGAACTATAAAAGGACTAATTACGAGCTACAGAATCGTTATTCAAACTGGCAGACAACAGACAAACTAGTGCACTAATCAACACAATAATGCACTAATCACAGTCATGACTTAGTCTGGAATTCAACCCATAATTAAGCGCCTCGTAATCTACAAGCGAACTTCAGTTCAGTTCAGCCAACAGCAAAATAAAACATTTTGGAAATATTGTTCATGAATTTCAAACAGCATAAAATTACGTTGAGATATTATTGAATTGAGCATCCTGAAAGAAATTCTATCGACACATTGAGCGATGTTCTTGACTATAAAAAAACTGTAGAAACAGTTTCAATGAGAATCTGGCATTGGAGTGTACCTTTCCGGAATCATTCGCAGTCAGGCACTTCCTCTTTTTCGTGACCTGGCTAATCTATCTCATATGTATACATTATGTAAATAAAACCAGTAAACGTGCTATAATTGGCTATGACGAATCTTAAATACCCTTCACAGATGTAATTCTTCTTTCTTTCTTTCTTGCTAAAACAGAAAGTAGGTTTAATTAAAAAAAAAATGTTATCAGTTACTTTTATATTTAAGAAAAGGTTTAAATTTTTTGGCTAGAAAGCTAACTGCCTGTTCACCGATGTCGAAAGCTATCGATCGATCGAATAAATAACTTTTAAAACCAAAACAATTTTTTAAATTTGCTTTTTAATACCAATTTAACTCTTTCTGAAGTATAAAAAAGATTTCATTCACAAAAACCCAAAATTAGGAAATTATATGGGTAGTTTTATATATAAAAAAATTTAGATTTTCCAACCCTGGAACAAATTTTTAATTTTTCAAATTTTTAATACCAATTTAATTCTTAGCGAAGTATAAAATAGGTTTAATTAACTAAAAAAACAAAACATGGAATTTCTATGGGTACTTTTATGTACCAGAAATATTACGATTTTCCAACTCTGGAAGCGAATTTTAATTTTTTTTACCAATGCAATTCTTAGTGAGGTGTAACGCAGTTTTACTTGACAAAAAAACTAAAATTTTTAAACTTTTTGGTACATGAACCATAAAGTATTTCATTTTCAATTCTGGAGTATGTATCAATTGTTTGGAACCCTTGTTATTATTCTATTCATATTAATAGTATTGAATGGGTACAAATTTTTAATTTTCTGTCTCCGTGGTCTTGGTTGGAATTTCTATTTCCTGCCACCATATCATAGTAGACTTGCTTTAATAAAATTGCCTTCTCTAAAGAGTCGCCGATCGATGCTGAGCGCTTTATTTGTTCTGGGCCTGATTCATGGCAATGTTGATTCGGAGTTCTTGCTTAAACAAATAAACTTCAACGTTCCTGCAATACCTACACGCAATTTAACGTACTGAAAAGAAATCTTACTTTATATCTAAATTGTTAACCCAATTATTTTTATATATGTAATATTGTTCAGTTATTCACATTTTAGTCAGTAAGGATGTAAATATCTATTGACCTAATAATAATAAAATAAGTAAATAAAAATTTGTCCAACCTTGGAATCGAATTTTTAATTTTTTAATATTATAATACCAATCTTGTTCTTCCTGAATTATAAAATAGTTTTAGCTAGCAAAAACCACAACGTCAATTGCCTTTTTGGTTACTTTTATGCATAAAAAATATATCAATGTTCCAAGCCTGGAAACGAAATTTTAATATTTTTATTATCTTTTTTACCATGCAACTCTTAATAATGAGGCATGAAATAGTTTTATTTAAGAAAAACTCAAAATTTTTAACCATTTTGGTTACTACATGTACTACAAAAAATTTCATTTTCCCAACCCTGTTATTTTTGTTATGTTTTATCAGTGCAACTCTTCTTGAGGTATAAAGTAGTTTTATTTAAGAAAAGTTGTAAATTTTTAACTATTTTGGTCACTTTCATGTATTACAAAATATTGCACTTGTCCATCCCTGGACTCGAAATTTTTATTTTTGAATTTTCGATACCAATTTTGTATTTCAAAAATTATAAAATAGTTTTAGTTAGCAAAAATAAGCAACGTTGCCTTTTTGGTTACTTTTATGTACAAAAAAAATTTTGATTTCCCACCCCCTGGAAGCGAAATTTTTATTAAAAAAAAAATTTTTTTTTTGTCGAATGCAAGTCTTCATGAGGTTTTATTTAAGAAAAACTTAAAATTTTTAACCCTTTTAGTTATTACATGTACTACAAAATACTGCATGTGCCACAAAAAAACTTTTACATTCCCATCCCTGGAAATGTTTTTATATATTTTTTGTTTTTAATAGACCATTGATGCTTCCCAAAGCATAAAATAGGTTTAATTTACAGACGACCAAAACAAATAATTGGTTTTTGATATTAATTATGCGTCGAAAAATAGGTGTTAGCTTCCCAGCTCTGGAACCGTATTTTGGATTTTTCTGAACTTCAATACCACTCTATTTAAGTTCATTTCCAATCCAACGGTCCAAGAACAAAGTCTCTAGCTATTCTGGGGGTTTGGGAAAATCGTACAGACGGACATCGCTCAATAGTCATCGCTATTCATAAGGATCCATAATATATATACTTTAGGGGGTCCCATGTGAATATCGAAGAAATTACACACGGAATGACAAACCTATTATACCCTTTCACTTTTTTGTGAAGGCTATAAAAAGATTTCCAAGTTGAGTCGTGGTTATGTAGAAAGTTAATTATTATGTAATATTTATATCTGTTTTTACTTTAGATACCATACACATATATTACAACACTTTGAAAAAAATGTTGGCACTAGCTTTTGCCAACACAATATATAAAAACGTGCTGAATGAATTTCTCATACCGTGCAAGTCACATCCTGATACCCAAAATAATTATAATGGCTGGGAAAGTGTAGGGAAACCCTAAAGTTTTATTCCCACATTTTGCTAGACAGCAACGTAAGCATAAAATACTTACGTTGCTTACCTCACGTTACACCTTTTATTTTCCCACATTTTGCTAAACAGTAACGTAAGCATAAAAATACTGACGTTACATAGTTTATATTAGATTTTTAATATTTTGTAAAATTAGTCTTAGATCGGTTTAAATAAATTAAGTTGTTACACTGAAGAGCTGACAACATAAAACAATAAAAATATTGTGTTTTATTCTTACTATGTGGCAGAATAATAAAGAGCTCATTTAACTGGCGCACTCGGTGAAAAACTTCGGATAAATATTAAATTAATTGAAATAAAAGTGATTAAATTCAAGAATAAAAAATAAAATTGTATTAAAGTCAATAAACAAAAATTATAAAGAGAACTTTAAAAGAAAATATACTAATGTGAGAGAAGAAAGGCTTTTTTTAAGAACGAATAAAATTTTTTTTACACAACAATTTGTTAATTTATTAAAACTAAAAGCAACAAAGATCAACAAAAACTAAAACATTATTGTTACCAAATAAGAAGTGGACAAATTATAAAAAAAGAAGAAACTTTGAAATTTTAAGAAATTAAACAAAACATATATTGGCAAAATTACTGTAAAAAGATGAGTAGATTCGATGCAAACAGAGATCTGCATCAAGCCGACGGGGCAATGCAGGAAAAGATCGCTGAATTAGAGGCGGTCCTGCGGTTGCAAGAACAAAAAATCCTCCGACAACAACAGCAAGAGCAGCAACAATGTGAACAGCTGCAACAGCAATTACAGCAAGAGCAGCAACAACGTGAACATTAAATGCAACAGCAGCAGCAAATACACCAACAACAACTTCATCAGCAGAATTATCTCCAAATGGAACCGAAAGACATAATTCAGCAGTTTCGACAAACTATACCACTGAATAACAACCATAGCATCAATGGATTCATAAAATCCATAGAGATGTTAGTAGGTCTTTGCGTTTGGAATCCAGATAATAATAAACGAAACAATTAAAAGTGATATATTCGGCTGTGCCGAATCTTAAATACCCTTCACTGATGTAATCCTTCATTCTTTCTTTCTTGCCAAAACAGAAAGTAGGTTTAATTCAAAAATCAAAATGATGTTATCGGTTCCTTTTATATTTAAGAAAACGTTTAAATTTTTCGGCTAGGAAGCTAAATGTTTGGATTTTCTTATATCTAATACCTATGAACGTCTTTCAAAAATATGAAATATGTTTAAATTACAAACAAAACAAAAAATCCGTTTCATGTACCCCAAAAAGTTCTAATTGTCCAACCGTAGAATCGTCTTTTAGATTTTGCTGGTTTTTAATACCACTTTACTTCTTTCTGATGTAAAAATCAAAAAATAACAAATAAAATGGCTGCTTTTATGAACCGGAAAATGTCGATTTTCCAACCCTGGAACCGAATTTTTAATTTTTTAATACTAATTTAATTTTTTCTGATATGTAAAATAGCTTTAATTCACTAAAAACAAAATTTGGAATTTATGTATGTGCTTTTATATACCAAAAATATTTAAATTTTCCAACCCTGGAACCGAATTTATAATATTTTGATACTAGTTTAATTTTTTCTGAAATATCTAATAGGTTTAATTAACTAAAAGCACAAAATATTGAATTTATGTATGTACTATTATGTACGAAAAATATTTCGATTTCCCAACTCTGGAATTTTTATTTTTTTACCAATGCAATTCTTAGTGAGGTGTAACATAGTTTTACTTGACAAAAAAATTAAAATTTTTAAACATTTTGGTCACTTTCATGTACCATAAAATATATCATATGTCCAACCCTGGTGTCGAAATTTTGATTTTTTAAGATTTTAATACCAATTTTGTTCTTCCTGAATTATAAAACAGGTTTAGTTAGCAAAAAAAAAAACAACGTCAATTGCCTTTTTGGTTATTTTTAACTTTTTAAATTTAATTTTTTTTTACCAATGCAACTTTTAATGAGGCATGAAATAGTTTTATTTAAGAAAAACTTAATATTTATAACCATATAGGTTATAAATATAGTTTTAATTAGTAAAAAACAACGTCAATTGCCTTTTTGGTTACATTTATGTTCAAAAAAAATTTCAATTTTCCAACCCTGGAAGCGAAATTTAAATTTTTTAAAATTTTCTTTATCAATGCAAATCTTCATGAGGTATAAAGTAGTTTTGTTTAAGAAAAACTCGAATTTTGCAACCATTTTGGTTATAACATGTACTACAAAGTATTGCATGTACCAAAAAAAATTTAACTGTTAGGAAATTTTTCTATTTGACACATTGTTGTCACAATACTAATATAGTATAAATGAAATTTATTTGTTGGTGGTTAAGCAATGTCTATATGCATTTCATTGGTGCTTTACCAAATCGTCAGATGGTTTTCGGAAAATAAGATAAGATAAGAGGTTTTTAACTTTTCAAAACTGTGGTTAAAGTCTACTGACGATTTGGTAAAGCACCAATGAAATGCATATAGACATTGCTTAACCACCAACAAATAAATTTCATTTATACTAAAAAAAATTTAATTTTTCCAACCCTGGAAGCGATATTTAAATTTTGTTTGTTTGTTTTTTTTTTATCAGTGCAACGCTTCTTGAGGTATAAGGTAGTTTTATTTACGAAAAATTGCAAATTTTGTACCATTTTGGTAACTTTCATGTACCATAAAATATTGCACTTGTCCATCCCTGGATTCGAAATTTAATTTTTTATTTTTGAAATTTTGATACCAATTATGTTCTTCCTAAATTATAAGACAGTTTTAGTTAGCAAAAAACAAAAAAAAACAACATCAGTTGACTGTTTGATTACTTTCATGTACAAAAAAAATTCAATTTCCCACCCCTGGTAGCAAAATTTTAATTTAAAATTTTTGATTTTTTTTTTTTGCTAATGCAAATCTTCATGACGTATTAAGTGGTTTTGTTAACGCAAAACTTAAAATTTTTAACAATTTTAGTTACTTCATGTACTACAAAATACGGAACAGGCCGAAAAAAAAAATTTTTAATTTCCCATGGAAACATTTTTTTATTTTTTTAGTTTTTAATAGACCATTGAGGCTCCCCAAAGCACGAAGTAGGTTTAATTTACAAACATTAAAAAAAATAATTGATTTTTGGTATAAATTTTGCGTCGAGAAGTAGGTGTAAGCTTCCCAGCTCTGGAACCATACTTTGGATCTTTCTGAATTTCAATAGCAGGCTATTTAAGTTCATTTCCAATCCAACGGTCCAAGAACGAAGTATCTAGCTCTTCTGGGGGCTTGGGAAAACCGATTTCACGTACAGACGGACATCGCTCAATCGTCATGGCTATTCATGAGGATCCAGAATATATATACTTTATGGGGTCCCATGTGCATATCGAAGAAATTACACACGGAATGACAAACCTATATATACCCTTTCACTTTTTTGTGAAGGGTATAAAAATCACTGCAGACTTCGCAACATATATAAGGCAACTTGGAGACATCTCATGGGATCAATTAAAAGCAAAGTTGAAGGCCCAAGCCAGACCGAAGGCATCGTATGCCGAGATTTTTAACAGGTGTCGATACATTAAAGTGAGTAATTTAAGAGAACTTTTTGTCTGTTTCGAATTAGCAAAAAATGAAATAAGCAAAATTTATGAACTAGATGATAATAAATCTATGTTGTATAGCTCAGAAAATGTAGACAGGGACTTAGTGAATATCTTAATTGAAAAAATAGATGAACCACTCAGAGTTCATCTAGATGAAACTTTGACATTAAACGACATAGTAAACAAATATACTAAACTTAGATTACTGAACGATAGTAGAGCTATTGACAGTAGGCATAAGGCAAATAAACATTTCTATAGGAACAAGGCGAACGGACATCAAAATTTTAATCGAAACTACAACCGGTAAAAGTCCGAGTCAAACCCTAATAACAGTTGGAAAAATTCTGTCACAAACAGCTCTCAATATGAGCCAAGGAGTAGTTCTAAAAGAAATTATTTTCAAGAGCAAAGCAGTGGAAACTTTGGTAGAAATCAACAGGAGCGATATCGTCAGAATAATAATGTAGGGAATTGGCAAAATAAGACTAATAGGTATAATGAGAGAGATAACTTTCAAAACAATCAAATAAACGATAGGTGTTCGAATAGAACAAGGAATTCTCACATGAGTGTAGATCAGCACACTACACATATGGACATAGGAAATGGAGAGGATAGTGGTACTCACTATTGGGAAATAAAAAATACGATTTTTAATTGATACCACCATTATTAAACCTCATGTTTTGGAAGAAAATTTTCAAATAGAAGAATTAATGAAACCCGTTTAATACAGAACAATTAACGGTACAAACATAATTAAATTTAAAGTTGTAACTCCCTTCCCAAAAGAATTTTCTGCTCAAGGAACTTTAAGTTGGAAAATTATTAATGTCAGTAATAATATATATGATGGAATAATCGGACAAAATTTTTTGGTACCCCTTAAGACAAGAATAAATAACGAACATGGTTATATAGAAATTTTTGGCAAAAAATTGTTTTTTGAGGAAATGTACTGTTCTTCCTTTGATGAGAATATAAGTGTATTGGAACCAGTTGCAAAAACAAATATCGTAGACAAACTTGATTTTTGTCACTTAAATGAAGAGGAAAGTAGAGCAATCAAAAATCTTCTTACTGAGCTTAAAGATTTATTTCATAATCTTTCAACCACAACCCAAACAGAACATCAAATCGTTACTACAATTGACAAACCACTCTATTCAAAAATATACAGGTACCCCCAAATTCTTGAAGACGAAATAAACAAACAAATAAAAGATATGTTAAAGCAAAACATTATTCGTGAGAGCAATTCTGCATACAATAGTCCTTTATGGATTGTGCCTAAAAAAGCCGATAATTCTGGAGAAAAAATATGGCGATTAGTAATAGACTATCGCAAACTAAATGAATTTACAGTAGAAGACAGGTACCCTATACCTAACCTTAACAGTATTTTAGATAAATTAGGCAGAGTCCAATATTTCTCGACTGTGGATCTGACGAAAGGTTTCCATCAAATACTCCTTAAGGAGGAAGATCGAAAGAAAACGGCATTCTCTACACCCTTTGGGCATTACGAATTTATTCGAATGCCTTTTGGTTTTCGTAACGCACCATCAACCTTTCAGCGATTGATGAACTCTGTGCTAAGAAATTTCATAAACAAGACATGTGTGGTGTATATGGATGACTCAGTTCATCTCTGGTTGAAGATATCGATAATATAAAAGCTAAGCTAAAGATACAAATTATCAAGTGTGACTTTCTCAAGAAAGAAACACAGTTTGGGTCACATATTAACAACTAATGGTATAAAACCAGATCCTAACAAAATCTCAATGATACAAAATTTGAAACTACCGAGTACTGAAAAACAGATTAAGTCCTTTTTAGGAATGACCGGTTTCTATAGAAAATTTATTAACAACTATGCCAAAATTGCTTACCCAATGACCAAGTATTTGCAGAAAAACACAAAAATTGACGAGTTAACCCACAGTGAGATACCCAAATTTTTCAAAACGTTTCAAAATCGTCACTGATGCAAGCAATAACGCAATTGGAGCTGTCTTAACTCAAGATGGTCACCCAGTAGCATATGCTTCGCGAACGTCGAACAAACACGAAACAAACTATGCAACAATTGATAAAGAATTGTTGGCAATAGTTTGGGGTGTTAAATATTTTAGGCCATACATTTATGGGAAAGAATTCGACCTAGAAAGCGACCATCAACCACTGAAGTGGCTCATAAGTAAATATGCAGGCAAAGATATAAGCCCTAGGCTACAAAGATACCTGATTGACTTAGGCGAATATAATTTTAAGATAGAATATATAAAAGGGAAGTGCAACTATATTGCAGATTTCCTAAGTAGAATCAATGTCGAAAGAAACGAGATAAATACATCAGAGGAGTTGATGGACTGCGGTGAAACAAGCAATATTGGAGATTCTTTAGATGTTGAGACTGCACACTCTCAAGAGGAGGATCTCCACGATGGTATTCCAATATTGGATACGGTAGTAAATCGTTTTAAAACTCAAATTATTGTAGTGGATATTAAAGAGAAAGACATTGAAACGGTTTTTGGCAATAAAAGAGTTTATATAGACAGACATGATATTGCATATAATAACATATCCAATATTTTAAGAAGGGAGGTTGCTAAAGGAAAAATAGGAATATTTTCCAAATTAAATGATCACGAATATTACAAGGTTCAACTGAAGTTGGTAGCGGAATTTCCAGACAGAAACAACTTTAAATTAGTCAAGTGTTCTTATTTAGTTAGAGATATTGAGGATGATAATGAACTCAATAAACAGATATCGTTGTTCCATAAATACGAAAGTGGACACTCAGGTATTATAGCTACCTACGAGAGTATCAAACATAGGATGTATAATCCACATTTGAAATTGTCGATACATAAAATAATAAATAACTATCACATTTGTTCGTCAGCTAAATATGACAGAAACCCAATAAAAAATAAGTTCAAAATAACTGAAACCCCTTCCACCACAAATGAAATAATTCACATCGATAGTTACGTAAACAGTAAACACTCATTCATAATTTTTATCGACAAATTCTCAAAAAACCGTCATTTCATTCCATTTGCTCGACAGAAATAGTCAAACTTTTTTGTTAGGAAAATTAGAGCATTTTTAGCCATTAAAGGCAAATTTGTGCTAGACAATGAATTCAATAACGTCAATGTAAGGAGCTACCTTGATCGAGAGGGAATTCAATATCATTTTACGACACCGAATAAACATACCGGCAACTCGGATATTGAAAGATTCAACAATACAGTCACAGAAAAAGTCAGAGCCCTTAATTTGGAAGAAAAACTTCCAATAAATACTCAAATCCTTAAGGCAATAAAATTCTACAGTAGTACTTACCATAGCGCAATAAAATGCAGTCCCTTAGATGTACAAAATAAATTGATTGATCATACCATTATAAAAGAAAGATTAAAAGATGCTAAAACTAAAATAATCCAAAAAAGAAATAAATCTCGCGAAAACTACATTGAAAACAGAGAAGAAGGCTTTATAAAGAACTATAAAAGCCTAAGGCACAAAGAACAACCAAAGTTTATTAAGAAAGGGTTGCAAAATGTGCATGAATCCAACGTTAAAAGGTGTTTAAAATAAGAAGTTGACGGTATAGACAAAACGAATCCTAATAATGGTGAAGACGATATTGACTTTGAGCATTTGTTTGAACGTTTTAATAACCTCAAAAGGCGTTTTAGAAACGAACAGGGCCCAAAACAATATAAAAAAACATTAGAAAACGCTCTTATCGTCAATATTAAAAATCTTTTAAATTTGCAGATCCTGATAGTAATGGTAATGATGATTCTAGCAACTGAGACACAGTTTATCGAATCGGTCCAAATTTTAAAATCAGCAGTAAAAGAGGACAGAACAAATATTAGAAATGCTTTCACAAGTTTTAAGAATAGACAGAGCGAAATTATTCAAAGACTTCTATATACAGACCAAATGTTCAAACTCAATTACCTCAAAGGAAAAATTTAACATATTCAGGACAAAATTGCTTCTGCTAAGAATCACATTTTTCACCCAAGTATCTTAACATCAGAAGAAATTGATAAATTCGAAATCGATTTATTTCAATTAAAATCCATGAAAGCTGACGTTTTAAACTACAGACGGAATTCTGATTATTGCAATAAAAATTACAATTGACTAAATTCAAACTGACCTAAATATGATTATACCTTTACCAAATAAACATTATATGGAAATTATTGAGCCAAATAGCTATGTAATTGAAAATGAACACCATGTTTTACTTATGAGGAGAATATTTATCTAAAAAATTTAAATCTTTGTAAACACTGCACTTTGTTGAACAACTGTAATATTAAGTATGATAATGCAACCGTCATTGAAACGTTTGAAGACGATATGATTTAAATAAAAAATGCCCACGACTTAGAAATTATACATACAAGACTGTGATGATCGAAAGCTAAGAATTAATAAAAATTATTTGCTTTTCTTTTATGATTGCGAACTGAAAATTAACAGCCAAATCTTTAAAAATAATAGAATAGCTTTTCAGGACAGATATTTTTACCCGAATAACAACTTTTCAATTTCTAATATAACACCAATTAATTTTAAGCAAAAAGAACTAAGAAACTTTGAGTATGTAAAAGAAATAGAAAAATTGAAAATCCACATATCCTATGGAATATACATAGTATTTGTGCTTGTAATCCTAATTATATTAATTTTAATAATAAAAAGTAGAAAGAATGTTATAGTAAACAAAATTAAAATTAGAAACAAGCCAGAAACAGAATATTTTGAGCTAAAAAGAATAAAGGAAAAGTATGGCTTATCATAAGATTACAATACTTTGTCAAATAAAATTAAATTTATACTTACATATGTACATACTAAAACCCAGGAGTGTTTTAGACTAAGGGTGGAGGAGTCACATCCTGATACCCAAAATAATAATGGCTGGGAAAGTGTAGGGAAACCCTAAAGTTTTATTCCCACATTTTGCTAGACAGCAACGTAAGCATAAAATACTTACGTTGCTTACCTCAAGTTACACCTTTTATTTTCCCACATTTTGCTAAACAGTAACGTAAGCATAAAAATACTGACGTTACTTAGTTTATATTAGATTTTAAATATTTTGTAAAATTAGTTTTAAGATCGGTTTAAATAAATTAAGTTGGCACTCTGAAGAGCTGACAACATAAAACAATAAAAATATTGTGTTTTATTCTTACTATATGAAAGAATAATAAATAACTCATTTAACTTGCATGATATTTTCATCATTGCATAGCGAAAAGATCTTGGGCGTGTTCTAAATAACATGATCACATCCATGGTACAATAAACAGGTATATGCCTCAGCACAGGTGATAGTGAACAGATTGTCAAAATTTGTTAAATTCGCCGCAATTTTATGTTTTCTTTTTACTAACTGTTTTGGTTGTTTGAAATTTTTAAAATAAAAAAGTATATAGTAAAAAATTATAAAACATATATTATTTCAAAGCATGAACACATCCGCAAAACAAAGTGAAGCCTTCAAATGATATCAGACTTACTAATTTAGAAGACCTATTTTCCAAAGACACTAAAATGCAAATGCTTTTCTTTTTTTTCAAAAATGGGATTTTTTTTAAATTGGTAGAGTTCACAATGAAAATAAATTTGTATGCAAATATTTAATGAAAATGTTTTCAAACAATATCCTTAGGATCTGTAAGTAGAAGCGAACGAAGAACATATAAATAACGTTAAATTCTAGCTGTTGTAGGAGTACTTGCTGCTACGCACAAGTCGGTGACATGATTTCCTGATTCACGTGGTATACTCTAAAATTACAAATTTCTTTCAATAAAAATTATTAGCTAATTATGAATGCTTTACCAACGTTAACGTGTACATATATTTCTTTGATATTTCTTGGCCATGGAAATAGCTCGTTCGAAAGTACTACTGCGTTGATCAGTCTCCTTTGCATACAATATTTTATTGTGCGAGTCAATACGAGCCTGAATTTGTCCTTCTATAATCAACTGCATCACCTCGTTCTCCAAAGCCTCAACAGTAGGACTGAAGGCGGTGGCCATTTTACGCATGTCGGCAGATAGATAGGGACTAAAGTACTGAATCAGTGCACGATATCTAATCTTTGTATACAAATTATTGACATGTGGGGCAATATACATATCAATATCTCTCAGTTGTGGTTCTAACTCTAGGAATAGCTTAAATGAGCTTGAGGAGATTACATTTTTTTGCAGTTCCTGACGATCGAATGTGGCGAGTGCACAAAGTCCATCGTACATAGTGACATTATTGGGTGAAATCATTTCGGGAAAACCACAATGATCGAAATTACGAACAAAAAATGTTTGGCAGCCGATTTGTATATTTGGATTTGTAATTCAGCGAAGCCAGTTGCACATTTTAGACGCGTCAGAACAGCCTAAAACAACAAAGTTAATCATATACGTAATTCTTTTTAGCCTTTTTCTCACATGGTTTGCATCCTTGGATCACTCGTTAAAATCAGGTGTAATCTCTGCTTTAGACACGTAGCTCAGTACGTGTGACCAATTTTGCAAATACAGCGATACTTTAATGACGTTTAAACAATTAATTAACCACTTCTTTGCCGCTGGTGCAATAACCTCTAGTACGGCAATAGCATTTAAGCGCATTGGACAAATCCCCGCAGCTTAGATAGTGATCGCCCAAATCATCGTGACCTCGCCGTATACTTTCTTTGATGGAACTTGATTTAAAGTTCTTCAGGTCCGAGTAAATTTTTTCCAATTTTAGTGCAGCTTTTTTGCTCTTAGCCTCTACCCAGTTTTGATCGAATACCGGATAATTCAAGGGCCTGGGCGGCCAAAGCCGGCTATGCAGCTATATCCGGCAAACCGGCACCTCCGCCGGCTGCGCCAACAGCAGTACTGCTGACATACACATCATTGAGCTTTTTATGCAACACTTGATACATGGTTACGTTGCAATTGGTCATGTCATAATTTTAGCCATTTTTAAAGCTTCCAAGCGCAACGAAGGACACACATCAGACAAAAAAATTAGCCGATACAAGCGGACTTCCAAATTCAAAATGGGATTCTCAACAACTAATTGATGTTCTTCATTATTGTCGTTTTCCCTCATTGGGGCATTTACTTTTATTTATCTTGTGGACATACACCTCACTTCCATTAATTTTTTTTAGTTTAAAATTTAATGTTTTTCACAACAATGAATAAAACTAATTTTGTTCACTTAACATTTTATTTTATTTAACAAAGGCGAATTAAATAGTTCGGCTTGTATTTGACATTGTGTTTCACAAAAAAGTTGCTTTGTTGTAATGAATTCGCTTTGCATATACCTGATAATTGTACCATGATCACATCTAATCATCCTCTATTTACATACAACCTTTAATCGGTGGGTTATTTGTTCTTGTCTAGTGGAGAAACATTCGAAGTATTCACAGACTTCAGCACAATGAGAGGTAGAGTCAGAGTGTTCTATATTGAGACCTCTTGTATAAGGATTTTACAATGACTGTACAGTTTTGAAATTTTTGATATTAAGCGGCGGGATGCCTATGACACTTAGTACATAGAAGTAGTAAATAAATACATCAATAACATACGAAGATTTATCTCACTGTATTTATAACGTGTATATTTGATCTACATGCAACTATTTCTGTAATTTTTACCTACCCTTTATGAATATTGAATAGTTTTGTTGTGATATTTTAGCATTTACAGTGTTACTCAGTTTAACGAATACCCTATATATCACACTCACCATTTAAGAAGCACTTAAGGCCTAACTATAATGTGCTTAGCCTAGTATCAAAACTCGACGAAAATACTGTCAAATGCTTAAAAATATAATACAGACTTTATATTATACTTATTGAGTTTAAGTACTTACAACACTCAGTTGCAAACAAGTACATATGAAAATGTATATGTACATGCATATATGCAGATACTTACCGTCAACATGAAAATACGCTAAACATAAAATATTGTGATTTATATTATAGTTCTGGTGAAAAATGGATAACGAGTGTAATATATTTTCATCATAAAAAGGTTTCACATATTCAATTAAATTTTCTCTAATATTATTTTCGGCGTTCATAGCAACTGCTCTCCTATGCATGTCAAAGTCGATAGTTTGTAACTCAAAATTGTTTTTAATAACAAGGAACACACAGCTGTTTAAAGCCCCAACCATAATATGCATGTACTGTCTTAACACTGCGACCACACGAGCAACATTTCGTGTTTTGATACAAGCAATAACGCCGGCAGAAACGCGATGTCAATTGCCAATGCTCTTGCATGTATATCGTGGTAGCGAACACGTACAAATCTTAAAACATTATAAACAGTGTTGTTTTCATATAAGACAAAAAATTCAATCAAATGACAATTCAATTTGACAGCATGTGTTAAAAGATTATTGCTCGGCAATGTATTATAACATTTGTTGCCGAATATGTGTTCTAACATATATTCATGCGGTCCACACGTTAATATCTTGTGTCGGCAATAAAATTTGACGGTTGCCACGGCAACAATTGCCAAACTTATTGCTCATGTGGAGGGGTAGTAAGTGAGCTTAAGCATGCGTTCGAACGCATGTCATCATATATGAATAACCATAATATACTTAAGTACAATTTTATTGTCTCAATTAAATTAGTGTTTTTTGTTTGTTAATTAATTAATTAAATTGAGACAATATGTCGAATAAACGATTTTAAAAACATTTTGTGTAGATTTTGTTTTTCATTGTGCCTTTTTTCTATACTTATATTGTTTGCCTACGGCAGACTAATTGTATGAATGTGGAAAAACAAAATAGATTTTTATCGAATAAAATTTGTTTGTTGTGTTTTCTTGAATTTCAAATCATTGGTTTTGCTTGTGTAATTCTCAATTCATTTTTGGGAGTTTATGTATAAGCTAATAGGTTTTGTTATTTTGGAATTAGGTTAAAGTCTACTGATGATTTGGTGTAAGAACCAATGAAATGCATATAGACATACTTGACCACATAACAAACGAAAAGCACTAATGAAAAACATAAATTTTAGTGTTGTGTGAAAAAAATATTTAAAAAAAAAACTATGTTATATGTACATACATATATACCAGTTGCAACTTGAATAACATAAATGTTACCAGTTGCAACTTAAATACATACCATAAATTTAAAATTTTTTTGTAAAATAAATTAAATTTACAATTTAATTCACCATGTTACGTAGCGTCTGCTGCTGCGATTAAAGGCTCATTTCGCCGAACGTTGAAATCGTAAATGTGAGCTAAATGTACATAAATGTTAGGTAAATGTAAATGTTGCTACACTTATAGAATGCTTAAAATCGTGTCATATGTTTTTGACAAAAACAAACAACATATAATTATTTATAAAAACAAAATCATAAAAAAATTCCCAAAATATTGTGTTTCTTGTAAGTTATATCGATAGAGTGTATTTAATAAGGAAAATAATATAATATAATGGATGTAGAAAATATGTTTATCACAAGAAATCTGATGCGCATCGCTTTCAAATATAAATACAATAAAACTCTATACAACTGTTTAAAATATTGATGGCACTTTAATATGTTAATGTTATTGGCGTTTGTGTTGAAAAAGTACGCAAATTAATTAAATGGCACAAAGAGGTATCAGAAACACCGATATACACAACTAATAGTATAATAAATCATTCCTTGGCATAAGTTTGATAAAATGGGCACATTTTTTTTCCATATTACCATATATATATTATATGTATGTTTTGCAATATTGCAAAATGTTTATATATACGTACAAACGAGTGTTTAATACATCTGAAACGAACAACCACATACAGCCATGCGATATTTCATTGAGAATAAAACATTTATTTAGAAAGTTAAACATATAAAATGCGTATATCATGTCATACATGTTTATTAACTAAACATATCAAAAGAGAAATACGTACCAAAAGAGGTCTTTTGTGCCCCATTCTCATTCAACATACATACATCCCATCACTGTCTACAAGTGTCACGTAACCTTAGAACCAAATTCTATTTTCTGCAGGTTCCAACGTTACGGCAACATTTTACTAAAGTCAAGTAAGCGTTTTCACAACTTGCCATATTACTGTTTGGATTAGCTGACAGATTTACCTAACATTTACGATTTCAAGGCTCGGCTAAATGAGCCTTTATCTGACATAACATTTGAGAGAACGTCGGCAGAATGAGAGAACTGATTTCTCCGTCTTAATCTTAATGTTTGCCAAGTTGAATACTACTCTTATAAGAATTCATAATTCATTGGCAGCCGTAGTGAGTGTGTTTATAATTTGCCAAGAAATTTGATAAAATTATTGGTGTTTTTTTTTAATTGTTTGCAGAGTGAACTAAATTGTAAAATAATTGTGTCACAATTGTAAAATAAACATTCATAAACGACTAAAGATTTTCAATGGCGACTTTTTCTACACAAATACAAATGCATGTGCTTATTTGGCAGTTCATCTCTTAGGCGGCATGGCCACATATCAAACTGATCCTTCAAACTTGTGTATGTGTTGGTAAAATTTAGTTTGGCAGTGAAAATCTACATTGTTTTGATATTCGTCAAGCTCACATCAAACCATACGTGTGAGTTTTTTTCACTAACTCTATCAAAGAAAAGCAGAGTTTGAAGCATCAGTTTGATGTGTGGCCATGACGCTTTAAGCTTTTTGTTATAGAATTTCTTATAACAACGCTCTCATAAAAAATCTTATAAGATTGAGATAACATTAATTTGAAGTCTACACATAACATAACTCGCTCTGCGATTGAATTTGATATCCTTCAGGATATATTTATACCAAATTTCAAGAGTCTGGCTCTTTTCGTTTGGACTGAACCGTGATTCCCACAGACATGCTTAGATCATCTTAAATTTCATCACTAATCAAGAATATATTTATGGGTTTCAGATGGATATTTCGCTGCGTTAGGTATAATTATATATGTTTTTGTTTTAACTACTGATTTAAATTAAATCAATATTTGGTTGTTTTAAATAAACTATTCTTTTGTTTTAAAAAAATGGAATAAAATAATTTTATATAGTCCAAAATGTGGGTTGAATTCACCAACAGCCATTATTTGCAAAAAGTTTGAATGTAATGAACACAATGAATTATGGTTCAAATTGTTAACAAAACACCAGGTGGTCATAAGGGAATGTCATTCATATTTTTCCGCATCTCTTCATACTTTTCGCCAAAGCATTTGCCTTTCCCTGTACTAGAATCAGCAAACATTTTTTTCATAAAGATTTCTCCACTGTGATCGGACTCACATTGCTTTCTGGCAACGCTGATTCTTAAAGTATGCGATAAACACAACTTGCCTGTTTGAATGCTGAAACTAGACTGATTAAAGCTGTTTACAGCTCTACAATGCGTGTACACATGTACGTAACAGAAGAGTAAATGAAAAGGCGCCGCGCCCTGCATTTGCCTTTCCCTGGCTTATAACATCGTTATTTGACATATTTCTGTACGATAAATGTCAAATAAGAAGGTTATAAGCATAAAATATTTTTTATGAATTAGGCCTTTAATATATTTCATTTAGTATATTGTGCACCGAATATAGTATTATCCGGGAAAGCGGTGAAAAAAAAAATTCACGACAATTAAAGAAATTAATGACACATACACTAAAAATTTTAATATTATAAATTAATCGAGTAATTTTTCATTTTCAGTCATTAATAATTTTTCTTTTTAAAACAAGTTCTAAGCAGGGCACACTGATACAGGTAGGAGCGATAGCCCATACGGTTATTTTGTTTTTGGGAGAAATTCTAATACAAACGTCAAAATTTCTTTACATATTTACATACATACAAAATTTAAAAGCAAATGTAGAAACAAACATGTATATTTTGTTTTTGTACTTTTTCGTTTTGCTTTGCTCTACACAATTAATTGTGACGTTTGAATTAGAATTCACAAAAACAAAACACATGTAGGTTTTTATTTTTGTAAAACCGCTCCTACCTGTATTAGTGTGCCCTGGTTCTAAGTAAATGAGATAGAAACGTAAAAACTTCACTAATTTAACCCTCAAATCACCCTCAAAAAAACTTACGTTAGTTACCCTCGTGTGTGGTTTTTCACACATATGGAATGTCTGCGTATTTTGCTGAAGAAGCATAGTTATTTTTCAATCAAAGTGATGATTTATGAGTATTAATGGCATATTTATTTTAAATATCGTTTTATTTTATAATAATTTGTGTTCAATACATTTTTCACAAACATTGCGATTATGGATACGTTTAAAAACGCACTTTTTGCACATTGTTTAGTGAATATAGTTTGTATATTTCGACTTTTCGCTATAACAAATATGACATCAAGATTTTCCTTCGATTACAGGAGAGTAGTTTTTTGCTTTTTTGAAGGAATTTCAAAAGATTGCCATAAGCTCTGCTGAGCTCCAAATGGTTCACGGATCAGTAAATCTTGGGACTGGGTTATTGAGCCGCTTGGTTCATCTACTAAATTTCCTTGGTTGATGGCAGAAAGCATAGACACTCCTGATTGACTTCTTGGTACGCCCTTGCGTTTTGCGAGAGATATTCCAAAAACCTCGGCATAAAATTGGCTTGTTTGTATTTCGATTTATATCTTTAAATTTAATATCGATCACGTTTGAGAAAACAGCAACTGTTCTTTCTCCTACATTATTTTTTATATTTCTAAAAGACCTTCTATGTCAGACTTTAACTCCTATCTACTCTTTTGCAAATGATAGCAGCCTTTGCCATTCAATAATAGACCGACATCGTCAGAGATCGGGGCTATGAGGCACAATATGAATGTTGCGCTCAACGGTGATCTCAATAAAATTATTAAATGGGGTCTCAAAAACTGGATAAATGTCAATGCCCGTAAGACATAATGCTGCTTGCTTATACACCGACGCAAGCCTGATCACGCTGCTTCATCTATAAATCTGGATGGTATAGATATTTTTTTTTTTTTTCTTGGACCAGCACTCAGGGGATGACCCCTACATATGCGATGCATTGTGCCAGAACTAGGAAAGTTGGTTATGGGAAGGAGGATAGAGGGAGTAGTGTTTGTGGACGATCGATTTGAACCTCCCCAAGTTAATACTGACAGGAAAGACCTCTGCTGGAAGTTTGTTCCACATACGAACCGTTCGGCCAAAGAACGAATTCTCTCTGTAATGCGTGGTGCGATTCACTGACAACTCAACCACAAAAGGATGTGAAGAGCGGGTAGCTCGCAGAAATAAACGGTTATTCGGCACAAGCTCGATTATTTCACCAGAACACATTCCGTTGTAGTATCGGTAGAACAGTGAAACACACCCCACGTTGCGTCGATGCTCCAGTGAGTCAATAGAGTTGGCTACCCTACTGTCACCGATGAGCTTCTTCGCTCTCTCTTGTACGCGGACGAGCAACTTCAAAACAGACTTTGAAGCACCGGCCCATACATGAGAGTTGTATTCCATCTGTGGTCGGATGTAGGTGGTATATATATTGAGGAGATCAGTTGGGGTGAAGTATGTCTTACACCGTCTTAAAAAGCCGAGACACTTGAAAGCTTCTTTTGAAATATGAAAAATGTGATCTGTCCATCGAACGTCACACTGTATTTTCGTACCAAGAACATCAAGAGCTTCTGATTCCCCAATACCTATACCATCCATAAACACGGATGGCGCAGAACCTTCGACCAGCCGCCTATGCGTAAGCACAGTGCTGCGTGCGTCTTATGAGGGTTAAAGTTAACCCTGTTCGCGAAGCCCCATTCGGAGATTGACACGAGATCACTTGTGAGTGACTCGTTCATCCTTTGTCTCCTGGCGTCAATCTCCTCCAGGCTTGGCCGGCTGGTGAAAGAGAAAGAATGGATAATGCTGCTATCATCCGCGAAAGAGTAGATAGGGTTTGAAGTTTGACATAGAAGGTCATTTATAAAGATGAGGAAGAGAGTAGGAGATAGAACAGAGCCTTGCGGCACCCCTGAATTTACCTTGAACTCGTTTGATGAGACCCCTTCTATAACAACTCGTATAGTGCGGTCTCTGAAGAAGCTCGCTATGAAGCGAGAGAAATCATCACCGACACCAAAGCAGTCAGTTTTGACAGAAGTGCATCATGCCACACTCTATCAAACGCTTTTGAGATATCTAGAGCCACCACCTTACTCTCGCCGAAATGGTGAATCGAATTGCACCATTTTTCTGTTAACAGAGCGAGCAGGTCTCCTGTAGAGCGAGCTCTGCGAAAACCATACTGCCGGTCGTTAAGTAAGGTGTTGGTCTCCAGATACCTTACCAGGTGGAAGTTGGTCATACTTGCCATGACCTTGGAAATTGCCGAACAGACTGCAATTGGGCGGTAATTTTCGGGGTATTGCGCCTCTCCCTTCTTAGGGTTCGGCGTTACATTGGCTAACTTCCAACACATCGGAAATTTATCGGCATGATACGATGCACTAAATAGCTTAGCCAATGGACGCGCTAGCGTCGAAAAACACTGCTTCAAGACCAGTGCTGGAATGCCATCCGGCCCAGGAGACTTGTTTATGTTGAGATTCGCTAAAACCTTTTTAACTGCACGTGGTCGAAAGAATATTCTTGGCATAGTAACTGATACTCTTTCCACCACGGGCAATTGCTGATTGCTACCTGGCAAGCAAGAATTACCTGCAAACATCTCAGCCAAAAGGGTAGCTTTATCAACAGGTTCAGTGAATATTTGATCATCCCTTAAAAGAGTTGGAATTGATGAACTAGTTTTATCCTTTACTCTTTTAACGAATGACCAGAAGCTTTTACTACCTCTCGTGGCGGTAAGAACTTTAGCACGAAGGCGCTGCTCGTATAAAGCTTTTTCACGCCTTAGCACTCTGGCACACGAAGACCTCGCTTGTTTGCGCAGCGCTTCAGTATTTGCGTTTTTGTTATTCCGCCAAGTACTGAATGCTTCCTCTCTGGATCTGATTGCCTCTTTGCAAGATTGGTTAAACCAAGATTTTTGTCTCGGCTTAACCGAAATTTTTTGGATGGGATGAAGTATTTCATTCCCAGCAAAATTATATTTCCAACCATTTCCGCCATTAAATCGATATTTTTATCTAAGAAACATAGTTTCCAATTGAAAGTACGATAGAATTCGTTGAGCTCTGCCCAACGAGCTTTTTCGTATACGTATTTTAAACGTTTCGTGGCTGTGGGTGAAACGTTTCGAAGTGCCGAGAACGAAAAAGAAGCGGAGATGATACAATGATCCGAATTACCGAGAGGTGCACTGACGTTCACTTCATACTTTTGAGGGTGTGAAGTTAGGAACAAATCAAGCGTATTTAGTTGGTGCCCTTCAACACACGGTATATGTGTTGGTTCATTCACTAGTTGCGCTAGGTGATTATGCGCGGCGAATAACTCAACATATTGGCCCTCTGAAGTTGTGTGACTCGAATGGCGAAGCCACGATGAGTTGTGGACATTGAAATCACCAGCAATAACAATTTCACTGTCCGGACAACTTTCGAGGATTTTTGCTATAGAATCGGAAAGGGAATCGAAGCCCGATAAAGTTTGTTCCCTTCCCGCGTTTGGACTTCTATAAAGGAATCCGAAATGCAAACTATGTGCCCTGATCTTGAATTTAGCCCAAAGGCAGCTGAATTCTGGATCATACAAGCCTAGTGATTGCTGGCTTTGGTACACAACATCATTGCGTATATATATTGATATATACGGAAGCTCTTCGTGTTTTTGGCGTGAAAATCCAGCGTGGCTTTCGATGTAAAGAGCATATTTTTCATGTTTCAAAAGAAGCGTTCAAGTGCCTCGGCTTTCTAAGGCAGTGTAAGACATACTTCACCCCATCTTATCTCCTTACTATTTACACCACTTTCATCCGACCGAAAATGGAATACAGCTCTCATGTATAAGCCGGTGCTTCAAAGTCTATTTTGAAGGCACTCGACAGTGTACAGGAGAGGGCGAAGAAACTCATACGGGAAGGTAGTGTAGCTAACTCTATTGACTCACTTGAGCATCGACGGAATGTGGGGTGTGTTTCACTGTTTTATCGTTACTATAATGGGTTTTGTTCCAACGAAGTCAGGATCTTTCCCGAAACGCGAACTTTTCTACGCTCAACACGCTCTAGAGTGCGATCACATCCATATGTAGTGGATTTACTAGTCGACCACACTACGCGTCACAGGGAAAATTCATTCTTTACCCGTACTGCGGGGTATTTCCTGCCGTATATTGCATGAACAAATTCAAATCGAATGTTCATAGACACTATTTCCTTTATCCTCTTTCCTACAACCAATTTTCCTAGTTGCAGTCCAATGTACGCATGAGTAGGGGTCATCCCCTTGGTGCCGGTCCTAATTAAAAATAAATAAAAAAAACTGGCCATCGATTAGTTTTTCTTTTCGAACTACAGCACGATAACATGTTGTCCTCTGTATCCACACTTGACGTCAGAAAATGTTGTCTTTAGTACAAATTACATTGAAAATACATATGTGTAGAAAACCACACACGAGGGAAGCTTACGTCAGTTTTGAAATATTTCGTTACTAAAAAATATTTTTTAATAAAAAAAAAGTGTTTTCTGTGATTAATTGCTATTATTAACAAAGTCAGGAAATTTCTTTAGTATACCCCAAACATTTTTTTGTTTATGGTACAAATATGGTTCAGTTTGTGTGGTTTTCCACACAAGGGTGATTTGAACGTTAATATATGATTGTATTCAAAGTAAATTAATTTAAGAAAAAAACTTGATATTTAAATCAGTTCTTATGTTTATAATAGTTTCATTAGAAATACACTCAATAAATAAAAAGAAAGTATTTAGTTTCATAGCATATTATTTACATGCAAAGCGGTTACAATTTTATATGAAAAACTATGGATACTGTCACTATCGAAATATTTCGATTGCTTAAAAAATATATCGTTTCTATATGAAATTTTATATAAATATATCCTGAAAGATATCGCAGGTCAAGTTCGGAAATGGGCTAAATCGGGAGAGAGGCAAAAAAGTTCCCCTAAGAAGAACTAAGCCAACCTCTAAAAAACAACATAATATTGTTAAGCAAATGATATATTTTTAGGTCAAAGAAAAAGCCATAAAATAAAAAAATTTATTTCTCGACCCCTCCCCTTTAGCGGGCGTCATTATATGCAAATATAGTGTAAAAATTTAACAAATTGTTTTACTTAAGCCTACATTCCTTAAAAATAAAATTTTTAAGTCTTAATGACGAAGCTGAGACGTATAGTCCTTTGCCCCCCAAATGACCCTTTAAAAAAAATTTTTATAAATTTTACATATAATTATTCCGAACATTTATTTTTGAAGTTTTATGAAATGTCTCCTCCACGGCCCTTGCCAGAGAGAGCCCGACAAAATACAGTTTTGATACCCTCAAAAAAGAATTGACCCCATAAAGTATATATGTACATATATTCTTGATCAGTGGTGAAGTCTGAAAAAAATTTTAAATAGTCTATTTTTGAACCCCGCCCCCTTTAGTGGTACAGAGATGTCTTAAAGGAACTCTGTCCCACCAAGTTAAACATCTTAAATTTACTTACTACATATTAGGAGGGTATTTAAGATTCGAAACGGTCGAATATAACGTTTTTACTTGTTTTCTTTCTTGTTGCAAATAACTTCAATGTAGACAGGGCTTTTTGTTTTATAAAATAACAAACCATAAAGGAGAAACTTTTTCAATATTAAAAAGAACAATTTGTTTTCAGCAGAGATATATTTGTTGATCACTTTTTACCCAAATTGCAAAATTTTGTGGTATTTGCGAATATATTTTTCATTTAAAAAAATTTTTGACCTCTCCTGCAAAATTTGTAAAATGTCATACAGAGCCTTTTTCATTTTCTCTAACAATATATGTATGTATAACAGATATGACAATTTGCTCATATTACTAACACAGAAATAATTTTTCAACAAACTACCCACCAAACCAAATGTTTCGATATTGTAACGAATTCGTTACGACTAGTCGGTAATATCATCCGATTCCGGAACCGAATTCGTAACAAGTTCGTAACGAAAATCATATGGAGTGGTTGACTCGACTTCGTAAAGATACGTAGTTAAGAAATCGTTAAAATATGTAGGAAAGATTTCGAAAATAAATGTATGAAAGATTTCGAAAAGAGATGTAGGAAAGATTTCGTAAACGTAAACGTTCTTTACTCTTTCGTGAAAATGATTTATATTAAACACAATCTGACTATTTTATTTCTTGTTATTTATGTATATTTATTTTTCTACTAAAACTAAGTTTAACATATTTGCACAATACTTACTTAATAATTAAAGTTTTCTAAAAAATATTTCACTGCTCAAACACAAATTATAAATGCAACTGTAAAACAACATGCAAACTGTAAATATCAAGTATAACTTCCGACATTCTACCGAAATGTCTTAAAGAATTCGTACCATAAAGTATGACTTCAGATATTCTACCGAAATCTCTTAACGAATTCCTTACAACAAATCTGACTTCAGAAAAAGTCGAAACCTTTGGTTTGGTGGGTAATTATATATGTATATTGTTATGTGGGATGTTCAAAATTAGCAACTTATATACAGTTGTAAATGCATAGAAATTGGTATGTGCGTACTTTAGAGTTGTACAAAACAGCTCTTTTGAGTGAGCGCTCTTTTCCGCTCCGCTCACTTTACTGATTCATTTCATTCACTAGCTCAGTTGATTCCTTAGCTCAGCCATAATTCATGAAATGAAAATGTCATGAAAGAATCAGACTAGCTAATACAACAACCAATTATGTCTTTTTATTTTTTCGTTAATATGTTATATAAAACACATTAATTGAACATAATTCAGGCCTGTTCTGTAAATCACGTGGTTTAAAATCGTGTGATTTTAGAAAATTATCTCCACTAATAGAAATATTTTTCCAGACATTTTTCAATATTGCTGTTATATATAGCTTCAAATATCATATCCAGAAGAAAACTTCCGTATCTAATTTTAAAAACGTTTTCAGGGCCATGATTTTTTTTGAATTCACGCGATTTCAACCCGACGTGATTTGCAGAACAGGCCCGATAATAACTGAATTTTGCTTTCGAAACAATTTTAATAAAGTAATATTTTCTATTTAACGCTGTATTTTGGAGATTTTTCTCAGTATATATATATATATATATATATATATATATATATATATATATATATGTACATATGTATTTATATATATATATATATATATATATATATATATATATATACATATAAATATATATATATATATATATATATATATATATATAAATATATATATATATATATATATATATATGTATATATATATATATATATATATATATATATATATACATATATATATATATATATATATATGTATATATACATATATATATATATATATATATATATATATATATACATGTATACATATGTATATATATATATATATATATATATATATATATGTATATATATATATATATATATATATATATATATATATATGTATATATATATATATATATATATATATATATATATATATATATATATATATGCATTTATATATAAATTAAATATCTACATATAAATAGTATATATATATATATATATATATATATATATATATATATATATATATACTATATATATAGCAAGTGCTGTTTAAAAATTTTCACCTGGCATCACTATTTTTTTTAATATCGAACACGGTCGGTTTTTTTTCGCCAAATTTGTCTGCAACACATCTTACTGATTTACCTGTGACTAATTCATGCAATAGTTCACACTTCTTTTATGGAGGATAGAACGAGGAGGGCTCTATGTGCGTTTTACGCATGCAAGAGAGTTTCAGGGAGGAGATGGGGGTTGAAACCGTACATCCTTCACTGGATGTATACGGCGGTGATCAGACCCATTCTTACTTATGGATCACTTGTTTGGTGGAGGGCTGTGGACAAGAGTACATATCTCTCTATACTGGGCAAGGTACAGAGGCTAGCATGTCTTGCTGTGACTGGCGCAATGAGGTCGGCCCCTCAGGCCAGTCTAGAGACAATGCTTGATATGGCTCCCCTTGATATATACATCAAGTACATATCTGCCAGATCTGCCCTCAAGCTCATGGAGTCGGGCTGTTTCAGGCATGATCGTACGGGACATGGCATTATCCTACAAAAGGTAGGAGGGCAGGTCCTGGGGGGACGGACTGATTATATGACTCCGGTCATGTGCTTCGACAAATCCTTCTCAGTCGCATTCCCGGAGAGGAAGGACTGGATGGAAAACTCTGCGACTCGTAGTAATGCAACTTTGGTTTTTACGGACGGCTCGAAGATGGACACTGGCACTGGTTCGGGGGTATTTTCCGAGGGTCTCGGCCTTTCGGTATCGCTCAGGCTACCCGATACCTCGACAGTTTTCCAAGCAGAGATTTATGCCATTACCGAGGCAGCATTAAGGATTGATGGGCTCAATTTGGAGGCAAGAACTATTGACATCTGTGTAGATAGTCTGGCAGCAATTAGAGCCCTGGGTTCGGAGATTATAAAGTCGAGATGTGTACTGGCATGCATTCAATCTCTGGCCAGACTTAGGGGGCATGATGTCAATGTGGTTTGGGTTCCAGGGCATGAAGGCATTCAGGGGAATGAGATAGCGGACGAATGCGCGAGAGCGGGTTCGGCCTTGGATGAAGCAGTATCGCGTAGGGACATTGACATTCCCTCAGTTGAGCTGCTGGGCAGATTTCAGAGGTGGGCAAGGAGGGAGGTGACAAACAGTTGGTCAAGTATTACTACCTGTAGGGTCTCCAAAACTCTATGGCCCTCGCTTAGCAGAGCTAGGACTAGGCAACTTCTGTTTTTTGGGAAACAGCCGTTGGCACTCCTGGTAGGGGTCTTGACGGGGCACTGTGCCATTGGGCACATGTCGGAGCGTTTGGGCTTTCCCCATGATGGCCGCTGCAGGAGCTGCTTCGATGAGGAGGAGGAGGAGTCAGTACAGCATTTCCGTTGTGACTGTCCGGCCCTGCAGGAGCGTAGGCTTAGACATCTAGGCTCTCGTTTCCTGCGGGATCTTGACTGCCTCAGGGATGCACCGCTGGCTGCCCTGGCGGGCTTTGTGAGAAGTTCTGGATGGTTCTCAGGAATCACCACTTCGTCTTGAGAAGAGTGTGTAGGGTATAGTCCTCTTGGGCATCACAATGGGCCTTTTGATGGCCTCCGAGTGTTTTTCTCGCTTACTGCGGGCAGCCCTTTTAACCTAACCTAACCTAACCTCACACTTCTTTTTTATTCTTAAACTTTTATGTGATCTCTTGCTATTACTATTCATTCACCGCACTGATTTTAAACGCAGCTAGTCTTATTCACTTCAAAGCGAAACATCGCTTTATTGAAAATATCGTATTATTGAAAACCAAAAGCTAGCCCACAACTACGTTTTGTATGAAACTTACTTCGTTTTGATTGAAAAAATTAACAATAACAAATTTATTTATTAGAAATCCATTGCATACCTTATGGCTAAAAAAAATGTTTTGTCCGTTAAAAAATTAAATGGAAAAATGTATTTGTCCTTTTCGCTCTTACGAACTTTATTGTATTTTTCTATTATATTGTCAATGCAAGTGGCTAGACACGTTCGGAGAAATCGTGAAAAATTTCAACAACAAAATGAATATTTCTATGAATAATTTTTTTTAAATAAAATTTTTACGTTAAATTGACATAAAGAAAATATAAAGATTTGATATAAAAAATATTGTTTTACTGAATTTAAGCAGTACGCTTAACTGTAACAAATTTCAGTAATCCGAACAACGTTTTAGAGAAAAAAAAATCGGATAACTGAAAAACAATTTGGTTTTGGTTATTTCCAGTCAAGCGGAGTCGACTGTAAAGCTAAACATTTTTTAACCGAATTTCCTTGATATTAGTAGCTTAGTCAAGTATTTTAAATACAAAACCGTAAAAAGTACATTATTTTTGCGTTAAGTACAGTACTATCTCGATAATCCGGACACCATAAATCCTGAGCATGTCCGTATTACTGGAGTGTCCGGATTACAGATGTTAATTTTTTTACCTGCATACATACATAATGCAAAGAATATAAACTAAATCAATTTTATATATATTTATCAAATTTTTTATTAAAAAGAGAATATAGTTAAATAAATGTTACATTTATATGTACTATATGAAACGAAAATTCATATATATGTTAGACATAAGTTCTCTTAAAGCAGCACTATTTCTTTTAATATCGAACACGGTCGATTTTTTTTCGTCAAATTTGTCTGCAACACATCTTACTGATTTGCCTGTGACTAATTCTTCCAATAGTTCACACTTCTTTTTTATTCTTAAACTTTTATGTGATCTCTTGCTATTACTTGTTTTTCGCCTTCAGATTCGACATTTTGTAATAGAATAAAGAAAATTTAGCTTTTTGTCTTTAAGCTATTACAATTTGTCGAATTTTCAGGCGTTAAACGCCAAACACAATAGCGGTGATTGTTTTACAATGTCCAGTTATATAAAGAAATTTTTAAAAATATGCATATCTTAAACTTTAATATGTTTTGCGAACCTATTTCAACAAAAACACTCAACTAACTAAAATAAAATTGCAAAAATTCCACGCGTAGACGAATACTACAGTAAAAAGTTCCGTTATTATACAAAGAGTATGTATAACATGAATGAAACAAAAAAATTAAAAAAAATAACTGTCCGTATTACAGAGTAAAAAAAGTGGTACTGTCCGGTTTGTAGCAGTGTCCGTATTATATATGTGTGCGTGAAATCGCGTGTCGGGATTATCGGGATAGCACTGTAATGTGTTTTAAGGTAATCTTAACACTTTAACGTTTAAAATCTGTTCGTATTAATGATAATTTTATGTTAGGTATCAGGTTTGTAAAATTTCACCATGATTTTAAATTAACCTTTTTTTCTGTGTGTATCTACTGAATTTCAACTACATGACCCCCCTGAGCTGAAGGCTGCATCCGCCCTTGCTTATAAGAGAGCTACTTGCATCCCGTCCAAAAGAGAGAAATTTACTGTCCTTGTAGCAGAAAATATCCAGTGCCAAATTTCATGAAATTATCTTCCAAATTGCGGTTTCTACTTCTTTTTTTTAATATGTAATAGACTTCATACGGCTAATTTTTGCTAAAATTACGTAATTTCACTTCATTCACTTAATATAAAAAAATCGATTTTTTTTACATTGCGATGCAAATAACTCCAAAACCAAAAAGTATTTGAAAGAATATTATTAAAACGACTTAAAGGTAATTTAATTTTCTATCATATGCTGTCTCTTTCAACAAAATCGGAGAGCTATAATAAAATCAATGGATCACCTTTTCCAAAAATGGCAAATTTTAGAAAACATTTTATCCATAAAATTTTAAATTTTTACCATTTTTATAACCATAGCAAATAAAAACAAGTAAAAACGTTATATTCGACCGGGTCGAATCTTAAATACCCTCCAAATATTTAATAAGTGAATTTGATATGTTTAACTTGGTGGGACAGAGTTCCTTTATATAATATCGTACGTCTACGCCCACTAAAGAGGGCGGGGTTAAAATATATACAGTATCATGTTTTCCACAGACGAACGTATGGGCATTGCTAGACGGTCTTAGACTTCATCACAATTTTCTTTGGAGGCTATAAAAACTGTATTTTGGCGGGGTCGCTCTGGCAAGGGCTGTGGGGGAAACATTTCACTTTTGTCATAAAATTCTAAAAATAAATGCTTGGTATAATTATATACAAAATTAAAATTTCTTTTTTTTGATGGGGTCATTTAAAGGGCAAAGGGGGAAAGCGGGTAGGGCAGAAACAGATACACATAAAACTGTAAAAATAAATGCTTGGGATGATTATACACAAAATAAAAAAAAATTTATATATTTTTAATAGGGTCATTTAGCGGGCAAAGGAGGAGGAGGGGGTAGGGCAGCAACAGGCAGTCATAAAACTCTAAAGATAAATGTTTGAGATGATTATATACAAAATTTAAAAAAAAAAAATTTTTTTGTAGGGTCATTTTAGGGGACAAAGGAAGAGGTGGGGGGGGAGGTAGGGCAGAAATCGGTAGTCATAAAACTCTGAAGATAAATGCTTGGGATGATTATATACAAAATTTAAAAAAAAAATTTTTTTTTTGGTAGGGTCATTTAGGGGGCGAAGGGGAAGGAGGGGGTAGGGCAGAGTAGTACCAGGTTTCGTCTCAGCTTCGTCATTAAAGTTTAAAAGTGTTATTTTTAAGGAATGTAGGCTTAAGTAAAACAATTTGTTAAATTTTTATGCTATTTTTGCCTATAAATTTTTTTTTTGGTAGGGTAATTTTTGGGGGCAAAGGAAGAAAGGGGGGGGGGGGGCTAGGGCAGAAATCGGCAGTCATAAAACTCTAAAGATAAATGCTTGGGATTATTATATACAAAATTTACAAAAAATATTTTTTTTTTGGTAGGGTCATTTAGGGGGCAAATAAAGTAGGGGGGGGGGGGGTTGGGCAGAAATCGGTAGTCATAAAACTCTAAAGATAAATGCTTGGGATGATTATATACAAAATTTAAAAAAAAAATTTTTTTTTGGTAGGGTCATTTAGGGGGCGAAGGGGAAGGAGGGGGTAGGGCAGAGTAGTACCAGGTTTCGTCTCAGCTTCGTCATTAAAGCTTAAAAGTGTTATTTTTAAGGAATGTAGACTTAAGTAAAACAATTTGTTAAATTTTTATGCTATTTTTGCCTATAATAACGCCCACTAAAGTGGGCGGGGTCAAAAAATATTTTTATTTTATTTAATGGCTCCAAGTTTCAGGCGTTGGACCGTATTTGACATAAAAATATATCATTTGCTTAACAAAATAACCAAAAAACTTTAAAAATTATGTTGTTTTTTCTGGGTTGGTTTAGTTCTTCTTAGGGGAACTTTTTTCCCTCTTGCCCGATTTAGCCCATCTTCGAACTTGAACCTGCTCTAAGTTTTAAAATATATTTATGCCAAATTTGAAGAGTCTAGCTCTTTTCGTTTGGACTGAATCGTGATTTCCACAGACGGACGGACGGACGGACATGCTCAGTTCGTCTTAGATTTCATCACTGATCAAGAATATATATACTTTATGGGGTCTGAGATGGATATTTCGATGCGTTACAAACGGAATGACAAAGTGAATATACCCTCAAAATTCTTTTTTGGAGGGTATAATAAATAGTGGTGATCAAAGGGCATGCAAAAAGTTCAATTTTGTAGAGCAGTCTAATATAAGGCACCACACAAGGCAGATTTACAATATACTCTCAGTAGCGCAGCTATCTACTGAATTTTCCTTGGTACGTGCCGAACTACTGTCAAAAGTTTATTTACAAGCTACATAAAATGTTTTTATTTTTAAAAATGCCTTGTTAATGATGCTTCTTCTAGCGTAATTTTGACATTAGCTCTACCAACATAATACTACGTGTGGTTCTTGGTGTTGTTAATTGTTGTGCTAGTGAGAGTACCTGGTAAACCTGCCGTGGAACCACACCACGTGTGTATCTGCACTGAGAGAATTAATTCCTTTTTTATACCCTCCAAAAAAGAATATGGAGAGTA
This sequence comes from Linnaemya tessellans, assembly GCA_951800035.1. NCBI lineage: Eukaryota > Metazoa > Arthropoda > Insecta > Diptera > Tachinidae > Linnaemya > Linnaemya tessellans. The sequence goes on from OX637532.1 coordinate 57,516,899, forward strand.
TACTCACTTTGTCAATTCGTTTGTAACGCAGCGAAATATCCATCCCCATAAAGTATATATATTATTGATCAGTGATGAAATCTAAGACGATCTGAGCATGTCCGTCCGTCTGTGGAAATCACGATTTAGTCCAAACGAAAAGAGCTCTTGAAATTCGGTACAGGTATATCTTAAAGGATATCACAGATTAAGTAAGGAGATGGGCTAAATCGGGCAAGAGGAAAAAAAGTTCCGCTAAGAAGAACTAAACCAACCCAGAACAACATAATTTTTAAAGTTTTTTGGTTATTTTGTTAGGCAAATGATATCTTTTTATATCAAATACGGTCCAACGCGTTAAACTTGGAGCCATAAAATAAAAATAAATTGTTTTTGCACCCCGCCCCTTTAGTGGGCGTTATTATATCCAAAAGTAGTGAAAAAACTAAACAAATTGTTTTACTTAAGCATATATTTCTTAAAAATAAAATTTTTAAGCATTAATGACGAAGCTGAAATGTAACTTGGTACTACTCTGCCCTACCCCCTCCTCCCCCTTCACCCCCTAAATGATCCTATAAAAAAAAATTAAAATTTTGTATATAATCATCCCAAGCCTTTGTTTTTAGAGTTTAATGACTGCCAGTTTCTGCCCTACCCCCTTTCTTCCTTTGCCACTATATATAAAAAAAAAATTTAAAATTTTGCATATAATTATCCCAAGCATTTATTTTTAGAGTTTTATGACAAGGGTGAAATGTTTCCCCCACAGCCCTTGCCAGAGCGACCCCGCCAAAATACAGTTTTAATACTATCAAAAGAGAATTGGACCCCATAAAGTAAATATGTTCTTGATCAGTGATGAAGTCTAAGACGGTCTAGCAATGCCCATACGTTCGTCTGTGGAAAACGTGATATTGTCTACTTTTGAACCCCGCCCCCTTTAGTGGGCGTTGACGTATGATATTATATAAAGAAATTCTGTCCCACATAGTTAAAGATTTTAAATTTACTTACCAAATATTTGGAGGGTATTTAAGATTCGACCCGGTCGAATATAACGTTTTTACTTCTTTCATATAGATTTTGACATACAAGCATTGAAAAGAGCTACTGAAAGAGACAGATTCAATGAAGCAACTGAAACAACTGAATCACTGAATCAACTGAAAGAAGTGAAAGAAAAGAGCTAAAAACGCTTAGTAAAGTGAAAGATTCACCTCGCTCAATTGAATGAATGATTCAATTGAATTAACTTATTCAGGAGCCGTACAACTCTGGTGTACCCATATGTGTTTACTTTTGTCTGTCACCATCTGTTATAATATTCAAGAAAGTCAGCTAATAAAATGAGGTTTGATATAGTTCTCGTATGCAATTTCCTTATAAAATTTGACTAAATGAAACCTGCTCCAACTAAGCCACCTAATAAATAGAGAAAAATACACATGAGTATTGATGATAAAAGAGGAGCGACAGCTGTTCTGCTGTGTAATTAGAAAAATAGTAAAAGTGCTCAGAGTTTAATCTGTAATAAACAACTTTTATATTGCGGTAGCACATTCTTCCCTTGCAGAACACATCCAATTTGATATTGTCGACACATCTATCCGACGATGTATGCTGTGATATTCAGTTAGGTAAATATATGTAGATATGTATATGAGACATTCCATATACTTCTGTATAATCTACATTAACTTATATACAATTATTGCGTTAGTAACTGAAAGTCCAATAGTTAAAGCGTTTCAGAATGTTGCAGCATACTTTGATAAATACACAAATTATTGAAAATATTTATATATTTGGTTTGTATATATTTAATATAGATGAGGGGAAAAAGCTAATAAAATTAACAATGCTTTGCTACAATATATGTATATCTATGCTAACAGCATACAGCATGTCTTCTGCGCACTAGAAAAAAGAGATTTTAAAAAAAATTTTAAGGCCATTCATCCAATATATAATGCTCCAAATCTCAAAACGCAACTAAAGCTTTTAGAGTCAAAACACACTATTTTAAAAAGGAAAATGTTTAATAGAATGGGATGCAGAATAACAATAACTACGTACATATATGTGAACAGAAACGATTGTTTTATATTGTATATTGTCAAATTTATCTTAAACGATTTCAAATATCGTAAGTAAAGAAAAAATATTCTTGAGTTTAGGGATTTCGATATCGAATACCTTTGTGGAAAGAGCCCACGCCATATAAATGAACTCATAGGTGAATTCGTTATATGCTGTTGTGAAACAGCTTATATAACACTAAACTCCTTTTTGAATTCACAAAAGCACTTGTAAATTCCCATGGATACACGAACCGAGCACTGTACATTTCAAACAGTGCTAAGCGCATGGGTCGCCCGTATCATATCCACGAGCAATTATGGAAAGGAACGATCGAATATTACGTTTGCCTTTCAGCAAAATTTAGATACTCGTGTTAGAAATGATACTTAGGAGCTTAAGCCTCTATATTGCATGAATTGTGTAACCTTGTCTATACGGAACCTCTCTGAATATTTCCACTAATAAATATATGGCAATCTTTCCTCTTATACGACTCTTCCTTCTCTTTTCATTTCTTCTTGGATTCAAGTGGATGTACTCTTATTTTCGCACTTACCAATAACCTGCTTACCCAACCCTAACTTACTTGTACATAGTATATCAAAATGCATAGTGGATCTTTTGTTTGTTGGATATCCAAATACATGAGTGTTCGGATGTGTGGATGTGTATGTTATTCCTCCATTGTATAGAATGACGAAGTGATGTGCTGTTAGAATCGTGCGATCAAGCTTTACCATCTTCACCAAATATCGCCACCAAAAATGCAACCCAAATGCTGTGGCAAAAAAATTAATACACACATTTAAACATATAGCTATGAGCACAAAAAGAAATACATATTCACAACATAAGTTCTTACCTCTGAAAATCTACTCCGACTACCACAAAAACCACCTCCACCTTTGATAACACACTAAGCTACCAAAATTACAGAGTATGTAGAGAATGTGATCTCCAAAAATATGTAATACGTATCTATATATATATATATATATATATATATATATATATATATATATATATATATATATATATATATTTATAAAAATAAGTTGTCCTATGTTCGTTACCTCGAGAACCAATCAACTGATTTTCAAACTGGTACATGCGGTGGAAAAGTCTACTTTTACTGATGGTTTATAAAAAAAACATCGAAAATTTTTTACGAATATGCGTTATATACGCACCTTTATGATGGTGTGTTTTCCCTATATAAAATGAATTTTTTTGCTTATGAGAATTACATTTTGTCGGTATAAGGCTCTGCTTGCTCGAGTCATTTGACTTATTTACTTTTTGTGTGTTTATTGATTGTAATTTACAATCAATAAACACAGTGCGAGCATTAACATTTTTTAATTATTGATTTGTAATCTTTCAGTTAAAATTAAAATCTTTTGCATAAAAAAAAAAAAAATATTCAACAATCAGAAAAATGTCTATTCTTTCTAGAAAATTTAATTTTTAATACAAAGACGTAAACATATGTTATTGTATTGTCCAGCAACGCGGGCAGGGTTACTCTAGTATATATATATATATATATATATATATATATATATATATATATATATATATATATATTAAAATTTTAATTTTCGATTGTTATTCCTGATGATGTCAACAAATTGTTGACGAAATATCGAATAAAATAGAAAAATTATAACGATTTTTACAAAAACGACCTCGAGCTCAATCATTCTAAAATACATACATATATATATATATATATATATATATATATATATATATATATATATATATATAAGAGTATATCTTTGAATTGAAATAAAGTACCTTTTTACAAACTAAATTTTCGAGGTAGCTAAGTGTAGAAACAAATGTTTTTACTGATGAGGCCATTTAGGGTGAAAAGGTAGTGGAGAGGTGGGGCAGGGAAAGATCAGAGAACATATTACCTTCGCCGTACAAGCTTATAAACTAAATATTTAAGGAATGTAGGCTTAAGGAAAACAATTTGTTATATATTTACACTATTTTTCCATACAATATATATTTTCAACGCCCACTAAAGGGTCCAACAATAGACTATATTGTACTTTTCACAGATGGACGTATGGGCATTGTTAGATCGTTTTAGACTTCATCACTAATCAAGAATATATATGCTTTATGGGGTAAATTTTTTTTCGTTTTTGAGGGTATTAAAACTGTATTTTGTCGGGGTCGCTCTGGCAAGGACCGTGGGGGACACATTTCACTTTTGCCATAAAACACTAAAAATTAATTTTTGGGGTAATTAAGTGTGAAAATTTTTTTTATAGGGTCATTTAGAGGGCAAAGAGGGAAGAGGGTGGTAGGGCAGAGGAAGATCAGGTTACGTCTCAGCTTCGTCATAAAAGCGTAAACATGTTATATTTAAGGAATGTAGGCTTAAGTTATACAATTTGTTAAATTTTTACAATATTTTGGCACATAATAACGCCCGCTATAGGGGCGGAATCCAAAAATTTATTTTTTGGATTTTTTGGTTCCAAGATTAACGCGTTGGGCCGTCTTTGCAATAAAAATATATCATTTGCTCAAAAAAATTCAAAAAAGAAAAATTTTTAAATTATGTTGTTTTTTAGAGGTTGGTTTAGTTGTTCTTAGTCAAATTTTTTCCCTCTGGTCCGATTAAGTGCACTTACGAACTTGATTTGAACTAAACTTCAAAAGGAAAGGACGGGCATGGCTAGATTGTGTTAGCTTTCATCACTGATTAAGAATATGTATACCTTATGGGATCTCCGAAGGATATTTCGCTGCGTCACTCACGGAATATGCCATTCAATTCTTTTTTGGAGGGTATAAAAATGGTCAAATAATAATTAATTCGAATACGCATATTCGAACTAATTATTATTTCACTATATATACATATATTATATATATCACACTCGTTCAACAATACTGTATTAACTCGAAAACTTCGAACTTTTCAGGAGTGAAAAAAACTGTTTTCTTAACGGTTAAGGAAGTTTTCATTAACAAAAGTTCGGCAATATTAAGAAAACCCATCAATTATTTATTTGTTTTATTTGTTCATTGGCTGCAGATAGAAAAGCGATTTTTTTAGTTACTCTCATTTTCTTGATTTATTTTTGTTTATAAGAAGTAAATATTTTGAGTTGTGTTTTTCTATACTCGTATGCAATTTATTTCTGTATTTAATACATTTTTAGTAAAACAGATAAACACGAAATTAAAAAAGACTAAAGTAAACAAAGTTTTTAAAGTTAAATAAATGCTAACAACCGCTAAAAAGTTTAAAATATATATATTATTAAGTTAAAAAAGATTAAAATATATATTTAAGGAAATCTTGCTTGTGCTTTGCTGTTTTATCATAATATTTCTTCGATTGTAGCTGTTTTCTTCTTATGTTGTCTGAAATGTTTGGTATTAGATGTGGTTGAAGCAATTTGTTGCTTATTGGTAGTAATGTTCGAGTTTTTCTACTCATAAGCAGCTCTACTGGAGAAGAAACAGATTCTTTTAGAGGAGTGTTTCTATATTCTAGGAGTGCAAGCCATAGGTTTCCCTTATTCTGTGCTGTTTTCTTAATAAGGGTTTTTGCGATCCCAACAAATCTTTCTGCGAATCCATTTGCTTGAGAATATCCAGGGCAGGTTGTAGTAAGTTTTGTCCCAATTTCTTTGCAAAATCTTCGAAATTCGTATGAGTTAAAGGACATGTTATCCGAGATAATTTCTACAGGAATACCGTGATTGGAAAAACATACTTTTAGATGTTTGATACATTCTTTTGCTGTTTTATTTGATATTGGTATTATGTCCAAAAATTTAGAATAGAAATCTGCAACGATTAGATAGCTGTTTGATAAATATTCACAAATATCCATTGCAATTTTATTGAACGGCAGTAAGGGTATTTCATGGGAAAGCATTGGTTCCTTTATATTTGAGTTGCGATTCTTTTGGCAAGTCAGGCATTTTACAATTTCATTCTCGATATCAACGTCCATTTTCGGCCAATACACTAAGCTACGTGCTCTCCTTTTTGTTTTTTCTATGCCCAAGTGCGATATATGAAGCTGATTTAGAATTTCCTTTTGCTGCGATTGTGGAAAGATTAGTCTATTATTTAAAAACAGTAAATCATTATCTATAAATATGTTGGTACGATTTTTCCATAAAAGTTTTAACTCATCACGAAGGCCAGAAATATTTTTGTTTTCTTCTCTCCCGTTATTCTTTTTATATTGCAAAGCATCAACTGCAGTTGAAAACCTTTGTTGTTTTTGCATATCGTTTGCATGTTTATCAGCCAATTCTGACGCACGTGCAATTTCAATTGCTTTTTTCAATGTTAAATCAGAAGTTTCCAAGAGTTTTTTCCTCAGTTTTGGACAGTTCGTACCAATAACTATGTTATCTCGTATCATACGGTCCGAGTCAGCAAATCCACAAGTTTTAACTAGTTTTCTTAAATCCAGCAAATATGTATCAAAAGACTCACCATATTGTTGCTTTCTGGAATTAAATTTTTAAATGCCTCATATACTTCATTTTTCTTCGGCGTACAATATGTTTCAAAAGCTTCCACCACGTCCTTGTATTTCTTTCTCTGCTCATCGGATAACCCAAATGTACTAAATATTTCAATAGCTTCTGCACTACATGCATTGAGAAAAATACCAATTTTTTGCGACTCTCTACGGTCATCGAGTTCAATAGCTATCGCATAGACATCAAAGTTCTGTTTATAAACCCGCCAGTTTTCCGAAACATTCCCATCGAAACTTAAGGGATCCGGTCTGCGGGCATCAATTGGGTTGAACGTATATCTTTCTGTAGCCATTTCAAATTCGTCAGAGCTTTCATGAGAACTTTCTTCTCCAGGGTCACTTTCCTTTTTTGTAGTTGCTCTTGTATTAACCATTTAATTAAACCGGCTGCGCCATGTGTTATTTATTAGTCGTTCAGCTAAAGACTGCCCGTCATTCTTTATTTTGACATGTAAATAAAATACATAAACAATACTAGAGATGCCATATACTACAAATATTATAGTATATAACACGTCCGTCTGTGTATATCACGCTTCAGGCCAAACGAAAAGAGCTAGACTCTTGAAATTTGGTACAAATATATATTAAAGAATATATATTAAAGAATAAGTTAATTAGTTAAAGGTTAAGTTAGGACATGGGCTAAATCAGGACAGAGGGAAAAAGTTCCCCTAAGAACAGCTAAACCAACCTCTAAAACACAACATAATGTTTAAAGTTTTTTTTTGTAATTTTGTTAAGCAAATGATATTTTTATATTAAAGAAGGTCCAACGCGTTAAACTTGGAGCCATAAAATAAAAAATAATAATGTTTGAACCCCGCCCCCTTTAGTGGGCGTTATTATATGCAAAAATAGTGTAAAAAGTTAATAAATTGTTTTACTTAAGCTTACATTCCTTAAAAATAAAATTTTTCAGCTTTAATGATGAAGCTGAGAAGTAACCTGGTACTACTCTGCCTTACCCTCCTCCCCCTTTGCCACCTAAAGGACCCTATCAAAAAAATTTTTTTTTTCAATTTTGTATATAATTATACCAAACATTTATTTTTAGAGTTAGATGACAAAGGTGAAATGTCTCCCCCACCACCCCTGCCAGAACGACCCCGCCAAAATACAGGTTTAATACCCTCCAAATAGAATTGGACCCCATAAAGTATATATATTCTTGATCAGTGATGAAGTCTAAGACGTTCTAGCAATTCCCATACGTTCGTCTGTGGAAAACATGTTATTGTCTATTTTTGAACCCCGCCCCCTTTAGTGGGCGTTAACGTACGATATTATATAAAGCAACTCTGTCCCACCAAGTTAAACATTTAAAATTTACTTACTAAGTATTTGGAGGGTATTTAAGATTCGACCCCGTCGAATATAACGTCTTTACTTGTTTGAAATTCGGATGAGCATTAAAAAATGTTGCCAACTCACATGTAACATATTTTGTTCAGAAAACTCTTTTTTAATTAAGGATATTGATAGGGATTTATATAAAATATACCAAAAGTTTATCATGTGATACGTTTTACACCTTATTATGGTCCTTAGACCCCGGCTTTTATTCATGAAAGTCAATAGCCACTAAATACTGACCATGTCTCATCGGTCAACAAAAGCTGTGTCGAAAAATATTAGTGCACTTCTTGGGATGTTCAACATACTCCTACACATTTAAAATATTCTTCATAGCAATAGTTTTGAGATCTGAAAGAAAATTAATTAGATCAAAGTCTAAGTGAATAAAAGACTCCCAAAACTGATTTATTTTATTTTACTTTAAATAAGAATGTGTATCTTTGGCTTCTTCTAATACTTTTGTAAATACTTGATCTCAGAAAAACAAAATTATTTTATACATCTGAAAGTGCACAGTTATTGAATTGAGGTCAAATAATTTTTTAAAGCTCTTCATGTGTGTTTAGCAGTTTTTAAACCGGGGTCCATAAACCACAATAAGCTGAATATGAAATTATCCGGTTGCTGTTATATTAAATGGATTATCAATTTTCCTTTTATGTTGTAAGGAACGTAAAATGCAAATAAAAACAAAGCTATTATACATAAATTCCGAATATTATTTACCTGTATATATTACCAGTTGTCATATTAAATTGCTCCTCAATTGGTTCGTTATTTGTACATTATTCTATTGGAATTGAAATTCCATATATTAAAAATACACTTCTAAGGTCAGTTGACCTTGGGAAGGAAGGAAGAAGAAAAATAATGGTAATATTTTCTATATTTAAATGGCATAATATTGATATTTTATATAAAGTAATATTGTAAAATCGTTGCTAGTACACTAAAACTTCGATATAACGAATTCCAAGGGGAGGCGGAAATTATTCGTTATAGCCATTGCTTCGCTATAAATATAATCAGCAAAGCCTTGATATAACAAAAGTTAAAGAACTACGAAAAAAATTCGTTATAACTTTAGTTTTGCACACACATTAAGAATACGTTCTTTTGATAACGGGACTTTTCCATTTTGTTATAATTTTATTCTTACTTCGTTGTATAAGAGGGTTTTGTATGAGTACTGTATAGAGGCTTTACAAATACGCTTGTAAATACATTTAAGCTTCCCTATTTTAATAATGGGGCTTTACCATTTAGGATTTATTCAGATTTCGTTATATTGATGAATATGAAGAAATATTTCGCTATATAGAGACTTTTTTCCTCTGAATTTTTTCGTTATAGCTATAGTGTATTTTTGTATGAAAAACTTTGCAATAAAGAGGATTTCTCAAGTGCCTGAATAAAACATACGTTATATTGAGTTTTTCGTTATACCGAAGTTTCAGTGTACCTGTATATCGTAGAATTTTCCTTAACCTACTTTAGAAAATTTATTGTAGAGCTCAATACATATACGTTCACATGTGTACATATATTTCACAAATAAGAAAATTTAAGATTGGATTCGTATATTTGCCATTGTATAAGCAAATTTACAAACATTATTGTTATGTAAAATAATAGTATCTAAACCCAAGAACGACGTCTGTGTACCGCCAATTACAATTTTTAATAAGTGATATACTGTAAACTCAAACTTTAATACGTCATCGCACCACAAATAGCTAAAAAATTCCAAGAAGTGATATTGACCGATAGGAGAATGAAACTGCGTGAGACAGCTGAGGTTGTAGACATCTTAACAAGGAGGGTACATCACAGTTTCCATGAATATATGGATATGAATAAGCCATTTGCGCGATATGTGTGGCGGCAGTGTAATCAAAACTGTCGTAATTTCCAGTTGTCCTATTTATGTACACATTCATGTAAATATATACTTAATTTTGTGATGCAAATATACATTAACGTTTTTTAAATAATTATTTGAATTGGACGACGAATTTTGTACAATACAACATATTGTACAATGTACATATGGAATATAATAATGTTGTAAGTCGTACATAATATTTTAACAAAATTTCAAAATTAGTGTAAAAAATAGTATTTGGAAATGGCCTAAATTAATTTTGTTTTTTACATATTTTCAAAAAAGAAAAAACAATATGATCGTTCCTTTCAGAACGGAATTTGCTTAAAATTCTAGCAATGCCCATACGTTCGTCTGTGGAAAACATGATATTGTCTATTTTTGAACCCCGGCCTTTTTAGTGGTCGTTGACGTACGATATTGTATAAAGGAACTCTGTCCCACCAAGGGAGGGTACTTAAGATTCGACCCGGTCGAATATAACGTTTTTACTTGCTATTTATATTTTTTATTCAAATCACAGCATGCTTTGAAATATACATGAAGAAATCCCACTATGTACCACACCCACTTGAGTTATCAAGAATAATGTACGTAATGTACTGTCGAAATTATATATGTGTAACTTTAACGATATTTGCGGTGCGCGCCAAAACATGTCGCCGATTGTAGAATTTTCTCCTACTTACTTCACACTTATCGTTATATTTTGGACAATTTATATAATATCTTTATAAATTATAGCCTATGTGTTATTCTGAATTATAAGCTTTGTATATATATAAATACTAGCTGACCCGGCAAACGTTGTTTTGCCATGTACATAATTTCTAGAGAATTTCTAGTGTAGAAAAAAAATATACATAAGGATGTGGAATATGAGTGAAAAAGGCATGGAGCGCTGTGAACGAGGAGGGAATGTTGTTTGAAAATAACAAAACACCAAACATTAATTTTTTTAATTTATGAAAAGTAATAATTATTTATATCATTAATTCATTACATAATATTAATCTCTTAATGTTACAGCGTGAACAAAATTTTTTGTTAGCCCGTCTTTAGCTAATAACAAACTTGATGGTTTATCCACTCGATAGCATGGAGCTCTTATAAGTAAACACAAAAAAAATTTCCAATTGTAATAAAAATCAAACTTTCACCGAATTCGTTTTTCACCATTCCCAACAATATTATCGTTATAAAAAAGAAAGAATAATTTTTGATTTTATAGTAAACGTAAAAATAATTTATACTTACAACTCAATAGTCGTTGTTTGCGGGAACTCGTGACACGTGTTGTGTATTTTAGAGGTTATGTAAATCACTTAATTAACCGAATTACACTCAAAATTAATAATTTTATTAATAAAGTTACTCGAGAATATATTTGATATGAAAGTTTCACTGAGATAGTGAAAATGTTTAACTGCTACGCTTGACGCATAAACACTAATAATAGCCGAAAACTGTAGAGAGACTGAGAGAAGGCTTATTGTTTGAGAGAAATAGGAGCCCATCTTCGTTGTCATCCTACTCCGTCTTGTTTACTGGGTGAGAAGTGACACCGGTAGACACATGGAGGGGATAACTTACCAAGTGATAATAATTTATGTTATCGAGTGGGACAAAATATGATAAAATTATGCAAATGACTATTAAAAAGCAGAGGTTGGTGATAGAAAAGTGCAAACTTATTGTTGTATGTATTTTTTAATGTCACATAATAAAAAAAAAATTTATCAAAATAAAAAAAAAAATTTTTTGTGTTCACCCTTATCACTTAGAGGTTTGAAAAATAGATAGTAGCCGATTCTCAGACTTACTGAATATGCATAAAAAATTTCATAAGAATCAGTCAAGCCGTTTCGGAGGAGTAAGGGAACGAACATTGTGACACGAGAATTTTATATATTAGAATATATATATATATATATATATATATATATATATATATATATATATATATATATATATATATATATATATATATATATACATTACAATACGCATATAAGAAAGTCTTAAAATGCACCGATTTTCATTCTTATATGCGAGCTTTCTTATAAAGAAAACACGCATATAAGAAAAATACTTTCTTATATCTGTGACACGCATACTATAAGAAAGATATTTTCTTATATACATCAGTAACAGAATTTAAAAAATTTCCTATAGAAATATATAATTGAAATAAAACTGTTTAATAATACATTTTGTACTAAATTTCGTTTATTCTTCATACAAATATAAATATGTAAGTACACAACTAAAGATAGAAACATAACAAAAACAAAACGGGTGATTGCACTTCACTTAAAAGACATTTGATAATTGTAAATTATACACACAAAAAAATCTATTTTAACCGAGGTTAAAAAAACTTCAATTGTGAGTATATATACTACTTTCTTATACATGTACCATTTTCTATGGAATGAGTATAATTTTTCTTCAGAACTTGTTTCTTATATTTAGAAGAGTTTTTCTTATAAGCGAGTTTCTTATGAGGATTATTTAGCACGCAGATATATAAAAATTTGCATGGTGTCTGAAGATGTCTTTCTTATAACCGAGTTTTCTTATAAGCGAGTTTCTTATATGCGTATTGTGCTGTATATATATATATATATATATATATATATATATATATATATATATATATATATATATATATAGTATATATATATATATATATATATATATATATTTATATACATATATATATATATATATATATATATATGTATGGATATAATTATATGGGGTCTTCCATTACGCGCTTTCTATCTTTAAATATTAATAAAACAGATTGTATGTGAGATATCAGCGACAAAATTTTTATGCGATTGAAGGGCCCACTAATGACATTGTTTGTAGAATGTAACATAATTCAAATGTCAGGCGAAATGTACAGTTTCTTACAATTTAGCCACACACATCAGTCAGAATTTGACAGATGGCATGTGTTCTGTTGGCTTTGAGGACTGCTGTGGTTTGTGACTTATTCGCATAAAGCTGCTACTTAAGAAAATTCCACAAGCAATTGTCTAACTGGGTCAAATCGCACGATCTCAGAGGCCAGTTTACATCACCATGGGGGATAACCATACCCTCAAGTCGCAGAATAACCAACTCGGATTGTGGTCGATCCAAATTGTACAATTTTTCTTTCTTCACGTACCCATTCATACAGAATTGGGCCTAATCATTCAAGATGATTTTTCGTTTGCCGAACAGAATACCCATTTTGATAAAACAATTTTATTGTTTGCAAGTTTTGTTGCATGCTATATCCGTCCATTGCGATTTGTCAAAACAGACTGAATAAACGGTAACTAATTTGGCAGTTGTAACTTCAACAAGTTGATGTATACATATGGACAGCATAGAAAAAGTTTAAAATTTTGTGAAGTTGAGTCGAAATGAATTTATTCTTTTTAAATTCTCATTTGAGACCTTTTCTTTTGATGCCTTGAAAATTTATAATGACGCAGATGAAGGGGTTAAACAACAACAACAACTACAACAATAGCAAACACATAGTAACTTAAGGTTAGTATGTTTGTTTGTCTGTCTATCTGTTTGTTTGTTGTCTTGTATTGAAGACTGAACACATATTAAACAACATTTGCAATTTTCCTCCTAATGCTTATTGCTGAATTTAGATAGTAATGGGATCTTAAAGTTTAAAGTCTTGCTGTGCCACATTACAACGGACTCACTGCCTAACTGGTTGGTTGCATGGCTGTCTAAGACGATGAAATAACAGAAGAGGAAAATGAATGAGACGACTACGAAGATGGTACCTTATTGATGACGCAGTCTGCAGAGTAGAGTATTTCAACAATGCAATGCACAAAGTGCATGGTAATAGTGTGAAGGAGAGTCCAGTCGCTAAAACTAGTAAGTCTAACTTTTTTCTTTCGTCTCCTATTTTTTTTTTTTTTTTGAAAACTGTAAATTTACGAACCTTACGTTAAACACCAACAATGAATCGAGCACAGCATGAGGAAGAAAATTTACTAACAGATTCGCCAACTACAACAATTTGATAAATATTTTAAGAACCTAGGTAACAACAACAGCAGTGTTACAAAACGTACCTAAAAAGTATTTATATATGAAAAAGATTTATTTTTTCTATCTAGGAGTGGAGTTAATAAATGAAATTAAAAATTTAAACATTAATAAAAAAACCTAATGTATTAAGAAAATTGTCTTAATAATCGCGTTTAATCTTTGTTAAAAAAAGGAGTAGCATGATCCTAAATAAATTTTTATATAGTCGACGACATTAAAGGCGCGAACAATTTTTGAAAATATTTTGTTGATTCAAATTCCTGTTTAGATGGGTCATAGTTTTACCTTTGTATTAATGGCGTGTGACATTGTTAGAAAAGAAATTACTTTCATAACTTTCATAGCAACAATATTTTGTAGGCAACTGATGCCTAACTAAAATGAGTATTTTGCATTAGTATTGGTTCAACATAACAATTTTCCCATGGTACTAAGCCACTCTTAGTTACACGAAAACTTTAGTACATAATTTCAATTGCATCAGTTATTTTTTATTTAATAATAACAATGTAAATTAAAAATTGTATTTATGTACATGTCTTCTTTTATATTTCTATTAGGTTTGATATATTTAATATCAACCATAAGCAAGAGTATTATTTTATTCCGCATACAAAAGAAAACATTTATACAATCTCACTAAAGGATATAAAATATGTGTATATTATAGCTGTTGGCTAAAGTAGATTTAAAAACCGAGAATCCCGAGTTTGACAACGCCCTCGGTTATGAATATGGTTGTGGTCCTTGTTGTCGATACGTTTCAATGACGAAGGCATAGCACTACGAAGTATCAGCACCCTACTCCGTTAGCAGGCGAAGTAATGATTAGAAGCTAAAAAAATATCCATGTTTTTATATATCTTCATCTGTCTTGTTTATGCTATCTCCTTATTTATAGTTCCGGCACGATGCATATGTAAGGGTCATGCAATGAGTGCTGGTCCTACTAAACTAAATATATCATGAAAGTATGTTAAACTGGTTATCACATATTCAATAAAACATATATTCAAATTGAAAAATTTGCTGTATGTAAAAATTCACAATCTTGTGCTTATTATATCTAGTGTACAGGAAAATGATGTGCAAATGCAGTTCATTTTTTGTCAATAAAATTAAATTTTGAATTGAAATCGAACTTACAATGATTTTTGTCAATACAATATTGTAAGAAGTAAGCGAAAAAATTTCAACAAAATTTGTTGAAATCAACGATTGATATTTCTGAAAAATTTTTTGTACCTTTTTTTCTGTTTATCCATCTCATCGTTTTGAGTTCCAAGGAAGCTTCCTTACTCCTAAGAAGTCGTCACTATGTCGATATGTGTGTTTGTAAATATATTACCCGCTTATCACTTTGAAGAGCTGAACTGAATCGAACCAATTTGTCTGATATTAAGTTAGGTTGAAAAGAGGGGCATAAGCATCCCAATCCGTCCTGGATTACACTTAGGCCTCATACGCCTGTTGTGCGCTCTATAATAAGGAGTTCCCATTCTACTGTAGGGAGCCTCCACCGATACCATGGAAACCTCAGAGTTTGATTACGTCAAGAACCTAGTTTCTTCAATGTACTTCCTTAAGTTTTTCCAATCAGAGCCCCTAAGAAATTCCATCTCCTGTATAATCTCCTGATTAAATGTACGTCTTCTGACTTGGTTAAAAGCTGGACGGTAGCACAAGTAGTGCTCCAGTCCTCTTCCTGGCAGGCCCTGCTTGTTATATCGCCAGCGATATTCATTCGTGCCAGGTGAGTCCTTAACTCTGTATGTCCTGCTATTAAATAAAACAACTTATTTAGTGCTGGCCTACTCAATGTTAGGACCTCCTTTGTCCTCCTACCATCTGGGTCTCCCCATAGAATTCTAGTCACCTAGTGCTGCCAATCTCTTGTATGCAATTCTATAGCCCATCGCTTTAGTTCGTTTTTAAAAACCTGAAATGGCTTCGGACTATCCAGTGTGATGTTCGCCATTAATGCTCCCATCTTTGCTAGCCTATCTGCCTCAACATTTCCAGGTATCCCCTGATGTCCTGGGATCCATATTATCTCTATGCTCCCACAGTGCGTGTATGAGTTAATCTCATCCTTGCACTGTAGTACACACCGAGATTGAACCACATGATTTCTCAGGGCCTCGATGACCTTCCTGCTATCCGTGAATATACGTACCGGTAGTCTGTTATCGATTTCCTTCAACCATTTTATCCCTTCCGCAATAACCACGATCTCACTCTGAAATACCGTGCTATGATCCGGCAGGCGGAAGTATTTGCGAAAGTTACGACCCATGTCACAGAAATCTCCACCCGATCGGTCACCAATCCTCGACCCGTCCGTGCATAGGTTAGCTAGGGGGTTCATTGTATCTACACCCTCCCACTTCATACCTTCCGATATTATGGTGGTGCAGTGTGATTGTACATATCTAATAGGGATCCTATCACACGTAACCGTGCGAACGTTGTTCCCAGGTAAGATGTGTAATATACTCTGGTGTTTGGTTGTGTATTCCCTTGTCAGCCACTCACGCATCACCATCACCATCAATCTCGGAGCAGCTAGAGCTGCTTCGTATTTAACCTGTATATCAAGTTATAGTTGATGTGGTTCTTATCGCGACACAGATGCCGATACAGCACTCTCTTTGTATTTTTTGAAGATGTTTGACATTAACCTTCCTCTCCAAGGACGTCCACCATACTAACGAGGCGTACGTCACAATTGGTCTTACCACACTCGTATAGAGCCAGTGTGCCATCTTTGGGTTCATTTCCCATTTGGACCCGATTGCCCTTCTGCAATAGGTCCAGACTCTTTGGGCCTTGATCACCCTACTTTCTATGTGGTCCTTCCAGGATAATCGATAGTCGAGTATCACTCCTAGATATTTGACCTTTTTATTAATCTGTATCGTCCTATCTCGAAAAACCGGTGATTCCAAATCTTCCGTTCCTTTTAAACATACAAATGTCTGTATGAAAATTGTCTGATATATGTTCTGTTTTCTAATTATTTCGAATCATGTCATGCTGTAGTATGTGCACAAGCTAAATGGTGTTGTAATATTTGGAACTATGTCGGTCTACTGATGGTTTTTTGTTAGATGCAATTAAATGCAGTCATATAAAATATATAGCAGCTGTTTTCAGCTCACTGACGTGCCTGCTCCTTTAAGTGCATCTTAATTTACTGACCTAGTAGCTCAGTGATTTAAATAATAGTTAATAGAGTATGACAAATTCAGAGAGGGACTACTCAGCTCAATCAATTACAATCAACTTTCAATAATTGTCAGGTTAATTTATAAACATATATTAGGTCGTCTAACAGGAACTTCTGAACTTTCACAGTTGATAACGACCACTTGTTGAAGCTACATTTTCCAAACTAGTTGTCATTTATGATTGTTCTGCCAGTTTTATCAAAATGATTGTTTTCTTCGGGCAACGCACAGTTCTTTGATGTAGAACAAAATACTGCAAAAATTGAAGCAGAAGAATTATCACAACAAAAATTTATGTGAAGGTTTGTTTCATCAAGTTATAAAAAGATCTCATACATCCTTTTTAGAAATATTATGATTTCAGTATAGTGCACCTATTTGGCTACAATATTATTTTATCTTAGTTATTCTCTATTTAGTTTGATTTTAGTTTGCTTATATAATCCATGTTAGAGTATTTATCTTACTTATGCCTGTTATAAATGTTTTGTTATTGTTTACTATTGATATTAAT
Source organism: Linnaemya tessellans (assembly GCA_951800035.1). NCBI lineage: Eukaryota > Metazoa > Arthropoda > Insecta > Diptera > Tachinidae > Linnaemya > Linnaemya tessellans. Next base: position 57,534,565 of record OX637532.1, read on the forward strand.
ATTGCTATTGTTTTTATCTCTGTGTCAGTCTTAAACCTTAACTCTCCCCCTAGAAGAAATCGTCCCGATTTAGGCTGTTTTAGCCTGTAATCTTGCTAGTTCATTTCTATATAGAACTTTAAAGTTTTCGTCAGCTTTCTGTTGTCTGTATATTGTAAAATATTTTAATATTTTTTAAAACTAAGTATGTAAAGGCAAGTAATTATTCCGGTTGCAATTAATATTAAGTAAATAAATAACCTAAAGGGAAAATTTTCTATAGGTATATAAAATTTCTTTAATGAGTCTAAGTTATTAAATGCATATTCTGTGTCTGCATGTACAATTTTCATTATCTCAAAACTTTCACTATGTTTGCTTCTAACAATTCATAATGTATGTTTTTATAAGTTACGTTATCTATACGTACTTCGTTCGTGAATTCTTCTAATGTTATTCCTGTTGTCGAATGGTTATTTATAATGTGGGTTACGTCTAATAATATAAATCCTTCATCAATTTGTAATAGCGGTTGAATATACTCTTGAATAATTGAACATTTGGTACTCTGATGCTCTAGTAATAGTATGATACAGTTGTCATCCTTGTCATTGTTTCGTCTACAAATAGATTTTCCCAAATTATTTTTACATATTGTGATCCTAACATAGTCCTTCCCGCATTTTGCTCTTTTCTGGTCAGCAATAATTTTCCCATGTTTAAAACACATTGTTTAGTTAATAAAGGGTATTTATATATTGTGATTATGAGTTCGTGAGTTCTAGCGATATGTATGTCCGCGTATTCCATTATATTAATTATTGGAAATCTTGTTAATTCATGCGCAATCACTTCCTTTAAATTCTTCATGTTCAAGACTTCCTATAAAGTATTCGTTGTTTTTTGCCGCATTAATAATTCGTGTTAGCAATAAAAGTTGATCATGTTCTTGTTCTAAAATTATATGGTTTCTTATATTTTCTCCATTGATTGTATTGAGAATTTTTTCAAATCTAGAGTTTATTAGTTTTTTTTTTTGTATTATTTTCAATCAGTGTGTTAATGGCTTCCTCTATATTTATGACATCATCGTGGTCTGGAATACCTGTAATAAATTTTAAAACAGATCCTAAGTAATTTATTCCTCTTCTCTGGATATTATGCTCCGTTAGCTGTTTTGCCAGAATTTAAATTTTTCAATACAAATTTGTTCTTCTAGATTGGGATTGTAATTACCACTAAGCGCTTGTCTGTAAGGCAAAAATATTTTTGTTAAGTTGTTTATATGAAATAAGTATAAGTAGTTGTCGAAAATAAAATGCGTCGTCACTCCTTGTCAAATATGTATTTTTTTCGGTTATATTTTGTAGTTTAATGTGTGCTTGAATTATTGTTGCGGTTGCGATGACCATGATTAGCGATAGGTACATACTTTTTTATGTTATTTTTATGTATGATCTGTCCTCCTTGGGTTAAGATAGTGACCTAACGATATTCCTGAACTATACTTACGAGATACTGTTTATGCTCATTGAAATAAATGTCCATATGTATATATTCCCCTGGTTGTTCAGGAATATCCGAATCTTGTAATGGTCTTTTGTTGGGTTGCGTTCATATATACCGAACAAACATGCAATGCATTTCTAATTAAATGCTTGACAGTGTTTTCTTATGTCCGGCCAGTAATATTGTTCTAGTAGTTCGAGTGTATTACTTTTATAGCCTCTATGTGCCCTATCGTGTGTTTCTTGTACTAGTATAACCAGTTCCTCTCTTTGTGTTATATCTCTTAGGGCCATTATTACAACTTGCCAATAGCTAAAGTTAAGGTGTTATCGGACAGATAATTCGTTTTTCATTACCAGGAGTACACTTTAACCTAAAAGTGGCTTATAAGCTAAAGTGAGCCCGATTTGAACTTTAATTTTTAACGTAAGGTTTATGAATTTGAAGTTGACATATCTTCTCTTCACCATTCAAATACATAAACAAACAAACCAATCGTTGCCACTATGTACTTAATTATGCCACTACGCAATGTTAACTTGTCAAAAGTAATCGTACTGCCATATATTTGAAAGGATTAATTTTATTTTATAAGGAAGTTGTGATAATGAAAAATTTTAAAGCTATGGCTACCTTTTACTATCAGCTGCATTAAGTAATAATGGCCCTTAATCTTAGTGGCGTGTGTACGAATTTGGTGGTATTGAATGTATCTTTTACTGTATTTAAATAAATCTTCTGCTGTAGCATATATGTCGGTGTTGAATACAATTTTTTAGTTCGGTAATTAAAATTCTCTCGTTAGTAAATCTAATAGTATGACGTAATTTGTTCTGAAATATTATTTGGGTACGTGTTTCATTAGAAATGTCATTTGGTATGAGTTCAATTTGTATTCCATAAGCGTTAAGTGGTTGTAATACAGCTTTTGTTATTTGTTCGCTTGAGCTATCGCTTAAATGAACCGTGCCTACAGATGATGTGTTTATGGCTTGTGTACCAGGTTTATAAGTCAATTTAGCACCACAGATTTCAATGAAGTCTTTCCATCGTTTTAACTTGGGGCTTGGAGCTTTGTCTGAGATTACGTATATTAATGATTGATGATCCGTAAAAATGGTCAAGTCGGCTATGCCTTATATGTAGTTTCGTAATTTCTTTAATGCCCATATTATGGCTAGTAATTCTTTTTCATTAGTACTATAATTTTGTTCGGTGGTGCTCAGCGTGCGAGATAAGATATAAATTGGGTTCCTATTTTGACTTAGAACCAGTATTGCCAAGTGTAGGAATTTATCCCTTTTTTTAAGTTTTTTTTCGTTAATTTTCACGTGTAGGGCAAAAAGGACAGATTTTGTACCTTTAGGCATTTGTAGGGATTTTCTTAAATTATAAAAAAAAATTGCACTAAAAAGCTTAAAATTTATTAAGAAACAATTTTTTTCTTACACAATTTCATTATATCGACCCCTTTGCGCGAAATTGTCGTATGTTACAAAAACCAAATTTTTCAGGACAGCAATTTTTCTACTTTTCTCTGCTTTCGCTTGCAATATCAAAACGAAAATATACATGTGCTTAGATAATTAACTAATACAACTACTACTAAAAGTATTCCGGTGGAAAAGTTCAAGTTTTCCGACAAAAACGTATTTTTGGCACATACGATAATTTCATTTACAACATTTCGTAGATACGTGCGTAGAAAATGGCACTTACGATATCATTTGTCTAGTGTTAGAAATGAATTGAAACAAAGATTTATTTGTGGTTTTACGTATTTGTTCATTATTTTTTAACTTAGAATGGTACAAAGTAATAAAAAATGTAATCAATATTTAGCAGAAGCCTGAATTCATTAAAAAAACTAAAAAAGTTCATAATAATAATTAGTGAGTTAATCTTCTTCGTCGCTTTCATTTAACATGCCTCTTTCGCGTACAGAATATTTTGAATTTAAATACTCATTGTGGTATTTTGACGGTATGCTATTTTTTAAACATAGATTTTTTAAATCATAGAATTTTTGCAGAGATACACAAAGGTAAATTGTAAAACTTTTGGAACTTAAAGGTAAAATTAAAATTATTTATAGTTTTTTTGTGGAATTGTCGGAATATCCGTAAATGAGTTCAATTGATTTTGATTTTTTTGTCTAATAAAGCTATGCGATCTTTATTTATGTTTAGTTTAACTTTGTTTGATAGTAACAGATTTGCAAAGGACTTCCAGTTTTCAAACTCTGAGTGGATTAGTTCGTGCATTGCGAATAATTGGCGCCCAAATGGTACGCCTGTATACAAATGATTCAATTGTGCATGCACATAATCAAGAGGCTTCATTGTATGACCGGGAAGTAAATATGTTATTTTAATTTTTTCAACGAAGTTTGAAAAATTTTAAAAATGTGTCAGCATAGCTAATACAGCCTTGTTGGGGTTTTGAGCAGTGCGACTGTCGCAATATAGGGCTATATCTTTAACTGTCTTTCTTTGGTCTACGATTATTAAATACTTATAAAGGGCTATGGAATTTTCATTGCAGCCTCGCTTACCATCATGATCACCCCACAAATAACAATTTCTAGTGCCGTTTTCACAAACGCTGAAATTGAAGTAGGCTCACTTGCGTGAGTAGAAAAGGGTTATATTTTTTCCGAACGGAGTATTCAAAACTTTTTGCAAATCGAAGCTGGCGCAAACATTCATTTTGATCTCTTAAAAAATTAGCCTTGGCCTCATCTTTGTCTCTTATATGCACCCTATACTCATCGGAATTCTGCAAACGATTTTTTCCTCTTCATCAAGATGTTTAATATTTTCGCAATTAATGCACTTATCTTTTTTTGACAAATGAAAACATATATTAAAATCTTTTTGGAAAACCTGCCTGAAAACAGAATTCAATACAGTGCCGTTGCTGAGGTTCTTATCGTTCACATATTGAATGTAACACCTGTAAAGGGTTTGTTTGTTTCGAAATTCTTGTGGCAAACAAACTTTAGTAGTTTTGGCTCTACAATAATGTGACGGCACACCTAGAAGTTTTTCAAGATATTCCTTTAGAAGCTTTATGTTTTGCTCATCTGTTTTATTATGAGGCCGAACCTTAGCTTTTGGCTGAGCATAATGAATTTCCCTTAAAAGATATCGAAGCATCATTTGAGAAATATTCAAAGTTGCCAGCATGAATTTTTGACAAACTTTAAAAACGATCCCTTTGTGAGTAAAATCTTATTCAAAAGAATTGTTTCGTCTAAAATCTCCTCCTTTGACAGCAGCTCTCCTTCGTTGAGTTTATTAATGTTTTATACAAGAAGGCAGCCACATTCTTCTTTTTGCTTTTGACATTCCCCAATATTGTTCGTTTAAATTTTTTAGTTTTTGGACCAGCAATCAGGTTTTGGACCTACATATGCGATGCATTGTGCCAGAACTGGGAAAGTTGGTTATGGGAAGGCTCATTCGATTTGAGCCTCCCCAAGTTAAAACTGGCAGGAAAGACCTGTGCTGGAAGTTTGTTCCACATATGAACCGTTCGGCCAAAGAACAAATCCTCTCTGTAATGCGTGGTGCGGTTCACTGACAACTCAACCACAAAAGGATGCGCCCTATATGAAGAGCGGGTAGCTCGAAAAAATAAACGGTTCTCAGGTACAAGCTCCCTTATTTCATCAGAACACATTCCGTTGTAGTATCGGTAGAACAGTGAAACACTCCCGACGTTGCGTCGATGCTCCAGTGAGTCAATAGAGTTGGCTACCCTACTGTCACCGATGAGCTTCTTGGCGCTCTCTTGTACGCGGTCGAGCAACTTCAAAACAGGCTTTGAAGCACCGGCCGATACATGAGAGTTGTATTCCATTATAGGTCGGATGTAGGTGGTAGTGAGGAGATAAGTTGGGGTGAAGCATGTGTTACACCGTCTTAGAAAGCCGTGGCACTTGAATGTTTCTTTTGAAATATGAAAGATGTGATCAGGCCATCGAATGTGGCACTGTATTTTCATACCAAGAACATCAAGAGATTCTGATTCCCCAATACCCATACCGTCCATAAACAGGGATGGTGCAGAACCTTCAACCAGCCGCCTATGCGTAAGCACACAGCACTGCGTCTTATGAGGGTTAAAGTTAACCCTGTTCGCGAGTGACTCATTCCTTCATTTTTCGTTATAGAAGGTCATTTATAAAGATGAGGAAGAGAGTAGGAGCCAGAACAGATCCTTGCGGCACCCCTGAATTAACCTGGAACTCGTCTGATGAGACCCCATCTATAACAACTCGTATAGTGCGGTCTCTGAAGAAGCTCGCTATGAAGCGAGAGAAATCATCACCGACACCAAAGCAGTCAGTTTTGACAGAAGTGCATCATTCCACACTGTATCAAATGCTTTTGAGACATTTGGAGCCACCACCTTACTCTCGCCGAAATGGTGAATGGAATTACACCATTTTTCTGTTAACAGAGCCAGCAGATCTCCCGTAGAGCGAGCTCTGCGAAAACTATACTGCCGGTCGTTAAGTAAGGTGTTGGTCTCCAGATACCTTACCAGGTGGAAGTTGGTCATATTTTCCATGACTTTAGAAAGTGCAGAACAGACTGCGATTGGGCGGTAATTTTCGGGGTATTGCGCCTCTCCCTTCTCAGGGACCGGCGTTCATTGGCTAAGTTCTAGCACATCGGAAATTTATCAGCATGGTACGATGCACTGAACAGCTTAGCCAATGGACGTGCTAGCGTCGAAAAATACTGCTTCAGGACCAGTGCTGGAATGCCATCCGGCTCAGGAGACTTGTTTATGTTGAGATTCGCTACAACCTTTTTAACTGCTCGTGGTCGGGCAAATGATATTGAATTGATGAATTAGCTTTATCCTTTACTCTTTTAACGAATGACCAAAAGCCTTTACTACCTCTCTGGGCAGTAAAAACTTTAGAACGAAGGCGCTGCTCGTATAAAGCTTTTTCATGCCTTAGCACTCTGGCACACGAAGACCTCGCTTGTTTGCGCAGCGCAGCAGTATTTGCGTTTTTATTATTTCGCCAAGTACTGAATGCTTCCTCTTTGAATCTGATTGCCTCTTTGCAAGATTGGTTGAACCAAGATTTTTGTCTCGGCTTAACCGAAATTTTTTGGATGGAATGAAGTATTTTATTCCCAGCGAAATTATATTTCCGACCATTTCCGCCATTACATAGATATTTTTATCTAAGAAACAAAGTTTCCAATTAAAAGTTCGATAGAATTCGTTGAGCTCTGCCCAACGAGCTTTTTCGTATACATATTTTAAACGTTTCGTGGCTGTGGGTGAAACGTTTCGAAGTGCTGAGAACGAAAAAGAAGCGGATATGGTACAATGATCCGAATTACCGAGAGGTGCACTGACGTTCACTTCATACTTTTGAGGGTGTGAAGTTAGGAACAAATCAAGCGTATTAAGTTGGTGCCCTTCAACACACGGTATATATGTTGGTTCATTCACTAGTTGTGCTAGGTGATTATGCGCGGCGAATAACTCAACATATTGACCCTCTGAAGTGGTATGGCTCGAATGGCGAAGTCACGATGAGTTGTGGACATTGAAATCACCAGCAATAACAATTGCACTGTCCGGACAACTTGCGAGGATTTTTGATATAGAATCGGAAAGGGAATCGAAGCCAGATAGAGTTTGTTCCTTTCCCGCGTTTGGACTTCTTTAAAGGAATCCGAAATGCAAACTATGTGCCCTGATGTTGAATTTAGCTCAAAGGCAGCTAAATTCTGGTTCATACAAGCCTAGTGATTGCTGGCATTGGAACACAACGTCATTGCGTATATATAAGCAAGACCGCGATGAAAGTTAAAAAGGGATAGAATGTGATACCCAGGCACATAAAAATCGTGTGGGTCAGCATCCTCAGATACCTGGGTTTCACTTAAGGCTAAGACATCCGGCCGATAGAGACAAACGTGAGCATAAACTGAGAAGAAGTTCGCTCTCAAGCCTCGTATGTTGCAGAAGTCAATTCTGAATTTAAATGCCATGATATAAATCTAGGGAAATCCAAAATAATCATATGTCTTATTAGTATTGATTCCAAGGATGGTAATTACTGCTTTTTAGTGGCTACTAGGTGGTCAGTGCTATACCATCACCACCAGGCGGCCAAACAGCAACCTCCACGCTGGAATCAACAATACAAAACTATTATTGTTAGAGAGGGGAGGGGGAGAGGCACAACCGCAGAAGTGGACATAAAAGCCCTGAGGTGGTCACTATGTTCCACGGTGCCATCACTGATACAAAAGACCGGCACTGTTTAACAAAAAACTGCCGTTGAGAGATGTCTCGGAGACACGACAACATTCGTTGTGGCACATCTTATTAAGGCACGGATTAGGTAAAACTATTTTTTAATTTCTGCCTTTGATTTAACAGCCAGAGGTTTTCTGTAGCCCCGTTTTCCGACACAGTTTGAATTTTCAAATAAGCATGAGTCATCACTTTCACTATTGCTGTATGGCACTAACAACACTTGAGAAACCTGCTGTTTAATATTTTTTTTATTTAATCAAACAACCATCACCACATAATCATAATTACACATTAACAAGATCCACATCAAATTACTTTTAAGTTATATTATTTACTTACGGTTTTCGAAACTGATAGCATTATTAAGGCACTGTTTATTAATTTCTCTGTAGACAATGTTTTACTTGGAGTGGTTTACAATAACTGATTACTTCAAACACATGATCAGAAAAAGAATGCATGCTAAATACTTCTCTTCAACTTTAATATAGCCTTTTCTGTAAAACTAACGGTAAAACGAATAGAGCCAAAAAACAAAATAAAGCGAGCAATTCCCTTTACCTTCTAATTCTAACTTAGAAAGGAATATGTAGAAAATATTGTAACAACTACAATATGCAAAATATTCTTCGATGGCAGATATGATAAAATCGCTCACAAGAAAAATTGGAGTGTAACATACGATAAAGTATTCAATCAATTTTTGGAGCAACGAAGTGTAATTTGCCTACAATATTTGTCAGGTGACAAGATGATTGTAGAACAAGATTGCATCAAAAACTCAGTTTCAACAATATTGGCATATACGATAACTTAGCGCAAAAAAGTCGATATATTTACTTTAAATATATTTTGAAAATATAGTACTTCCACATAAATTAAAAAAATATATATTGGAAAGCAATACTAGTTTACGAGATATTCAGACTTTAATGATGACACTTAAAAATTCAGTAATTTAAGTTTTTCTTGAGATAAAAAGGTTAGCTTTGTCTACCTTTGTGCCCTGGTTACAATCAAAAGAAAGATGGGAGTGTATTCTTTCGATTTAATAAATAATATTCCCATAATATTCCATACTGTTGAACAAAGATATAAATTAAAAAAAAAATCACATGAAATTTCATTTTAATATTTCGAAGAAACATCATACATAAAAATTAGTGCACACTTTTAGGTTTAATTATTTCCATGTTATAAATAATAGCAACAATTTGTTAAAGGTTATTTAACAAGTATTTAAAAGAAGTGATGAATAAGAAAAAGAAAACAAAATTTACAAATTGGACTGCAATATTCGGCTACGCTGAATCTTAAATACCCTTCACCATACATTATTAACAATTTCTTAACGATTATTTGCCAGGTATTTAAAAGAAGTGACCAAGAAGAAAAAAGGAAAAATTATTATAAGGCGGAGTGGAACATTCGGCTATGCCAAATTTTACGTACCCTTCACCATATGTCAGTAACTATTTCATCACTGCCAATGTAATTATTTTGCTATATAAACTTTTCCATAGAAATTTTTTACAAACCCTTATCACCCACTATGAATGGTATAATAAAGATCAAAATAGGAAGTTTTAAATATTTTTAAAGTGTGAAAGAAGTTAAATCGCAACTTTATATTAAAAAAATTTATAAAATTTATACTTTTGAAGTTATTTATTTCGATCTAGCTACGAAGCTTATTCGTTGCCGTAGTAATATTTATCTGCTAAGCGATTACATTAAATAAAAAAATGCGCTTTAACAAGAGAAGAAGTCGAAGAAGTTAAAGTCGCAATTTAATGACGGTTCTTGGGATATTTTTGCAAAAGACAAGAAAAGTCCTTAGGAAATCGTGATTACTTCTTTAGCCCTACTGTTAGGTTGAAAAAATCTTATGAATCTTAGATAAGATATCATTTTGCTCACCGGTATTGCAGACCGATTCGATTTTAATATAAAAATGAAACATCCCAAGTTTGTATTGAAGAAAGAGATTATTTCAAGCCGAAAATTGATATGCTAAAATACACAGAGTATTCTAAATTTGAAAAGAAAATATTTGTTGAACACAAATTGCAACCGACTATGGTCGATGGTAAAGTATGCAACGCATTAAGCCAAATGCCAGCTTCCAAATGTTATATATATATATATATATATATATATATATATATATATATATATATATATATATGTAAAGCAAACCCAAAAGAGATGTATGATATAGAAAACTTGTTTAAAAAAACTGGTTCACAAAGAAAATTATGAGTTTGGATTGTAACCCTTACATTCATATATTCGTTTTTTTGAGTATATCATTCATATTGCTTATAGATTGAATCTAAATAAATGGCAAATTAGATCATCAGATGAAAAGAATAAATTTATGGATAGGAAAAGGGGAATTCGAAGCAAACTTAGATCCGAGATGGGTTTGTTAGTAGACAGGCCTAGACCAGGGGATAGCGGCATGTCTAATGATGGCAACACCGCAAGACGTTTTTTTAACAATACTTGTTAGGCTGCTAAGATAGCTGATGTTGATGAAGGGCTCATAACCAGATGTGCTATATTACTACAAGCTATGACATAAGGCTACAAAATAAACATCGACAAATTTAAAATATTCGCACTTGATACAGCAAAAGGGCTTGTAGAGAAATACCCTTGGTTCTATCTCCCACCTTCAGTTTACACGCTTCCCCTTTAATTGAAGACGCGATAGTTTCAATTGGAGAGCTTTCAGAGGAAGCTGCAGAAGTAAAAACTAAAGACATTAAAAGATATAGGCTGCAACATACACGAAAAATGTCTAGAATTGCAACAAACACGGATTTACTAAATATATTATTGCTTAGTTCGGACCCATTCATTTCGGGTCAACGAAAATTACCACGTAAAAAGAAGAGTACGCTACTAAAATCTATTATTGAATTGTTGCAAGAGTAGCTTTTTTATATCTTTTTGAAAACAATAAAGTGCTAAATTTAATTTGCCGAGAAACACGTATTTCATGAAGGGATAAAATATACTTAAAATATTAAATAAAAGGCAAACGCCACAACATATCTATATATTTTTTTCCAGATAAAAGTGGGCGATAGAGACAAGTGACCGCGCCCATTTTTTTAGAATATTGTGGCTATTATATCCGAAATATACTGTATAAATTTCAAGACTATATCTTTAATATAATTATTTTTGTCGCTCTTCCCCATACAAGTGCAACCACTGTACACCGTATGCGAAAGTCAAAAATGGAAAAGAAAACTGCTACCCAAATAATTTTAAAATAACTGAGAAAAGATACATCTGTTAGCTTGCAAATTTTAATGGATCATACGATAAATCGTTTGTTTTTAACTGTTTACAATGAAGAAAAAAAGAACATGGAGGAAAATAAGTTAACCTTAGAATCTAAACGGTGTTGCGATGGTTCTTCTGGACATTCGGAATACAAACAAAATATTGCCGCTGACGTAACTGGCAAAAATTTGTTACTAGCATCTTTGTTGTCATTAAGACAACAGTCGACTTCAGGAAAGGAATTTTGGCGAAACAAAACTCCATCATCAAATAGATACATTCGTCCTATTTATTTTGAATTCGCTAAGGAAACGAAGGAACAGAGGATTATTGGCAAAATTAATTCCGATATTGCAGCTTTGAATAATACTGAAGTAATCACCTGTGGTAAGAAATTTACGATAAAACACAATTTAGTATTTACAATGTTAAATGGTAAGACGGTTCAAAAAGTTACAGACACATATTCAGCAGCTGTTACATTTGTAAAGCTGTTAAATTTGTAAAGCGAAGCCTTTTGAAATGAATGATAAAGAATCAGTTTCAAGAAAAGCTATTGATAATGAAGCTTGTAAGTTAGGCATTTCCTCCTTGCACGCAGGAATTAAGTTTATGGAATGCATTCTTCATGTTGGTTATAATTTACCATTTCATAAGTGGTCGGCGTTGAAGGACGAGTTCAAGATTCTTAAACAGGAAAATAGGCATCGCATTCAAGTAGCCTTAAAAGAGAGCATGGGTATAGAGCAGACTGCAATTAATAACGTGGGCAAGAAAAAAAATGCATCTGAGTTTAAAAATTTCGCATGGGATACGGCGGAACTATTTGTAGAAATATATAGGTGGTTCGAAATAAAAACTATAGAAAGGGTAGGCTAATGTTCGCCAGAAAGTGCAGCAGGGTGGCAACAAACGCAGACGTTTTCCATCGCCTTCTTGTATCGTCAGATCCTTACTCGTATGATACCAGCAAAAGACGTCAACCCCATAAACGTGTTTTGGAAGTTGATGATATCGTTAAAGAAATGATAGAAGATGAAATAAGTAAATCTTTATTGAGTCTTTTAGAAAAATATGTTTAGGTACAAATCGACAGTATCACAATAAGTTATGTTCTTAGAAGTATAATTGTCTTGTTCTAATATTCAGTAAATAGATAAAAGCTACGAGCGAAATGAAAGAGAAGATGTAAACCATACACTTCATGAAAAGTATAAATAACGTTTGATCGCGACGTTAGTATTAACGGTCAGAGAAGTTTCTGTAAAATAAATAAAAAGACCTCAAGCCGAAAAAATAGTTAACCAACAAACATATAAAAAAGGTCTACAACAAAACATATTCATTAAAATAAATAAACTTAAAACTAAATAACACCTAAGATAAAAACAAACAATTAATGTGACAATAATCACAATAATTACAATATGCGTAGGTATAGCTGATATACAAAGTAAATAAATATTCTTCTACATGCAACTATTCGTGTATCACAGGTATTATTAGCATATATGAGAACCTATGGTGGATTTCATGTAATAAGCTGGGTTTTCGTTCATAATTCCCACTGGGGATAAGTAGATGGAATTAGTCCAGTTAATGAGCTTTTCCGATTTGAAAATATCATTTAAAAGATCGTTGTCGTGGAACTCTAGTTTCTCTATAAGTTTTTCCATGGTTATGAAAGCATACGTGCAAAAGGGAGTTATAGATGAAGTGCTGTATATTTTTTGGTGTGAATGACGTCTCGTGTAAAGTTTAGGTTAATGCATTTCCTGATAATTTCCTTCTCAAACTATTCTATTTCTTTGGCTACAGATGGTGATATTGTAAACCATATTGGGAAGCCATATATCAATGCCGAGCTATTGGCAACCTTATATCTTATCAAGATATCTGCTGTTTAGTGAATTCGAGAACATCAAGGAGATTCTTTTTACCTTTGCCACGATCAATCTTCCATGGGTGTTGAATTTTAATAACTTATCAAATGTTATTCCAAGATACTTGAGGCTATTTCTAAAATGTATCTCCATTCCTTCTAGATATAGCTTAAGGCTTTTGCTCTTAGGGACTACGTTCCTTCAACATTTTCCTGAGGCATTTCTGATGCATATTGCTTCGGATTTTTCTGCGTTCAACCTGATTCCCCATTTTTTTTAATAATTTTTGATGAATTGTAGATGAGAGGAAACATTTTGCAGCGCTTGTTCTGCGAAGGATTAAACAATCGTCATCATTCAGGATAGCTGCAGAGAAAATCATGTAAAACAAGTAAAAACGTTATATTCGACCGGGTCGAATCTTAAATACCCTCCAAATATTTAGTAAGTGAATTTGAAATGTTTAACTTGGTGGGACAGAGTTCCTTTATATAATATCGTACGTCAACGCCCACTAAAGGGGGCGGGGTTCAAAAATATACAATATCATGTTTTCCACAGACGAACGTATGGGCATTGCTAGACCGTCTTAGACTTCATCACAATTCTCTTTGGAGGCTATAAAAACTGTATTTTGGCGGGGTCGCTCTGGCAAGGGCTGTGGGGGAAACATTTCACCTTTGTCATAAAACTCTAAAAATAAATGCTTGGGATAATTATATATAAAATTAAAATTTCTTCTTTTTGATAGGGTCATTTAGCGGGCAAAGGGGGAGGAGGGGGTAGGGCAGCAACAGGCAGTCATAAAACTCTAAAGATAAATGCTTGGGATGATTATATACAAAATTTAAAAAATTTTTTTTTTTGGTAGGGTCATTTAGGGGGCAAAGGAAGAAGCGGGGGGGGGGGGCTAGGGCAGAAATCGGCAGTCATAAAACTCTAAAGATAAATGCTTGGGATGATTCTATACAAAATTTAAAAAAAAAAATTTTTTTTGGTAGGGTCATTTAGGGGGCAAAGGAAGGGGGGGGGGGGGTAGGACAGAAATCGGCAGTCATAAAACTCTAAAGATAATTGCTTGGGATGATTATATACAAAATTTAAAAAAAACATTTTATTTTTGGTAGGGTCATTTTGGGGGCAAAGGAAGAGGGGGGGGGGTAGGGCAGAAATCGGCAGTCATAAAACTCTAAAGATAAATGCTTGGGATGATTATATACAAAATTTAAAATTTTTTTTTTTTTTTGGTAGGGTAATTTAGGGGGCGAAGGCGAAGGAGGGGGTAGGGCAGAGTAGTACCAGGTTTCGTCTCAGCTTCGTCATTAAAGCTTAAAAGTGTTATTTTTAAGGAATGTAGGCTTAAGTAAAACAATTTGTTAAATTTTTATGCTATTTTTGCCTATAATAACGCCCACTGAAAAATATTTTTATTTTATTTAATGGCTCCAAGTTTAAGGCGTTGGACCGTATTTGACATAAAAATATATCATTTGCTTAACAAAATAACCAAAAAACTTTAAAAATTATGTTGTTTTTTCAGGGTTGGTTTAGTTCTTCTTAGGGGAAATTTTTTCCCTTTTGCACGATTTAGCCCATCTTCGAACTTAACCTGCTCTAAGTTTTAAAATATATTTATGCCAAATTTCAAGAGTCTAGCTCTTTTCGTTTGGACTGAATCGTGATTTCCAGAGACGGACGGACGGACATGCTCAGTTCGTCTTAGATTTCATCACTGATCAAGAGTATATATACTTTATGGGGTCTGAGATGGATATTTCGATGCGTTACAAACGGAATGACAAAGTGAATATACCCTCCAAATTCTTTTTTGGAGGGTATAAAAAGATTGAAGAGTATCGGCGCTACCCTGTGGTACACCACTATTCACTTCACCAAACACTGAGCGGAAATTCTTGATTTGGATGCAAAATTTTCGTTGGGTAAAGTAACTCTGGATCAATTTGAGCAGGAATGTATCCACTCCAAGGTCTATTAGCTTATACAAAATTCCTTTAAGTTTATGTGCTTTTTGTATGTCCAAGGCGACAGCAGCTGTGCACTTTTTCATCCTTAGATTGGCTGTTACCTCATTATGGAATTTCAATGATGCGTGTACCGTCGAATGGGATTTTCTGAAACCAAATTGGTATGAAGATAGGGGTTTAATAATGAAGTCTTTATCAAGTTTTTCTTTCAGGATATATTCAAGAATTTTTACAATGTTTGATAGCAGTGAGATAGGAAGAAACTCATTAAGTTTATCGCTGTTATTTTTTTGTTTAATTAGTAAAATCGTTGCTTGCAGTGGGAAAATATCCATTGTTCATGCAGTTATTGAACACTATTTTTAGGAATATAGACGTTGTATGAGGTAGTTTTTATACCCTCCAAAAAAGAATTTGTAGGGTATATTCACTTTGTCATTCCGTTTGTAACGCAAACCCCTTCACCACCTAAATGACCCTACCAAAAAAAAAAATTAAATATGTATACAATTATCCCAAGCAGTTATTTTTAAAGTTTTATGACTGCCTGTTTCTGCCCTACCCCCTCCGATCCCCCCTTTGCCCCCTAAATGACACTATCAAAAAAAAAAAAAGAATTATATTTGTATATAATTATCCCAAGCATTTATATATAGAGTTTTATGATTGCCTGTTTCTGCCCTATCCCCTCCTCCCCCTTTGCCCCCTAAATGACCCTCACAAAAAAAAAATTAAAAATTTTATTTTTTATATAATTATCCCAAGCATTTATTTTTAGAGTTTTATGACAAAGGTGAAATGAGTCCCCCACAGATCTTGCTAGAGCGACCCCGCCAAAATACACTTTTAATACCTTCAAAACAGAATTGAGTGATGAAGTCTAAGACGGTCTAGCAATGCCCATACGTTCGTCTGTGGAAAACATGATATTGTCTGTTTTTGAACCCCGCCTCTTTAGTGGGAGTTGACGTACGATATTAAATAAAGAACCTTTGTCCCAGCAAGTTAAACATTTTAAATCAACTTACTAAATATTTGGAGGGTATTTAAGATTCGACCCGGTCGAATATAACGTTTTTACTTGTTTAATTATAAAATTAGAGATTTCATCGATCCACGCGGACTTTTTGTTATTAATACGATTAATAACGATTGTTATCATGTTAGTGTTACTAAAATGGTACGTATCTTCATTGTTAACTGAATTGAAATCATCTGTAATGGCGTATATAGTGCCTGGGCAGTTGACAATACTATTATTGACACGTTCGGAAAAATCCACAACTGGGTTGATTGGTAATTTCTCCTGATAAACATCTCAAAAGTTACCTCGAAATAATTCAGATATCTCATCTTCATCTGTAGTTGTTTCGCCGTTATTGGTAATTCTATTGAAAAATTAGTTATTTTTTGAGACCACTTAATAAATGTCTTTGAAGGCTCTGGGGCCCTTGCTTGGAGAGAATATTATATTCAGGGCTAAGCCTATTACCATTTTGATGGAAACTTTTTTTTATTTCTTTTTGCCATCCGTGTTTAGTTTTAAGAAGGTGTTTTATTTTTTCGGATATAAATGTTTTGTTTTTTACCTGTAACTTTTCAGGGTGTGAGTTGGTGATTGTGTTAATTATTAAAGTAAAGTCATTAATGAGTTTATCAATTACAAGATTTTCTAAATTTCTTGTTTTAGGAGGTATTATATGTAAGATTGAATAATCCACATCCTGGCGAAAGTGATCCCAATTGGCATTTTTGAATGAGGTGTATTGACGTGGGCTATTGAGTTTGAAGTTAAAGCTATCCAGCTGGAGATCTAGTCATATAGGAAAATGAGCCGAGAAGGAAGGAAGACTGAATGTTTTAATGTTGGTGACATCAATGTTTAGCCCATCTCCGCCGAGTAGAAAGTGGTCCAAGAAGGAGGGGCCACTGCGAAAAGAGGGATGGATGTCTGTTAAGCGAGTCACATCTAATACATTGTCTTCAAGCCAACATTGCAATATTCTACCATCAGGGTTACAGAGGTAATCTCCCCAGATAGGATTTCTTGCGTTCAAATCGCCACCAAAAATGAAGCCATTGTAACTTTTAGAGATGTCTAGAATTTTATTTAGTCCCTCCTGGATTTCTGAAGTTGGGTGGTTGCTTGGGATTTATATTGAGCCCAACAGTATTTTTTATTTATATTGTTGATCTTAAGTGAAATTTCAATGAGTGAACCAAAGAAACTCACGTTGTTAATATTGACCCATTTATAATTGATAGATTCTTTTATAATTATAGCAACTCCGACACGGGAGTTATCGTATATGAAGTTGTAACCATTGAAAATAACTTTATTGTTTTTCTTAATATGACACTCTTGAATAAAAACTACGTCAATATTGTTTTGTTGCATTGTCTTGAAGTGTTCTACTCGTCTGTTTGCATCAATAAGAGAACGAACGTTGTACTCGTATGTGATCATTTTGATATATTTAGGAGCTATAAGTTTGCTTCACCTTGTTTAGTATGCGCATAAATTCATCTTTAGCAGCATTTTTTGTAATTTTTTTATAATTATAAAAAATGTTTTCAACCTCTTGCTCTAGGGAAATCTCTGGTTCCAAGAATGCTTCTGATAATTTCATAAATTCCTCGATTAAAAGCGATTTTGGTGTGGTGTTAGCTTAGCAAGATTGTTGTTGGCGTACTAAACTAGCAAACGACATTCCTTGAGTAACTCTTGAGGTTTGTATAACTCTAGCGACGTTTGCAGCCACTATCGATTTTTTTTCGCGCTCTTCATTTAAGCGTTTCTTTTCATCAGAAACATATTTTTTATAAGCTGCACACCCTCTCCAATCAGCAGGGTGTCCTTCTTCACCGCAATTTATGCAAGTTGGTTGTGAACTAGAATCCTCTACATTCCTTACACATTTTTCAGGTTCGTGAATTTTATCGCATTTAATTTCACGATTACAGTTTCGTGCAAAATGTCCCCATTTTTGACATCTTCTACACTGTATTTCGCCTTCTTTTTTTTGGCTTTTCCCTGACTCAGCAGATACCTATGAGAGACATCGCTTAAACCTTTTCCTGGGAAAAAGGATATTAAAAATAATCCAGTATCATACTCATTTTTCTTGAAAAATGCTGTTACAAATTTTGATACTTTTGATGTTACATTAGGGGCCAAGCCATTCAATGCGCTTTCTATATCTGTAATCTCCGTTCCTGAGTATAGCTCTCGAATAATTAATGCAGTTTGGTGTAATTCCTTTGGGGTGAAGGAATGTACATGTACATCTGCAAAATCGATTTTGCTTTTCGTTCTGTTAACATTTTTTATTTTGCATATGATTTTTGGGGTTAAGTATTCTAGTTTTTCCACTAGGCCTTTTATGTTGATATTATAGAGAAATATAGGTGGGCAAAATGATCGTCTTGGCGGATTATCTTTTGTTGTGGCCGATTTCCGTTATCTTAGTCATTCAGCAGCCTCTGCCGCGGCATTATCAATTTTTATTTCCAAGTCTGCTAGAATAGCAAACCTGTTGTGGTTGTTTGTGGCAGATCCGGACGGCTTCCCAAGGTTTGGGACGTCAATGTTGGTTGGAGGTTAGGTTTCATTAAATCTACGTTTCTTGACAGCTTCTACATCTTTATCCTGTAGATCTCGATTGTTATTGATGGAACCAAAGTCGGCATCCATTTCGTTTTCTTCCATACTACTGACAACAGTAGTAATAAACAAAGGGGAATCAATACAGTACAATTACGTCTGCTATTTGTATTATTTTAGTAAAATATATATAATTTAATTTTGTATAATAAAAAATTTTTGCGCAAAAATATGTTTTTTCCGCGGGATGATAGAAGATGAATAAAAGTTTATATTTGCTACATATCTATTTTTATAGTTATTCATTTCGATGTTCTGGAGAACAATTGGGGGCTCTGGGCGTGGCAGATTTTCTTGAAACTTTGTATGTATTTCAGCTTTATAACACTTATAGTTTGTGGTAAGTTTCATGACTTTTAGTGTAGAAACAAAAATTTTGGGGGAAAGAATATTTTCGGCTTATATGAGTGGTGGGCGTTAGGCGTGGCAAACTTCCATGAAACTTCCCGCATATTTCCACTTCGTAATACTGATAATCTGTGCCGATTTTCGTTACGACCGGTTAAAAAACAAACATTTGGGGCGAAAAATTATTTTCGGGCGATGGTCATTTCTAAAACTTTAAAATGTTCTTAACTATGTTGATAGAAGCATATGTATGTACCAAATTTCAATGTTCTATGAGCTCTCCTTATAGTTTTTTACAAGAAATGTATAAAGAAATCCCACTGTGTGGTGTGGCGCCGGATGAAAAATTGTTAACCAGCACTGAAATGATACACATTTCAGTACGTATTATGTTGGTATTATCTTTATATGTATATATATATATATATATATATATATATATATATATATATATATATATATATAGATAAAAAAAAATTAAAAGTCCAGTTGTGTAAATCATGTCTTTAAAAAGTGAAATTCACATAGAAAACATATAATATCAAAATCTTGTTTTTCACACAATTTTTAAATTAAATTTAATGAATTTGTTGATGAACGAATTTGTTTAATTTTTTGAACATATGCTTCGTATGCTGCGCTTTAAGTATTTCTACATACCTGCATTTTATTGACTCTTATGTAAAATCGTCCGTAGCCTTCAACGTAATGCCATAAATAGCCAAACCTCTTGCTTATGCCTAAACTTTCCAAGAACTTTCAAATTAATTGTAAAAGAAAAAATAACACAAATCTCATTTCATACGAATTTATTTTAATGTTCTACCCTTATAAAATTAGTTCACCATCCGTAAACAATAAAAGCAACCCAAAATTAAAATTTATATTGAATTATTGAATTTTCTGCTCGCTTTCAAATGACTTTAATTTTTACTTTCTAAACATTTTTAATAAATTACTGCTTTTTGTTTGTTATGTGGTCAAGTATGTCTATATGCCTATATTTCATTGGTTCTTACACCAAATCATCAGTTGACTTTAACCTAATTCCAAAATAACAAAATCTCTTAGCTTATACATAAACTCCTATAAATGGATTGAGAATTAGAATTACGATTTTAAAAACGTTTTATGTATACTTATATATTTTTCATTGTGCCTTATCGAATAAAATTTGTTTGTTGTGTTTTCTTGAATTTCAAGAAAGAGAGGTTTTGTTATTTTGGAATTAGGTTAAAGTCTACTGATGATTTGTTGTAAGAAATGCATGCATATAGACATACTTGACCACATAACAAACAAAAAGTAATAATTTAATTGAGGCAACATGTTGAATAAACGATTTTAAAAACATTTTTAATAAAACTATATTTTGCATGTAGTAAATATTTTCACGAACATTTATATTGCTATATTAAATTGAATTAAGATTCATAGGCTAATTGTTCGAAATTTGTTTTAAATCTCAGAGAGACATGATAAATATTCCAAGGCACAAAGGAAAGTCAACATCAGTTTTATTCAACTTACACAGCAGAACAGAACAGCTGTTTTCGAAAGCCGCAACACCTTCATCATCAGTGCTCATGTATATTGTGTTTATCAGCACTTATTAGGTGGCTTAGTTGAATGTGATAACAGTTCCTATTTACACAAATTTTATTGTGAAAAAGAATCCGAGAACTATATCAACCTGATGTTAACATGTTATTGCTTTAATACCCGTGTTACCGTTTCATTATTTTTCTTCATGTCCCATTTTTCTGAATTTTTTGTTCCATAATACCTAAGTCAAACTCTTTTGGTTTGAATTTTATACTTAAGTACATGTGAATGTTTTCCAATTTTATTATTGGTAGCTCAAGCCATAGCTTAAATTTGTATGTATTAAGTATTTTCACGAACATGTATATTGCTATATTAAATTGAATTAAGATTCACAAGCTAATTGTTCGAAATTTGTTTTTAAATCTCAGAAAGACATGATAAATATTCCAAGGCACAAAGGAAAGTCAACATCAGTTTTATTCAACTTACACAGCAGAACAGAACAGCTGTTTTCGAAAGCCGCAACACTTTCATCATACAGAAATTAATATTCTTTTTTTTTCAAACTAATACATAAACTTAATATTAATTGAGGTATTGGGTTTGCGGAAGCTTAATAACCTGTGTTCAGTATTCTCCTATCATTGTTAAACTTGTTAATCAAATTTACTCCTTATTGTTAAAATAGATTATAAATAAGTAAAAGTGGAAAAAAATATCACATACTAACAAAACGAATAAAAATGCATAAATGGTTGTTGTATTAGCTATTCTAATTTTTTCATTTTCTTTCATGACATTTTCATTTCATTATGACTGAACTATTGAATCAACTGAGCTAATGAATTAAATGACTGAATTAATTCAGTTGAGCGGAAAAGAGCGCTCACTCAAAAGAGCTGTTTTGCATAACTGTAGTATAGATACCAGAGGTCGAAATAGTGTACATATTTTATCCTCTGTACACACAAGTTTACATCAACGACATTGAAAAACATGACATTAAAATTGTGTGCGTGCCTCACTTTGTACACAAATAAATCTTGAGAGTACAGGACTGTGCATCATGCCTCAAGTGTATACATTGAAGACATTGAAAACATTGAATTCACTTTATGTACGTATGCACATTTGAGGAGATGATAACATTGTATTTGTTTTGTAACTTCATAAAATTAATGTGTGTGTGCGGAGTAAAAGCAAACACTGAAAATATTATACATACCCACCAGTTTCAAATTAAAGAGCATATACATGAGATGTACACGAGTACACTCATAGTTATACACAAGTAAAAGGTGTATACGATGAAAGAAAGACAATGTCTATAGTGTATTAAAGGTGTACATTAAATTTTGTTTTACATTTCTGAGATCTCTGATAGATACATATACTTACATACATATATCCAGCGGCAAAAATGTCGGGGTAGAAGATCTCTTGAATACTACTTTGCAGACATTGTAAGCTGGCGTCAGCAATGTTTGTCGCTGGGTTTATTTTACATGTAGAACAAAATTCGGCAAAAATAGAGGGAGAATGCTTAGAAAAATAAAATTTTGGCGTGAAACTTTGTTTCAGTAAGCTATAAAAATACTTGCATTTAGATCCTATAAACCTTTTTCAAAATGCTTTCGATATCAGCCAATGTAAACGTCTGAAAGGAGAAACAATTTTCTAAACATCTTCTAATATGCTTTTGAATTTAAGTACTAATTTTTAATGAAATCGTAATAAGGATACTTGTATTTTACACATATCATTTTCTTAAAAAAATTATGATTTAAGGTAAAATAAGATTCCAAATGCAGCGAAAACTGCTTAAAATATCTTACTATGCCCATTAATTTATGAAAAATTTGTTTATTGAAGTCGCAACAAAGATACCATTACTCCCATGTATGTTGTCTTTTTTGAAAGATCAGGACTTCTGCTAAAATTTTACAATCTTGACAAATACAGTGGGATACGGTTTCGGAAAAACTTAAGACAACGCTTATTTCGAATTTTTCGTTCAGGATATCTCACGAACACGTAAACACTTTTGAAATAAAAAAGTTTTTCAGTTTTATTTGTTGGTATTTCTGGAAATTTACCGTTCCGAACCGGTTCCAGTTCACAGAACATCTAAGTTTGATGGAAATCTTGGAAACGCGACTAGTTTGATTGGATTCGCTTCAGTCGTTCAAAAGTTATATGCGGGTAACATACTTACAGACACATACATACATACAGTCATTGTGACAGCTCTTGAGGAGTGGTTAGGAAAGCTTCCTAGGAACGTCGAGATCTGGTGAGAACTCAATTGTTTCAAAACGGGATAAAGCCAGTAACTTCCTCATTTTTTGAATGTTTTTAATTTTCTTAGCTGGAATTTGCAACTAGAATCCGGTGAGTTTATCTTTTTCTAATTAAGAAGAGGAATTGAATTTAAAATTAAAAAAAATGTATTATATTATATTTTTTGATATAATGACAACTTTGGACATATTCATGAACCTAATAGAAAATTAGCATTTTCTCAAACCTGAAACAGGCAAAACTGATTAAACCAGCATATACATTTTTATATCACTAGTTTCATATATTCTTTTTTATTAAAATTACAAACCTATCTAACGAAAAATGTCCTCATTTACAAAACCGGTGAATTTCAACTGTTTGAAAACGGTATTTTTACACCCAAAAGAAGGTTTTCAAGCTCCAGCACAATGCACGCATTTTTAAGGCCATTCCTTGAGTGCGATAACTTTTAGTTGTTACTACCTGTAGCATTAAATAAAGAATCAGTATCAAAAACGGCAAGTGGTGGCATGCATGGTTTTATGTTGAATATCTGAATTCACCATCACTACATTTATATAACAAATAACCGATCTTTAATTGTCTTATAAGACTTTCCAAACTATTTGATCTTAATATCAGACATCCATCATTTAGTCATATATAAAAAACATTCGTTATAGCCTAAATGATATTACACAATGTACGAACAAAATGTGTAAATATGCTTAATTATTACATTTAGATTGTTTCTAGTGCGAGGGTTAAAAATATATTGTATTTTACCACAATAATTAATTGATTCTAATAAGAATGTTCGTTCATAACTTTTAATTGAAATTATTAGAAGAAGAAATGTGTAAGTAATAATTGAAATAAGCGGGTCAAATTAGTTAAATTTTTTGTCTAAACATGCATATATAGAATGTCAATATAAATAAGGGAACCCCTTTTTCCATTAACCCTAAAACCAGATATGAAATTTTTTAATAATATATATACATATAAAAACTCTTTCCCATATAAAATTTTTCAGTTGTGTGAAATAAAGTACCATGAAATCATTACGGATAGAAAATAGATTTTAAAAATATAATAAAATCAACTATTAAAAACATACCATTATCAAAAATTAGCTATAGCTTTCATTAAAAAACGTCCAACAGCAATGTTATCACATCACACCAGAGTAAAATGATTTCATGTTAAAGTTTAATATAAATAATAGCTAAAATTCTTCGGTTTGTAAATAATTGGTATTAATAATATTATTGGAGCAGGTAACGACTTTCTCTCCTGAAGTATTTGTAAAGTATTTTTAATACTTTATGCCTATATACAAAACTTTTCTACCCGGTTGCGATAATGTCAACTCAAGACTCCACAATGTGTTGTACAGGGTGGGCCAAAAGAAACCAAGGGGTGTAAAAGTTTAATAACTTTTTTGTTTATTAATTTTTTTTATTTTTTCTTTCAGATTATATAATATACAAAATGGAAATTTTTTTACACTAAGTATGAAAAATGATGTCTCTTAAATGACCACCGTTTTCAGCTTCGTACTGATGGGCTCTTTTTAGAGCATTTTCCATAACATCTTTCAAAACTTGTGTCTGTAGCGTTCGAATTTCTGCAACAATGTTTGCCTTGAGTTCTTTGGGGTTTTTTGAAGGAGCGAGTGTATGTGAACAAGCCAGAAACAATCCTTGAACTCAAGGCAAACATTGTTGCAGAAATTCGAACGCTACAGCCACAAGTTTTGAAAGATGTTATGGAAAATTCTCTAAAAAGAGCGCATCAGTGCGAAGCTGAAAACGGTGGTCATTTAATAGACACCATTTTTCATACTTAGTGTAAAAAAATTTCCATTTTTTATATTATATAAACTGAAAGAAAAAAAAAATTAATAAACAAAAAAGTTATTAAACTTTTACACCCCTTGGTTTCTTTTGGCCCACCCTGTACAACACATTGTGGAGTCTTGAGTTGACATTATCGCAACTGGGTCTACAACATCGATTAACTCTGACATAATATTTGAGAGAACGTCGGCAGAATGAGAGAAGGGATTTCTTCATCTTGATCTTAATGGCTGCCAAGGGGAATACTACTCTTATAGGAATTCATAATTCATTGGCAGCCGTGGTGACAGTGTTTATAATTTGCCAAGAAATTTGATAAAATTATTGGTGTTTTTTTTTAATTGTTTGCAGAGTGAACTAAATTGTAAAATAATTGTGTCACAATTGTAAAATAAACATTCATAAACGACTAAAGATTTTCAATGGCGACTTAACTGATCCCTCAAACTTGTTGGTAAAATTTTGTCTGGCGGTGAAAATCTACATTGTTTTGATATTCGTCAAGCTCACATCAAACCACACGTGTGAGTTTTTTTCACTAGCACATATTATGATACGTGTAGACCCTATGTTACTTTGCTGTATTTTAAGACAACATACGTCAAAATGACGTAAATTTCTCATATCTAACAACACTGGTTAAGTTATTCAATATCGTCTCTGTTGTACAAACCTCAATAGCTCTAATATCTCCATGCTTTCTTACATGGGGTCTACACCTAACATAATATTTACTCGTAAGATAAGAGCGCCAAATTCAATCGCAGAGCGATTTATGTTACGTGTAGACTTCGACTACATGTGAACGTTTTCCCAATTTTATTATTGGTAGCTCAAGCCATAGTTTAAATTTGTATGTAGTAAGAATTTTAACGAACATTTTATATTGCTTTATTAACTTGAATTAAGATTTTATAGGCTAATTGTTCGAAATTTTAATTTAAATCTCAAAAAGACATGATAAATATTCCAAGGCACAAAGGCAAGTCAACATCAGTTTTTTGTTATTCAACTTACACAGCAGAGCATAACAGCTGTTTTCGAAAGCCGCAACCCTTTCATCATCAGCGCTCATGTGTATTGTGTTTAGGTGGCTTAGTTGAATGTGATAACAGTTCCTATTTACACAAATTTTATTGTGAAAAAGGATACGAGAACTGTATCAACCTGATGTTAACATGTTACTGTTATAATACCCGTGTTACCGTTTGATTATTTTTCTTCATGTCCCATTTTTCTAAATTTTTTGTTCCATCATACCTACAAAACGAAAATAAAATCTACACAAAACGATTTTAAAATCGTTTATTCGATATATTGTCACAATTAAATTAGTGCTTTTTGTTTGTTATGTGGTCAAGTATGTCTAGATTTTGGGTAGATTTTGTTTTTCATTGTGCCTTTTTTATATACTTTTATTGTTTGCCAACGGCAGACTAATTGTATGAAGGTGGAAAAACAAAATAGATTTATATCGAATAAAATTTGTTTGTTGTGTTTTCTTGAATTTCAAATCCTATGGTTTTGCTTGTGTAATTCTCAATTAACTTTTGGGAGTTTATGTATAAGCTAAGAGGTTTTGTTATTTTGGAATTAGGTTAAAGTCTACTGATGATTTGGTGTAAGAACCAATGAAATGCAGGCATATAGACATACTTGACCACACAACAAACAAAAAGCACTAATTTAATTGTGACAATATGTCGAATAAACGATTTTAAAATCGCTTTATGTTTTTCTCTACAAAATCAGTTCATTTTTCAAAGTTATAAGACGCTTGCAAGTTATTGGGATAAAGAGGACCAATATAAAATTTACCCTCATTTAAAAGGTTTGCTTCTGAATCTATGAATGTGCCAGTTTATGCACCAGTACTGCAATTTTTGTGTATCAATCATAGCACCCCTGAATTCAATATAAACGAGGCCGTAGATCAAATTCAATCTGTTAAGCGCCAGATTTATGAAAAATATTAAACGAATCGAATATTTAAAGTAAAATATACAATTAGTGTTTTTTGTTTGTTATGTGGTCTATATGCATTTCATTGGTTCTTACACCAAATCATCAGTAGAATTTAACCTAATTCCAAAATAACAAAACGTCTCAGCTTATACATAAACTACCAAAAATGAGTTGAGAATTACACACGCAAAACCATAGGTTTTGGAATTCAAGAAAACACAACAAACAAATTTCATTCGATATAAATCTATTTTGTTTTTCTACCTTTTATAGACATACTCAAGTATAATAACAAACAAGAAGCACTAATTTAATTGAGACAATATGTGGAACAAACGATTTTAAAAACGTAAAATATCTATACAATTCTCAATAAACTGAAATAATTTCCAACCAAAATTTCCATTGTTTGGCTGATTACAAAAGCCCAAAAAAGAAATATATAATGAAATTAGACGGTCTCTCCATATAGCATTTTATTGTGAAGAAAAACACAGGGATTTCAAAATGTTCTTTGATTCCGAACAATTGACAAGCACCAATAGTACTATTAAGGGTTAATATGCCAAAGAGTTCTGTAACAATTCATAAAATTAAAAACAAATAAAAATGAATAAACTGAAAAATTTAGGTCATATTTGTTATTGTCATACATTAAATATTAATTGTATAAAATATTCAAAGATCTATGATCGTACTCTCATATTTACATCTGCTGGATATACAAAATTAAATAAAATAGAAAAAGAAATAAAGAAATTCTACTAGTAAGCCAACGTACTGTTGATTGCCAGTGAAATAAGCATTCATGTGAGAACATAGTGATTGTGATGATGGTTTAAGTTTGACTTTAATTAATTGTTCTTTAATGATTTCGTAGCATGCATCTTATGTCATGTTTATGAAAGCTTAGATAACATTTTTTCTGTTGCAACAATTACTAATGTCTCCTACGCTCTCAGTAAAAACAATTAAGAAAGCAATGTTCCTCCCAAAACAAATGACTTTTGAACAAGCAGAATTTAAATAAAACATGTTCATAAACATTTCTCAAACATAAACTATAGAAAACTTTTAATATACTTGTACAGGTAAACCTCTTATTATTAACTTCATTTTAAATAAAAAGAGATAGTATTAAAACCAGAAGTAGAGTGCTTATAATTGCTACAAAATTATAAATTGGCTTCCAAGAGTTCATGTGTGATACAACTAAAGAACGTTTTATATAGTTAACTAAAACATTTTTCACTATTACATAAGTTAAAGGCTTTTGAACTGCCTCTTTAGGTAGCAGAGTAGATTTTTAGTTTATTCGTTTTTTATAATTGGAAATAACGATTTACAAAGTTTCGAAAACACCGCTGTTTTTTATGCTGCTATGATTGAAAAAATTTATTTAAATAAAATTATTGAATTAAATAACAATTATTCTGCTGGAGATGTAAGTACCGATTGTATTCAGTGGACGGACCTGTTTCATTACTGGTGAGAATAAAAATGGTAAAAAGTTTCGGCCATCATGGCTGGTGAAAAGATTTAATACCACGAAACTAGAACGAAAATGTTAACAAAACTTTTTGCAATTTTATCAAATACAGTTTTTATTAAAGTTCCTTTTTGAAATATATTCACAACGTTGCTGTATATTTTTCCCGCTGCACAAGTATTTTATTTACTGCTGCATTAGTCTGCGGAAATTTATCGCACTTACTATTCTGTAACATGTTCATTAGGACCCACAGGTTCCCTCCAGGTAGTATTTTTATCGGTTTTCATGAAAGCATACATGAGAAAGCAAGAGAAAGCACCTTAAATCTGGGACTAGAACATATCACTGAGCATCTTTATTATATCAATTAGCCCCCTTAAATTTTACAAAGCCATGTTCCTAGCACATAAAAACTAGTGATGTGATCAAATAAACATATCCATGACTTCTGATGATTCCATTATACCGACGTCCGAAATAAAGGCATTCTGTCAATCCTCTGTGTAAGTAGAACGTTGCTGAATATATCATTATTAACTGCAGGACTTAGTGCTATTAATTAGGGTTCCAATGGGTGCATTCATAAGTCGTATCTGTGGAGATCAACTGATGTAAAAATATTGCCAACTGTTTAGCTCAACGGTTACGTCTTAGAATTTTATTTCTTTATTTCATGAATTTATCGCAATTGTAACGTAAATTTAATAAATTAAATTGTAGCCGCCATCTAACAAAGCGACGTTGCAAATGGAGTATAAACGGCTCAACTCTGTTCGACCAGCTGCTTATACTGGTGATGAATTAAATGGCCCTAAAGCTGGAAGTACATAACACGCGTTTCACGCGTCTACGCATTATAAGCGTCTGTCAAAAAAGTAGAACTAGTGCAATTGTATGTAACAAG
This sequence comes from Linnaemya tessellans, assembly GCA_951800035.1. Taxonomy (NCBI): domain Eukaryota; kingdom Metazoa; phylum Arthropoda; class Insecta; order Diptera; family Tachinidae; genus Linnaemya; species Linnaemya tessellans. The sequence continues at coordinate 57,563,587 of OX637532.1, forward strand.
TTACATGGCAAAACGCGTAGAACGCTTGACGCGTAAAGTAGATCTACTTTCTATTTTTCTACTCGTGGCACGCGTCTTGAAAAAATGTCAGCTGTTTTTCATAGCCAGGGATGACAAATTATATTATATTTTCAATGTTATCGATTAATATGTTTCTGTCGTGGATTATTATTTTTTCATTTTTATTATAATAAAACGTTTTAAATAAGAAAACACTGTCGCAATAAAGATTACTAATATTTTCAAGCGTGAAATGCATTGAAATAGTTATCTTATCACAATTGTTTCTTCAAACAAATATTCATATAATTTATCGATTTATTTTACGTAATAAGAACCATCTCTGTTATGTTTATTAATTTTGCAATATATTAAACAAGGTAGGTTAAACACAGATAATAATATTAAGGTGCAATGGATGAGAAGTTAATTAATGCCGTTAAAAATTACGAATTTCTATACAACAAAAGATTGCTATTGTACAGAAATATTATTTAACATTTTAGCAAAATGAACTTTTGTGAATATTTCTCTACTGCTGATCAAAACATAAAGATTGACCTTGGAGTTAATTGTAAATATATATTGTGAGCGGTGTTTAATATTATTTGTCCCTATAGGATTCTTGATTTATTAAAGAGCCTAAGAATCGATAGTCGGCTCTATAAGATGGCAAAGTCAATTGCCGAAGTGGAAAATAAAATTGTTTCTTATTTAGAGTCAAAATTATTTCTGTCTTTATTAACAAAAACCTTCCGCTTATATACTATTCTTATTCTACACATTACAACAACAATTCTTATTTCTATTTCTTACTTCAATATCAATCGCAATATTATATTGATTACTACAAATCAAATTTGCTTATTCTGCACAATTGCAATTTTGGTTAATGAACTTATTTCATAAATGTGACCTAATTATATTTTGTGTTTATGTCAGTTTGTTTTCTTTATATTTTTTTGTTTGCTTTAATTTTTGTATTTTCGTATGGTGTCATATGTATGATTACATTATGAATGTACTACATCCCTACCGTTTCAAGAAAAAAAATTTTTTCTTTTGTAAAAAAATTTTTTTTTTTTTTTTTTTTGTTGTCTTTAAGTATTAAATTACAAAGTGGTATATAAAATTTATTTGCAAAAATTTTTGCATTGAAATAATTAAAATAATTTTATTCTATTCTTGTGTACGGTCATTGGCTTGTTATTTTTCAATATTGTGATATTTACATTTTCTGTGTTTATTACTTCAAAAGGACCGATATATTGATTTTCGCTCTTCTTGGCGTTTTCTTTTCTTAAAAATACTTTATCTCCTATTTTTACATTAATGTTATTTGTGTTCTTATCTTTAATATATTTTTGTTTTATTTTGCCTTCTAATAAATTTTTATTTGCCATATTATGTGCATGTTTTAATTTAATTTTTAATTCTGTTACATAATCTTCATAATTGTAAAATATTTCATTTGACACGTGATTATTTGGCATAGTCGCTAGTCTTCCATATACCAATTCAAATGGCGAAAAACCTGTGATTGAGTGCGGTGTTGTGTTATACGCGAACGTATAGTATGGAATCCATTCATTCCAATTGTATTGTTCCGTGAAGGAACGCATGTATTCATTTAATACCCTATGATTTCTTTCTATGCCACCTAGAGTCTCATGGTGATATGCTGTTGACGTCACATGATTGATTTTCATAAATGTACATATTCTCTCGAATAACTCGTTTACGAATTCAGTTCCTCTGTCTGTTTTTATTGTATCGAAACATCCATATTTTAATATAAACTTCTCCACCAATACCTTCCCTATCTCTGATGCTTCCTTAGTTTCCATTGGGAATGCGTCAATGTATTTCGTTAGTTCACATTGCGCTGTTAATATATATCTATACCCGTTGGACACTCTTAATGGACCTACTGTATCCAATTGTATACACTGAAATGGTTTTGCAGGTGTATTAGTAATCTGAATTGGTGTCCTTGTATGTTTAATAATTTTGTTCTTTTTACAACTTTCGCAATGACTGATAAAATCCTTAACCATTTTGTACATGTTTTTCCACATGTATTTTTGTCTTATCCTAATGACAGTTCTACGCACTCCCGCATGTCCGCCATGTGGGGTTTCATGATAATCTCTTATAATTTCCTCTTGCCTTGCCTTTTCCAGTATTTTATCTGGTTGTTTAAATATTATAATCTCTAAAGGTCTCTGCCTATGTTCATTCTTATTTTGCATGCTATTATATATTCTAATCAATTCCTTTTCGTTCACATATTCAAATATTCTATCATCCTTCGCTAGCGTTACTGTAAAAATTTGATTATCCCGTAAAATCTTAGTCAACTTCTGCAAGACTGAACCTAAATTCGAGTATGCATTTTCATTGCCAGATATTATCACGCGATTACTCAAAATTTCAATTTTTGGCATTCTTCCTTTCGTTTTATCTACAACAAATTTCAATCTTGGGTACCCTTTTACTTGTGAAAATGAGATACCTTTCCACATATAAATTTTCTCTTCCTTACTTTTTTCTTCTTTCTCAGTCTCATTACTGTCTTGATTAAAACTGGTTATATGATCGTCCTTTGATTTTTTTTTAATTCCTCAGTCATTTTTCTAGTCATTATATTTATAGATCTTGGCATCATCTCTGCTCTCAGTGGTAAAACGTATTCAGTTTCACCCACAACGATGGTTAATGTGTATGTCTCATAATCTATCTTCGCAAAATATTTAGTAAAAAAATCTCTACCCAAGATACCGTCTGCTGCTATCGGGAATTCTGTATTTACCACCTGATATTCGTGGCTTATCATATCCTCCGGAAACATCAGCTTCAAATCCGAAGTACCCATTGTTTGTATCGTCCTGTTTTCAATACCCTTAAGCCTGCACGCATTATAATCTTTAATTATCTTGCTTCCTATGAAGCCTTCTTTACAAATGGATATATCTGCACCCGTATCTATCAAAAATTTTATAAAGTGTCCTTCATCAGTTTTAAGTGTAACAAAATGTGGTGCGTCCGTGTGTGAATTGTAAGTTTTTAATGCATATTCCCTTAAAAGTCTTGTTTCCCCTACATCTCTGTTTAAATTTACTTTTGAGGATTGCAGGGGTCCTCTTCGTTTCCCTGCTCCTGAGCAACATAAATTCTTCTCTGATTCCTATTCCTGTAATTACCACCTCTTTGGCCATTATTGCTGTAATTATTATTTCTTGGGTGGCCGGCACCATGGAAATTGCCTCTTCTTGAATTGTTAAAATTTCTGTAATGATTATTAGGGCTGTTATTACTATCACTTCTGTTACTGCAAGCATTGACGTTAATACTGCGAAACCTACCGTTATTACTACGAAACCTTCCGTTATGAGAAAATCTCCTGTTTCCACTGAATTGCATAATTGAATATGGTGGTGCAACCACCTCTGAAGCTATTTGAATTGCTTCATTTAAGCTTTTGGGTCTAGCTGCCAAAACAGTAGCTCTATGTGGTTCATTCAAACCATTTTTAAAGGTACTAAGTGCCACCTGATCATTCATTTTAATGATTGTTTCCCTACTTTGGGAACCCAATTCTGTAATTTGTAGCTCATTCAGGCAAGCTATGAGTGATTCTATTTTATTAGCAAACTGCGTTACTGAATTATTTCCTTGTGTTTGTTTTGCCAAATCAGTATGTACCGCAGAGAGTGTCTTTCTTGGTGAGAATACCTTCCTAAGTGTGACTTTGAATGTTTCGAGAGAATTCGGTGTTTCTTCTGAAATCAATTTGTTTCTTACCTTGTCTGTTAACTTAGTTGCCAGTACAAACTTAACTAACTTACTAACCTCTGCATTATCTTTAAGTGTATCAGCATAAAATTCTATTATACCTATGAAATTGCTCATTTGCCCTAGGTCGCCATTGAATTCTGGTATTATTTTGGATGCGTCAAGTATGCCAAACGATGCCATTCCTGTAATGTCTTTTGTTCTCAAATATTTTAAAATCTTTTGTTCAATTTCATTAATGTCCTTTATAGGATAACCTTCATTCTTTAATGCAATGGATTTTAATTCCTCAATTGTTCTTAAAGTATTTACTACATAATTTTCTGTATAATTTCTGTTAGGACTTTTTTTTATGTTCTTATATATACTTATCAATCTATCCATTTATTATACATTTTCTATTTTGTTAGTAAATTTGATTGCTTTCTTTCTCATATATTCCTTATAATATTCATGTATTTTTCCCAGTACCAAAAATGTCAAAAGGATCAGTATTATTTGTTGCAAATGATCCTGAGTCACTGTAAGTACGCCCCTATTGTTTTCATTTACAATGATGGCCTCCTTTGAAAACCATCCGCCCATTTTTGGAATACTATTATTCTATTACTTTATATTATTTATTATATTATTTATATATATATATTATAATTTTTTTTTTTTTTTTTTTTATACATGCATAACAATTAAAAAGAAATCATTACTTGTTGTTTCTTATGGTACGGATCTCGTTCAAAAGTCTGGTTTTCTCAGCTTTGTTGCCGGTCAGATGGAACTTTCTGTATGTTTCGGCAATTAGTTTTCGCTTTCTAACCGCTTTACCGCCTCTTTTCTTTCTTTTCTCTTCTTCCTTTTAGGGATTTTCAGGACTTGATATTTGTGCCTTGGATTTCTGTAGACGTTTAAGATACTCCTGGATGGGTATCTTCTTTTTGCTGGCACTATACTTGGGGATCTCTAAAACGGGAACCACAGGCTGAGGCACGTACTCCAACAACTGCTCCCACTTTCTGAAAAGCCGATCGATTTCCTCTTTCGTGGCTTCGGTCTTATCCATGCAGCCAAAAATTTCTATTTTCTCAGACAGGATCTCTAGTTAAAATATCTAGCTAATTTATTTAGTTTGGCAGGATCGCCATGTAAATATATATTGTGAGCGGTGTTTAATATTATTTGTCCCTATAGGATTCTTGATTTATTAAAGAGCCTAAGAATCGATAGTCGGCTCTATAAGATGGCAAAGTCAATTGCCGAAGTGGAAAATAAAATTGTTTCTTATTTAGAGTCAAAATTATTTCTGTCTTTATTAACAAAAACCTTCCGCTTATATACTATTCTTATTCTACACATTACAACAACAATTCTTATTTCTATTTCTTACTTCAATATCAATCGCAATATTATATTGATTACTACAAATCAAATTTGCTTATTCTGCACAATTGCAATTTTGGTTAATGAACTTATTTCATAAATGTGACCTAATTATATTTTGTGTTTATGTCAGTTTGTTTTCTTTATATTTTTTTGTTTGCTTTAATTTTTGTATTTTCGTATGGTGTCATATGTATGATTACATTATGAATGTACTACATAATGTCGACGTCGTCGACGGTGTCAAATGTCAAAAAAAAGTTGAATCGTATGAAATTGTATAAGAGCAGTTAATCTCAACGCGTTGCAACGCCGTAAAAGTTCAATCTATGACAACTTTTTCGGCGTTGAAACGCCGTCAACGGCGTCGATATTAACTCCACTATGACGCATAAAACGCTTTGCATGTAACTTGAGTTGAAAAACGCGTCTGAAGTATGAAACGCATAGAACGCGCGTATGAACGCATAGAACGCGTGTTATGTACTTCCAGCTTAAAGCAGATGTAGGCAATGTGGGTGAGCAATATTCACATGTATATAAATTCGCTCTTGAGAGTCACCCGTATTTGTAGTTACTCACAAATCACAAAAATTGTTATTCAAAATTCAGTATCACAAGCTTCCAACCAACACGGTTGTTTGAGCGCTTGTTGAAAAAAATTATTTAAGGGTGGGGAGAATGCTCGTTTGTTTACAAAATTGTGAGAGGCACACACAAACTCAAAATGTTGATGTGTTTGTGCCTATATCTGCCCTAAAGCAGTGGTGGTAAATTGTGTATGTGCTGAGCTTCAGAGCTACCCACCAAACACAAACCCAAGCGTTTGAAAGATAATTTTATATTTATACATAACTAGTTATATTTTCTGAGTTGAAAAAAAGTTGGGTAATATGGTTGCATAAAAACCTTGAAGTAAATACTTATGAAGACAAAGTTAATAGTGTAACATCTAGTAAAAAGTTTCAAAACTGTGGCATATATAAAGGGTGATTTTTATAGAATGATACAACTTTGAGTTGGCATCACTGCTTTATTTGATCACCCATTTTTTGTTAGTTTGCTTTGACATTTCATTATGGGTCGGCTTACACCAAAGCAACGCGTGCTAATTGTTGAAATTTTTATTCAAAATAATTGTTTTATTCGTCAAACTCATCGTGCACTTCTTCCATTTTATGGCGTACACAATCGTCCTTCAGAGCGGCGCGGCTAATTCGAAGAACAATAGATCGTTTTCGGACCACATGTACTGTTAAGTTAGGTTAGGTTGAAGAGAGGAGCATAAGCAATCCCAATCCATTCCGGATTACAACTTGGCCTCATGGGCCTGTTGTGCGCTCTATAATAAGGACTCCCCATTCTACTGTAGGGTGCCTTCACCGATACCATGGAAACTTTCAAATTCGATTACGTCAAGAACCTAGTTTCTTCGATGTATCTCCTTAAGTTTCTCCAATTTGAGCCCCCAAAAAAATCCATCCCCCGTATAATCTCCTGATTAAATGTTTGCCTTCTGACTTGGCTAAAAGCTGGACAGTAGCACAAGTAGTGCTCCAGTGTTTCGTCCTCTTCCTGGCAGGCCCTGCATGGTTTATCGCTAACGATACCCATTCTTGCCCTGATACAGCACTGTCTTTGTATTTTTTGAAAGCGTTTAGACATTAAACTTCCTTTCCAAGACGTCCACCACACTAACGAGGTGTACGTCACAATTGGTCTTACCACACTCGTATAGAGCCAGTGTGCCATCTTTGGGCTTATTCCCCATTTGGACCCGATTGCCCTTCTGCAATAGGTCCACACTCTTTGGGTCCTGATTACCCTACTTTCTATATGGTTCTTCCAGGATAACCTCCCGTCGAGTATCACTCCTAGATATTTGACCCTCCTACTAACTTGAATCGTCCTGTTTCGAAAAACCGGTGATTCCAAATGTGCAATCTTCCGTTTTCTCGTAAACATACAAATTTCTATCTTCTCTGAGTTGACATTGAGTCCCCTTTCCATAGCCTAGTTATAAGCTAAATTTAGGGCCTCCATTGCCGTTCCACAAAGAACCCTAGAATTGTTTCCCCTTATCAGTATCGCCACATCGTCTGCATAGCAGACGGGAGCAAATCCTTCCTGGGATAATGTCTTCAGTAGCGTATTTATGGTCACCACCCACAGCAAGGGAGATAGTATTCCCCCTTGTGGTGTCCCGCCACATACGTTCCCTCCTACTCTTGTGTCGTTAACCTCGCAACTTATCTTCCTGTTCCTTAGCATATGACATTTACTGTTACTGTGATAATGTGGACTGGAGAACTGTTGCCACTGTACAGGAAAGCATTGCAGATGATCCTAATCCACCAATTCGTCGCCGTTCTCAGCAACTGGGGAGGTTGTGTCCTTCCACTTTATGGAAGATTTTTTTTAGTTGTTGAATATTGGTGTTCTAGACTGCGCCTTCTACGTGGCAGCCATGGCGACCACATGGCAGAAATCATATTTAAACATTAATGTCATAAAATTTTCTATCCAATAAACAGTTTCATTGATACCAAAAATATATTACAATGTTTTATTATGATATAAACTTGTATCACTCTATAAAAAACACCCTATATATATATATATATATATATATATATATATATATATATATATATATATATATATATATATATACATATATATATATATATATATATATATATATACATATATATATATATATATATATATATATATATATATATATATACGTATATATATATATATATATATATATGTATAACCACTATCTTGTTTTAGTGTCATTTGAAATTTTTAACTCCAATCAACTCAATTTTTCTGTAAATTTTTTATTGTTTCGGTTCGAATCTTGTCAATGGCAACTTTGATTTAAGTTTTCAACGCTCCGATTGTCTATGGATCCCATGCGTAACATTTATTCTTATATGCTCCGCTCTGAGGCGGGCAATAGACATCAAAACTTCTACTGTTTATTCGATTTTCAAAAACAGTGCGTAAAATATCAATGGTTACGTTGGTTGAAACAAATTTCGTCCATGTCCACACCAAACTGTGGCTGCATTGGCATCTCAATAGTCCCGTTTGGGTTCTCTGAACACCATATGCGACAACTTTGCCCATTGATTGAAGCCAAAATTCATTGGGTGGTCTCTGTTCTTAGACCAATTAAACTTAACCTTTTAAGCCTTGATATCGAGGTCTTCATGCAAACTTCTTTTCAAATATATGTGAAAAATATTCAGTTCCTGAGAACGATGACGAGTTACTGATTAGTGTTTTGGAGCCGATCGGAAAAGCCGTTTAAAAGTTATTCAAAAAAAAACCTTTTGACAAAAGTTTTTTAGTTTTTCTGATGATTCCGAAAATGTAATGGTCCGAAGCGATGCCAATTCACAGTAAATCTATGTTTGAAGTAACCCATTGAACTCGATCAGCCGTTCTAAAACAGTAGTGGGCACCGTCAATGTATAGATAAATTGTGTATGTGTTGAGCTTGCGAGCTACCCACCAAACAAAAAGCAAAGCGTTTGAAAGATATATGTACGTAGGTAGCAATATTTTTTAAGTTGATAAAAACGTTGATTACGTAAAATTATTAATTAAAAATAAAACTTTTTCTAAGTAAACTGTCAAATGAAAAAAATTAAAAGAGATTAAAAGAAATAATTAGTTATGTTTTCCATTCAAGAAAAAAAAATAAACAAAAGAATGGTTGGGTGCTGGAGCATAACACTGAATATTCGCCAAAAAAATACGCGCTTGGATGTATCAAACTTAATAATAATTTGATATTTGTCGGCATGAAAGATCATTTTCACATGAGAAACAGTGGTGGGCACCGGCAATGTATTGGTAAATTGTGTATGTGTTGAGCTTGCGAGCTACCCACCAAACAAAAAGTCAAGCGTTTGAAAGATAATGGTGCATTATATATTTATACATAAGTAGCAATATTTTTAAAGTTGAAAAAAAAACGTTGATAACGTAAAATTATTAATTAAAAATAAAACTTTTTATAAGTAAACAGTCAAATTAAAAAAATTAAAAAAGATAGGACAATAATTTGTTATGTTTTCCATTCAAGAAAAAAAATATATAAAAGAATGGTTGCTTGCTGGAGCATAACACTGACTATGCGACAAAAAAAATACGCGGTTGGATGTATCAAACTTAATAAGCTTTGATATTTTATGGCACGGAAGATCATTTTCATATGGGAAACATATTCAAAATATTTTTGATAAGATTTTACACAGACTAATTAATAAGACTAAGTGTATTAATAAATTAGGAGAATTAGTATAGACCGTTATTGGAGAAAAATTGTATAAAAGGCATTGTATGTTATCGAAAGAATTGTTTCTGCCAAAATATTTTTCACCGTGACTGAAATTGTTTGCTGGGCAAATATTCTGGAAAAAAATATAAAAAAATTCGTAAGCATCCGCCTGATATTCATTCGCCGCTGTCTCATCGACGACTAAATTAAAGAGGGTAAGAATACGTGTGATTGATCTCAGCACAATTGTGCTATGAAACGCCCGTATCTGCTCTAAAATTATAAGCGGGTCACATACATTCACACACAATCATGCATACATAGAGACATATTGACGGCTTCTCAGGAGTTCCTAGAAACTCAAAACGTCGAGATCTGGTAAAGACAAAACTTTTTCAAAACAGGGTAAATCTAGTAACTTCCCATTTTTTGGAAGACTTTAAAATTTCTTAGCGGGAAGTTAAAAATTAATGTTATTCTACTTTAATAGTTAATAAATTTGTTTGAGTCTTGAGGTTATTTTATATTAATATTTATTATTCTTCGATATAACTAAAACTAAACTGAATAATTTTTTCAGAAAATTATTTAGTTTTGTCAAAAATGTTCTTATCAATTAGTATATACAAAATTTTTTTAACAACATAAATCATAAATTTTATATATTGAAAAATACTGACTATAAAATGTATGAATTAGTATAATTTTAGATATTAAAGCATACTACCTCTAAAATTTATACACATAAATAATTTCCTGAAGAAGCGAACCGATGCACAGTGTGGTGAATGGTAAAGAAAGTGGCGATTAATTCATAGAACTCGTAATTTTAAAATGTTGTTATTTTTTATTGATGAGTATTAATAAATACATAAAAACCAGCATTTAAAAAAATGTTTTGAAAAAAAAGTTTTAACCTTTTATGGGCTTTTTTGTATATTGGAGAAAATGGTCTTATTTGACTATTTTTGCTGTAACTTTGGAACGAAAAACGATAAATTAATAAATTAAATTGCAAATTAGAGCATACTCTATGTGCCTTTAGAAAAAATAATAAAAAAGGTAATAAAAACAACTTGTTTCTTTGATTGGTTTTTTTTCACATTGATTTTTAGCAACCGGAATTCTCTCACAAAAACCTCCATAACGCAAAAATCGCACAAATGCGCAAATAGGTATTCTGGGATTTATTAGCTAAAATCTTATAATTAAGAGCATAGAGTCATTTTTTCCTGCGCTCATCCGCAAAGTTGTTGAAACTCAATGTAAAAAAATACCACATTTTTGGAGACATTTAATTTTTTTTTAATATTTCTAAAACATTTATCTAAACAAAAAATAATTTTTTAAATGCTCATATACCTGAAGTTGACGGTTCCATTATAAAACTTTTACTTATAGAAGTCTTAACAAAAACTATAATCACTTGAAATACCAAAATTTTCTCTTTTAATCAATGCGCCCAAAAATAACAAAAATTATTGATCTTTGAACAGACACTGCAAATAAAGTAAACTACCAAAAGCTTTTATTTTTGCAGTTGGTGATGTAGAATTTTATCTACTTTCATGTGGTACCAAATACGGTTGTGAAAGTTAAAGTTAATCTTTTGAATCGCCACTTGTGAGGGATTTCACCCCACAGTGGGATGGTTAGCGAAATATCGAAGAATAATAAGTATTAATATAAAATAACCTCAAGACTCAAACAAATTTATTAACTATTAAAAGAAAAAAGGTTAAAAAATTAGACAAAAGAATCATGTTATTCTACTTTTCAAATTAAAAATTTTAAATGGCCCAATCATTATAAAGCGTTCGACAAAGTGGACCATGATAGACAAGTTAACAAAGTAAAGAACCTTTTTAGGTCTGACAGCACCATCAACCAAACATATACAGTGTGGCCATATTATATTTTTCGAGCAAAATTCTATTGCATTTTTTACTGTTTAGCTAGAAATATTTCACTTATCTTGTTAACAATGCATTTTGCTTTTGTTTCTGTGTATAAAAATGCTTTGCTACTACACCTGTTTCGGTTAATGTTTTTGGGTGTAAAAATGCAATGAATTCAAACTCTTTTGTGATGAATATAATAAAAACTACGAACAATTGTTACAAAAAAGTCTGGTTTCTGTTCATGTACGTAAAGATGATACTTTTACGTATGAACTAAGATCAATCAGAAGAAAATCGACCGAAAAATGACAAAGTTATGAGCTATTGAGTGAATAAATCCAAATACGTACACTGTACGTTTAAATACGTACACTGTGCGTAGTTGTTTGCTGCGTAAGCAGAATTTGTTTTTTTTTTTCTTCTTGTTGTCCTGTAACTCGTTATAGGGTAAAAGATGCTTGATCATCTGTGGTTAAAATGCTTGCAATACATTCTTGATATTTTTGTGTGTTAGACATAATTGTGACTCTTGCTTTGTCTTCGGTTGCTTTTGGGATTCGTTTCTCTGGTGAGAAAACATACATAGTCTCCCAACATTCCTTCATCCCAAAATCCTTGATAGCGCCACTCAATGGTCTTAATTTGCTAGTGAAATCTCTCGCCGTGTTCGTCACGTCGCCAAAGTTGTCCGGAAAGAAATTCAAATGCGAATGCAAGAACCGGATTTTTAGAGACATATTTACACCTGTAAGAAATAAATAAAATGGCAAAAACAATACAATAGAAGACAACCAGGAATGAAATTAAATAATGGCATTCCATACCCATCTTGTTGTAGTTCTTCAGCAAAACGGTAATAATTCCCTCGTAGTTAAGGCTTTTATTGTTTCCAAGAAAATTGGTAATAACCCACTGAAATGAATTCCAGGCGTCGTTTTTAACGGGTGTTAAATATTTTGGAAAATCTGTGCTTTTTACCAATTACTTTATGTGTGGACCATCGAAGACGCCTTCCTTGATTTTTGCTAAAGAAAGATGCGGGAAAAGGGGTTTCAAATAGGAAAATACTTGGCCTTCCTTGTCTAGGGCCTTCACAAAATTTTTGATGAGGCCAAGTTTAATCTGCAACGCTGGAAGGATTATATTTTCTTTTTTGAAAAGACAATATTGTCTTTGCCCACTGTGACGTTCACCCTGACTATCCCAGAGGGAAAGAAATCAGCAATATTTTGTATATCCAGCCTGCTTTGCACACATCATGCCGACGACTTTGAGAACATATATTCCAGTTGTGATGATCATATTGAATGTATTTTAGCAAACTGGCCATTGTGGCGTATGATTCTTTAGTGTTGATGGCATGAGCGATGGGGATAGAAGGTTTTGCATTTTCAATATGCAGTAGGACTGCTTTCAAACTCTCCTTACTACCTTCAAGGAACAAGCGCCACTTATTTGGATCATAAAGCTCTCCGAGTTGCTCAAACAATGCAGGAATATCGCTGTGGTATCATATATCGCTTTCATTCTTAAAATGTGCGTAAAGTTTATGACGATTTCTGTAAAATGTTCCATTTGCAAATAACTCCGCTTTATCCTTTGACAGCTCGAGATCTCTCACCAAATCATTCAGTGAAGGCTGCGTAAAATGTCGCAATTGCGACTCCTGTTGCAATTAATTCATTATCACTGCCTGTGTCTGTCTCTTGTGTTGATTCGAAAAATTCAGTCGATGAATCGAGGCACTTAGGATGAGGAAATTCACTTGAATGTGGAACTGGAAGCGAAACAGAAGCTACTGTCACATAAACTTATTTGGCACTCTTTCCAAAACCAGTGGATTTGGTCAGGCAAAAGTTACAATCAACCGAATGGGAGAGTGGTTGGGGGACAATTGCCACAAACGTAACAGAAATTATTTGGATTGTTTGCGCCCTCAAACTCTCGTTTTCTTTTAGGCATTTTGGTGAACACAATGAAATATAATTTCAATCAAATTTGTGAGTTTCTATAATATACAAACAACCGGCACTACGTTTTATAGAAGATGCGAAAACAAAATATCAGGGTTCTAAGGTTCCTATATGTGATGTGTTGTTGTTTCGTTTGGAATAAAATCTAAGAACTCTAAATAAATAAAGTATCATCTTTACGTACACGAACAGGAGTCAGACGTTATTTAACTATTTGTTCTTTTCCGTCAGCACAGAAACTCTGGACAATATGATTTTCTTTTTGGAAAATGTGCCCTATTTTCATCGATATGTTTTTTTTATATCGGACCAGCACTCAGGGCATAACCCCCACATATGCAGTGCATTATGCCGGAACTAGAAAGTAGGGGATAGTATTAGGAAGACAGATGAAGAAAGATTAGAAGCTAGAGAATTTTTTTTTTGTAGCTATTTCAACCTTTTTACTTCGCCGGCTAATTTTTGCTACAGAACCGACGAAGGAGGGTGCTGCTGTTACTCTGCTCTTTAGTACATGATCGTGTCAGTCGCTGCCAATTATGTTCAGTGACCAGTGCTATGCCTTCATCAACGAAACAGGTTGGCAACAACTAACACAACCCTGCACTAATGCTGATCAGAAGAAGTCAACATAAGCCCCGGTAGGTCTGCTAGTGGTGCATCCTTGGGACAGTACCGCTCTTTCAGGAAACTACAGCCTAGATGTCTATGCGCTCACAACAACGACAATTATAGTGCTACCGGCTTCTTTCCAAATCTTAAGAGTGTTAGTTACTCTGCAGGTGATCATTGTAGACCACTTGAGTATCGCTTTCCTCCGTGTTCATTTTTTAATGAGGTTTGACAACTTAACTAACCACGTCGAATGCTTTCAACCGGGTCAAAATCGTTCGTAAGATTTCGAGAACGCAAAAATTCGAGAAAAGAAATTTTTTAAAGAACACCTTGAAATTATATATTTGAGCAATTAGGCAGCGAACCGCGTTCCAAAGTTTTCTTGAAATTTTCGATATCTTGTGAATTGGAAATTTCAAAAGTATCTTTTTAGAGTAACTTTTAAATGGTTTTTCTGATCGATTCGAAAAATTAATCAGCTCGTGACAATCGAAAACCGCGTCGAGCGCTGCCAGCCAAAAATCTGTTAATGCTTTCGCGAGATACCGTGAACGGAAATTTCGAAAGAAAGTGAAGTACCCCGAAATTATATATGTGATCAATTAATGTTTTTGATTATTTTATAGGTATCAATGAAGTACATCAATCACTACTTGGCACACGGGAATCGACTGATCCATTTGAATGTTATAGCAGTTTCAAAATTGAAATAATACATATTTTTTGCGGTTAAAGTTAGCGAGAAGTTTCACGGATGGCCTTTAAGGTCAATCGTTTTCCATATTTTGAAAAATAAGAATAAACCAGAATTATCTATGACTTTATTGTCAAACGTTGTTTGATTATAATATTCCATAATAAAATTTTGTTTTAAATAAAAACTGTTATCACATTCAACTTAGTCACTTAGTAATTGGTGATAACTCAAAAATGCACATAATATGTTTACTTTTATCGACCGTCGGGAAAAGAATTCCTCATGAAATTTCGAAATACAATCACAATACTACACTTCCGGTATGTACCGCAATTATGAAAATTAAGTAGAATCTATATATCGAGGATTACCTGTATAGAAAAACATTAGTTACATATGTTAATTTGCTACAATATTTACACGATATTTTCAAGACATATATAGACAAATTTTCATCCAGAAAACGGCTTCTTGTTTTATTAACGAAATTTTTCTCCAAGACTTTTTTGAGAAAGTTTATTAATGTTTCATGGGAAATTCAAATATATTACGACGATGATGCATCTTTCATGCTTCCACCACATTTTATAATCAGTATATGCTAATGCACACTGGTACCATTTGCAAATAAATTGCAAGCTTTGCTTGTTACATTGAAAACAAAAGTAAATAAAGTAAAAGAACAGAAAAACAATATTAAAAAACGATGCTGTAGCGTAATATATCGATCACTATCCTTGAAGCACTCTATCATCCAACCAAGCTACAGATTCCGGTTCCGTTCGGAAACGAAATTAATTCCATATGCCCAGAAAACAAAACTTTTCGCGATGAAATGTATTTAACTAACTCCGTTATGACTTAAATCCGAAAAATAGATTCGTTTATCGTTTTCTGAGGAACCAAAATAGGGAATTAATTCCGTTTCCAAACGGAATCGAACTCTGTCAAATGGCTGATAATTTTGGGAACTTTCTAAAGCTCATGATTGCATGGTAAGATATAACATTAAGTGCATATAAGTACATCAATAACATTATGAGTGATGATCTAGTAGTCACTGATTTATGTGTGTGAACTTATCAAAAGTATGATTAGACTTTAATACGAATATAACAGAAGACTGTAATAAGGTTATGGGCCTGTTTTTCGAAATAAAATAAAACTATATATTCGTCTTGGATTTTATATTGACAACAGAAAAAAAAAATATTCCTTTACAATTACAATTGCTTGTGTAGTTCTTACTTAATTTTTGAGAGTTTATGTATAAGCTGAGAGGTTCTGTTATTTTTGAAATTAGCTTATAGTCTACTGTTGAGAGAAATTGTTCTGATCGGTCCTATATATATATTTGATCAAGAAAACCACAAACTGTTCACTTAAATCCAAGTTTATTATTTCATTACTTAAGATATAATGAGCTTATGCTATGCGCTAATGAACCAAATGATACGAGTGCAAGAAACTGACAAAAAAAAGTAAAATTGCAGCCAAATTAAAAGAGCAAAGTTATAATATTTACAGTAGAGGGCAAATTAATTCAAACATTCCGCCCGCCTCGTTACCGTAGGGGACGAAATTTTGAAATTTTAGATAATAGTTAAGAAGCAATCAAAAGAACTAACAATATATTCTGGACATAGAATTCCTTTAAATATATTATACTCGTAGATAATGAGAAAAGATTAAATAAATTATTTGATCTCAATTGGAATCATTGTGGTTACCAACTGGAAGTGGGCAGAGTTTTACTACAGGGCGCTTTAAAGTTGATGAAGCAGTCTGCACGGTTGCTACTCTTATAAGTCCATCAGCTCCTGGGTGAACTTCTACAATGCGACCTAATGGCCATTTGGTAGGTGGATATCTTTCATCGGCAATAAGAACTAATGACCCCTTTTGTATTGAGTTTTCTTGTTGCCTCCATTTCGACATAGATTTGAAGCGCTGCAAGTACTCACGAGACCAACGCTTCCAAAAGCTTTCCATCATTTGTTGAATAAGCTGAAGACGTGATAATCTAGAAAGAGACAAGTTGAGAACTGAAGGTTCAGGTACAGCATTCAAAGTGGATCCAATCAAGAAATGAGCTGGGGTAATTGCGTTGACGTCTGTAGGATCATCAGATAAAGAGCATAAAGGTCTAGAATTAAGAATCGCCTCGATTTGTGCCAAAAGTGTTGAAAGCTCCTCGAAAGTCAACGCGTTATCCCCAATGATTCTACGAAGGTGAAATTTCACCGATTTTACACTGGATTCCCACTTTCCACCAAAATGTGGCGCGGAAGGGGGATTAAACTTCCATTGAGTCCCGTCATTTGCTAAAATTGTTGAAAGTTCTGAGAACTCTCGAGAAGAGTGGGTGAAGAGACGTTTGAGCTCAGCATCCGCGCCTATAAAGTTGGTTCCACAGTCGCTAGTTAGTGTGGAACAAATGCCGCGTCGAGCTACGAATCTTTTGAATGCTGCAAGAAAGCCATCAACTGAATAATCCGAAGCAACTTCCAGATGTACGGCTGAAGTTGATAAACAAACAAAAAGTGCGATATAGCCTTTGTATTGCTTGGCTCCTCGACCACGCCATGTCTTAATAGGCAAAGGACCTGCATAATCAACACCGGAGTGTAGGAATGCTCTTGCCGGGCACGTTCGACTCGCCGGTAG
The DNA here is from genome assembly GCA_951800035.1 of Linnaemya tessellans. Classification (NCBI taxonomy): domain Eukaryota; kingdom Metazoa; phylum Arthropoda; class Insecta; order Diptera; family Tachinidae; genus Linnaemya; species Linnaemya tessellans. The sequence goes on from OX637532.1 coordinate 57,580,909, forward strand.
TTGACCCATAAGTTGACGAGCAGTTTCTCCTCTGATTCTTGCACAGCGGACACATCGATGATTATATGCTTTGATCGATGAACGGCCTCCTAGTATCCAATAATTCTGCCAAAGATATACACACATAACTTGGGTACCGCCATGAAGTGTCTTTTCGTGAGCTTCTGCTATTATGAGGTAAGTAAGTACCGACTTGGATGGCAAAAGGATGGGATGTTTTGCATCTGCATCAATAAGAGCGTTACTTAGCCGCCCGCCAACACGGAGTAAACCTTTCGCATCAATAAATGGCGTAAATTTGCTGAGAGGGTGATAATTTGGTAGATACTGTCCACCTTGTAGGGCGTTAATTTCGGCGTGAAAATACGAATTTTGAGTTAGCTTTATCCAAAACTTACGCTCAAAGTCTAATTCCAATGCGCTAAGTGGTTGCTTAAAAATAGATTTTTCTCGGATTTTTGAACAAAAACGACGACAGATAGCAGTGACTCTAAGCAGACGAGACAATTTTGAGAATTTAGTAATTAAATCCCAGATTGACTTTTCTTGACGACGACACACTAAATTGATGACTCGATTGGAAACTCTTTCTTCTAGATTAATATTAGTAGTGTTGATATCTGAAACTGGCCACAACGATGAATGGTATAATAGCCATTGTGGACCATGCCACCATAAGGGATGATCGATAAGTTGCTGAACTGAAAGCCCTCGAGAGGCGCAATCTGAAGGATTGCACTTGCCTGGAACGTGATGCCATTTGGCATTAGGTAAAGCATCCTGAATTTTTTGAACACGATTGGAAACGTAGTCTTTCCAGCGACTAGCGTGTCCTTTTATCCAAGTTAGGACCACAGAAGAATCCGTCCATAAGTGTGTCGAAACATTATTATTATTATTTAAGATGGTTTTCAAATGAGCGACTCTATTGGTAAGAATGACAGCGGCATTGAGTTCAAGACGAGGAATGGTTATTCTTTTTGATGGAGCGACTTTTGTTTTTGATTCGATGAGATTGACGGATACACTGTCAAACTCAGTTATTATTCGTAAGTAGATAACAGCTGCCATTGCGTGCTCAGAGGCATCTGAGAAACCATGTATTTCAAGACCAAGAATCGTTGCTGATATGCCCACCCAACGAGGTATGGATATATTCTTGATGCTTTCTAAATCGCTGATAAATTTTAACCACCTATGCGCCAAATCATCACTGATCACATCATCCCAGTCAACCTTAGAAAGCCAAATATCTTGCATTAGTATTTTAGCTTGAATTGTGACCGGTGAAATCCAACCCAGAGGATCAAACAGGCGAGCTATATTAGACAGGATGGACCGTTTGGTTGGTTTACTTGAGGATGTATTCGAAAATGGTGATGAAAAAACGAATGAGTCTTGTTCTGGTTTCCAAGAGATACCTAGTGTAGAAATAGATGAATTTTCTGAGAATTTAATCATGCTTTTAATTGTGCAGCGATCTTGCGCAATACTAGAAAGAACGTTAGGGTTATTGGCAGTCCATTTTTGCAAATGAAAACCGCCCGCCATGCAGAGCTTGTCCAGTTGAGTTGCGACATCTTGAGCTTCTTCTAATGAATCAGCACCTCCAAATGTGTCATCCACATATGTTGTATTGTGCAAAACTCGTACTGCCAAAGGATAGTTAGAACCTTCATCAGCTGCAAGTTGCTTTAGGACTCGATTTGATAAATAAGGTGCGGGGCCGAGGCCATAAGTGACTGTTGTGAGATAATAGGGGATAAATTTAGGTGATGAAGATGGCTTCCATAGAATCTGTTGATACCCCCAGTCCCGTGAATCGACCATCACTTGTCGAAACATTTTTTCAATGTCGGCTGCAAAAACAAACTGATATTGACGCCATTTTGTGATAACATCAGAGATTTCTAGCTGAAGTTTGGGTCCAGTGTGTAAGATGTCGTTCAGGGAAACACCGCTGGAAGTTTTGCATGAGCCATTAAAAACCACTCTTAGCTTCGTTGTAGAGCTGGACTCTCTGATAACACCATGATGTGGTAGAAAATATCCTGATGCAGGGCTTATGTCCTGAGATACAGGCACCATATGGCCCAACATCTCATACTCATTGAGAAAATCAGAATATAGTTGATAGAACTGTGAGTTCGATACGGATTTTTTAATAGTCTTCTCAAGCATACGCTCTGCAGCTTTCCGGGAGTCTCCAAGTTCACTAGGGGATCGTTTAAAGGGCAATCTTACTATATATCTGCCTGATGAATGTCTGTAGTGAGTAGCTTGAAAATGTGCCTCACACTCTTGCTCTTCTGGAGACAAAATTACAGAATTTGTAGCACCTTCTTCTTGTACCCAAAAACGCTGCAGCAACTCCTCAAGATTGTAATCTATACGACACTGGAAAGCTTGGACGCTCTGGGGTGAACTTGCAACAAACTGTGGGTGTACGCTACCCGATAATATCCACCCCAGCGATGTTCGCTGTGCAACTGGACAGTTAATACCACCCTTAAGTACGTCTCCTTCTAAAAGATATCCGTATAAGTCAGCTCCAATTATTAAGTCAATTTTACTACTTGTCATAAAGTTGGGATCAGCTAATTGAATGCCCTGAAGATACGTAGTATTAAAGGGCTTAACTTTACATGACGGCAATTGAGTAGTCAGCTTTGTTAAAACATATGCCGATACTTCACACTGAAAAACTGACTCAAAATGTGGACATAGATTAAAATGTACCAACCCTTTAGTGGCACCCGATTGGTTTGCCCCAATTCCTATCAGGTTCAACTTTCCTTTGTGTCTCTTAAGATAAAGTTTCTTAACTAACTCTTCACTAATGAGCGTTATTTCTGATCCTTGATCTAGCAAGGCACGAGCGATAACAGAAGCTCCTTGAGATGATTTAATGCGTACTAGAGCTGTAGCAAGCAAAACTTTTGACTCACAGTTTAAAGCTCTAGAAAATGTGTGATTACTAACTGCTGCTGAAGTGTTCATGTTTGTAGATGCATTTTGAGAATTAGAGGCTTGAGGCTGACTCTTATAGCCATGAATAGATGAATGATGACGCCCATTACAGCTCTTGCAGCGCTTTGAGCTCTTGCATTGAGAAACCCGGTGAGGACCAAGACAATTAAAGCACAGATTTTTTGATATGAGAACATCATGTTTCTGTTCGAGTGTCTTACGATTATAAGTGTCACAGCTCGAAATATAATGGTTTGAGCTGCAAAGAGAACAAAAAATATTATTTGATTGATGTGGAATATTATTGGAAACCTCAGCAGGACGATTTTGATTTGCAGATGTGGTCACGTATGAACTAGTCGTTGATTTCTTAGGAGCCTTTGATGAAATAGTTCTTGATTCTACACTTTCCAAGGCTTGAATGCGACCACTGATAAAAATCTCCAACTCAGAAAATTTGGCAGGCTTTTTTGATAAACTGCGAGATAGCTCCCAGGCTTCATGTGATGATGAATCCAAACGTCGCACAATCATATAGACTATAATATTGTCCCACTGATCTACTGGTGAACCTAAAGCTCTCAGAGCACCAAGCGATTCTTTTACGACTGCTAGAAGATTTTTTAAGTCTGCTGATGATTTTCGTTGAAGGCTTGGCAACTCAAATATAGCATCCAAATGTGAATTAACTAACATTCGTGTATTTTCATATTGAGTGCACAAAAGCTTCCAAGCCGGTTCAAAATTCTCTGATGATACAGGCATATTAGCCATGCAACGTAATGCTTCGCCATTAAGACTACTTCTCAGATAATAAAATTTTTCAACGGGGGATAATTCGTTATTTGTATATATCATAGAAGTAAACAAGTCATGAAATGGTCTCCAATCATGATAATTTCCCGAAAACTTCGGTAACGTGATTTTTGGCAAAGACCGTAAATGTGAGGAATTGCTCATCGACTGATTGATAATACTGTTGTCCACAGAGTTGCTTCGAATTTCTTCTAAAGATGTAAGCATTATGGATTTGGCATTGACGTATGTTTCTTCACATATTGAAAATATATCCTCTGTAAAGTACTTGTTTTTCTTTACATCCTCTGTTAACCTACTACGAGCTAGTTTATCATGGACAGTTTTAAATTTGATCCAGTGGGCCTCTAGAGCCGACAACCGTGTTTCCACTTGGGCCTTATTACAAGCTTCTTTTGAAAGCGCCTGGAATTTCGTTAAAGCCGATTTTATATGTGAAAACGTCATATCTTGACTAAGAAGTAAATTTTCGTGACTTTCGCTCATTTTGATATAATTGGATTGATTTTATGCCGAGATTTAGGGATATTGTAATTTATTGATTTTAGTGATGCAATAAAAGACCACGAATTATTTTATTCCTCTATGTGTATGTTTGTTTCAGTAATATTCTTTGGGTTTAGTGTATGTTAAAATCGCTGTTTAATCAAATAATAAGCAGTGATGAAATAACTGGCAGAGAAGCAGCTTTATATTATTGCAGTTGTTGGCAGATAATAAGTGCAGGTAGCAAAAATTAAGCAGCGAATAGTTAATTACTGATGATAAAAATGCACTTAAGCTGCAGTAGACAAACGGCAGATATAGTACTTGTATCAGAGAAACGATACATAAGCTTCAAGAGAGGCAGCAGCAGATAATCAAGTTCTGATGATAATGATTATGATAATGATGATGATACAAGAACCGCTAGAAGCAATTTTTTGTAATATTTTTTTCCTTTTTATATCGAATTCTGGCACATTATATTTAAATATGCAAATTTTAAATATATGGAAACTGCTCTTTACTTTTTTTTTTCACTGCACTACACGATCATCTTATGTGCCTTTATTCAGCTTTAACTGGGATTTCTTGTATCACACAATTCTTATGGGTTTCTTAATAGGTTTTCCTTTTTAATTTTTACATTAAATTATTATAGGCCGATCCGGCTCGAAGGACCAAATTTATGTTGAGAGAAATTGTTCTGATCGGTCCTATATATATATTTGATCAAGAAAACCACAAACTGTTCACTTAAATCCAAGTTTATTATTTCATTACTTAAGATATAATGAGCTTATGCTATGCGCTAATGAACCAAATGATACGAGTGCAAGAAACTGACAAAAAAAAGTAAAATTGCAGCCAAATTAAAAGAGCAAAGTTATAATATTTACAGTAGAGGGCAAATTAATTCAAACATCTACTGATGATTTGGTGTAAGAACCAATGGAATGCAGGCATACACACATACTGGACCAATAATTTAATTGTGACAATATGTCGAATAAAAGATTTTAAAAATGTTTTATGTAGATTTTGGTTTTCATTTTGCCTTTTTTATATACTTTTGTTGTGTGCCAAAGGCAGGCCAATTGTATGGAGATGGAAAAACAAAATGAATTTATATCGAATAAAATTTGCTTGTTGTGTTTTCTGAAATTTCAAATCCTATGGTTTTGCTTGTGTAAGTCTCAATTCATTTTAGGGAGTTTATGTATAAACAGAAAGGTTTTGTTATATTTGGATTAGGTTAAAGTCTACTGATGATTTGGTGTAAGAATCAATGAAATGCAGGCACATACTTGAACAAACAAAACTCACTAATTTAAAAATTATTTTATTTAAAAATCAAAAGTAAAAATATAGAGCTCTATGCAAATATAACCATCATTTGCTACACCATCAAAACTATTTTAAAAATTGCAGGTAAGTTTTTTAAACATGATTTGGTGAATATAGACATAAGAATTACTGTCTATTATATAACAAAAAAATTTATTTCGCCGAAATGTTGAAACTTTATTCGAGTGTCCTATGAAATAACACAAAAAAATACTATTGCTTGTTTAACGACCAATTTATTTATCCAACTTACGTAGCAGAGGTTTAAGATTAATAGGCTATTAATCTTAATTTATCATAAAAATTATAGTTTTTTTAAGAAAATGATTTCTTCTGACAAATTCACATGGTACATCAAAATCCTGATGACAAAGTCAAAGTATATGTGTACATATGTATTTATATACCTATCGCTCATTTACTCAAAGACCGTCATAACTCAAAAAAACGAGTTTGACAGAAAACGAATTTGAAGTTTTCAATTTACCCACAACTTAAAGGGAAAAGAAAATTTTATTTTCCTCTCAAGAGTTGAGTAAAGAAGATATTTGAACCAAATTTTTACACAATATGAAGGACGACGTGAGGATTAATCACTAACTCAAATAATTTTTTGTGTTATGCCGTTCTTTTAGTAAATGAGCGATATATAAATACATTATTCTTTAATATCCGTACTGAACACAATCTGATCACAATTGAATATCTCTGTCTGAAAAAAGGTGTGCCATTTGCCTTTAGGAACAGAAAATTACAAAGGACAAAAGTGGATACATCATTTTCGAACTTGAGTCCATCCGCTTAAGATCGTTAACTTCTGGAATAGACATTTCGTAAATATATAATATGTTTTATTTTCGGCTGCTGAATGTACATATACTCGTAGTACATACATAACTATGTACTATATGTGAAAGAAATAGTAGGTCATCACAAGCTTCATCATATTGTTCAGCCATGGAAAATATATGTTTGCGCACATGAATTTGTCAAAGGCACACTAATCTTGTCAATATCAACTTCTTGCTCCATTTTACCTAATTTTCAATAAAGAAAACAAGACGCTATAATAAATGGTTTGCTGTTTCTTTTGAACAACTTTAATATGTTATGATCAGACGGAACATGAACATCGACATGTTTGTAACACACCAAAGAATTTTAAGCAAATTCCGTTCTGAAAGGAACGATCATATTGTTTTTTCTTTTTTGAAAAAATGTAAAAAACAAAATTAATTTAGGCCATTTCGAAATACTATTTTTTACACTAATTTTGAAATTTTGTTAAAATATTATGCACGACTTACAACATATTTATTTTCTATATGTACATTGTACAATATGTTGTATTGTACAAAATTCGTCGTCCAATTCAAATAATTATTTAAAAAACGTTAATGTATATTTGCATCACAAAATTAAGTATATATTTACATGAATGTGTACATAAATAGGACAACTGGAAATTACGGACAGTTTTCATAACTAGAGCAGCACTATTTTATTCATCTGTCATCAATTATTAAACTACGGACTAATTTTGGGCATGATGAGTCTGCTAGTTTTGTTTTTGACTGCAATAGAAAGCAGATAATTAATCTCTTTGATTACATTGCCGCCGCACATATCGCGCAAATGGCTTGTTCATATCCATATATTCATGGAAGCTGTGATGTACCCTCCTGGTTAAGATGTCTACAACCTCAGCTGTCTCGCGCAGTTTCATTCTCCTATCGGTCAATATCACTTCTTGGAATTTTTTAGCTATTTGTGGTGCGATGACGTATTAAAGTTTGAGTTTACAGTATATCACTTATTAAAAATTGTAATTGGCGGTACACAGACGTCGTTCTTGGGTTTAGATACTATTATTTTACATAACAATAATGTTTGTAAATTTGCTTATACAATGGCAAATATACGATTCCAATCTTAAATTTTCTTATTTGTGAAATATATGTACACATGTGAACGTATATGTATTGAGCTCTACAATAAATTTTCTAAAGTAGGTTAAGGAAAATTCTACGATATACAGGTACACTGAAACTTCGGTATAACGAAAAACTCAATATAACGTATGTTTTATTCAGGCACTTGAGAAATCCTCTTTATTGCAAAGTTTTTCATACAAAAATACACTATAGCTTTAACGAAAAAATTCAGAGGAAAAAAGCCTCTATATAGCGAAATATTTCTTTAAATTCATCAATATAACGAAATCTGAATAAATCCTAAATGGTAAAGTCCCATTATAAAAATAGGGAAGCTTAAATGTATTTAAAAGCGTATTTGTAAAGCCTCTATACAGTACTCATACAAAACCCTCTTATACAACGAAGTAAGAATAAAATTATAACAAAATGGTAAAGCCCCGTTATCAAAAGAACGTATTCTTAATGTGTGTGCAAAACTATAGCTATAACGAATTTTTTCGTAGTTCTTCAACTTTCGTTATATCAAGGCTTTGCTGATTATATTTATAGCGAAGCAATGGCTATAACGAAGTATTTTCGACTCCCCTTGGAATTCGTTATATCGAAGTTTTACTGTACTAGCAACGATTTTACAATATTACTTTATATAAAATATCAATATTATGCCATTTAAATATAGAAAATATTACCATTATTATTCTTCTTCCTTCCTTCCCAAGGTCAACTGACCTTAGGAGTGTATTTTTAATATATGCAATTTCAATTCCAATAGAATAATGTACAAATAACGAACCAATTGAGGAGCAATTTAATATGACAACTGGTAATATATACAGGTAAATAATATTCGGAATATATGTATAATAGCTTTGTTTTTATTTGCATTTTACGTTCCTTACAACATAAAAGGAAAATTGATAATCCATTTAATATAACAGCAACCGGATAATTTCATATTCAGCTTATTGTGGTTTATGGACCCCGGTTTAAAAACTGCTAAACACACATGAAGAGCTTTAAAAAATTATTTGACCTCAATTCAATGACTGTGCACTTTCAGATACATAAAATAATTTTGTTTTTCTGAGATCAAGTATTTACAAAAGTATTAGAAGAAGCCAAAGATACGCATTCTTATTTAAAGTAAAATAAATTAAATCAGTTTTGGGAGTCTTTTATTCACTTAGACTTTGATCTAATTAATTTTCTTTCAGATCTCAAAACTATTGCTATGAAGAATATTTTAAATGTGTAGGAGTATGTTGAACATCCCAAGAAGTGCACTAATATTTTTCGACACATCTTTTGTTGACCGCTGAGACATGGTCAGTATTTAGTGGCTATTGACTTTCATGAATAAAAGCCGGGGTCTAAGGACCATAATAAGGTGTAAAACGTATCACATGATAAACTTTTGGTATATTTTATATAAATTCCTATCAATATCCTTAATTAAAAAAGAGTTTTCTGAACAAAGTATGTTACATGTGAGTTGGCAACATTTTTAAATGCTCATCCGAATTTCAAACAAGTAAAAACGTTATATTCGACGGGGTCGAATCTTAAATACCCTCCAAATACTTAGTAAGTAAATTTTAAATGTTTAACTTGGTGGGACAGAGTTGCTTTATATAATATCGTACGTTAACGCCCACTAAAGGGGGCGGGGTTCAAAAATAGACAATAACATGTTTTCCACAGACGAACGTATGGGAATTGCTAGACCGTCTTAGACTTCATCGCTGATCAAGAATATATATACTTTATGGGGTCCAATTCTGTTTGGAGGGTATTAAACCTGTATTTTGGCGGGGTCGCTCTGGCAGGAGCTGTGGGGGGGACATTTCACCTTTGTCATATAACTCTAAAAATAAATGTTTTGTATAATTATATACAAAATGGAAAAAAAAAATTTTTTTAATAGGGTGCTTTAGTTGGCAAAGGAGGAGGAGGGTAAGGCAGAGTAGTACCAGGTTAATTCTCACCTTCATCATTAAAGCTGAACAATTTTATTTTTAAGGAATGTAGGCTTAAGTAAAACAATTTGTTAACTTTTTACACTATGTTTGCATATAATAACGCCCACTAAAGGGGGCGGGGTTCAAACATTATTATTTTTTATTTTATGGCTCCAAGTTTAACGCGTTGGACCTTCTTTAATATAAAAATATCATTTGCTTACAAAATTACAAAAAAACTTTAAAAATTATGTTGTTATTTTTTAATGGTTGGTTTAGTTCTTCTTGGGGGAACTTTTTTCTCTCTTGCCCGATTTAGCCCATCTGCGAACTTAGCCTGTGCTATCCTTTAATATACTTTATACCAAATTTCAATAGTCTATGTCTTTTCGTTTGAACAGAATCGTGATTTCCACAGACGGACGGTGATTTCATCACTGATCAATAATATATATACTTTATGAGGTCTCAGATGGATATTTCGCTGCGTTAGAAACGGAATGACAAAGTGAATATACCCTCCATATTCTTTTTTGGAGGGTATAAAAGTGTTGCATAAATTACTTACATAAAATAACGGGTGTATGGTCATTAAAAAATAAAGTACAATTACAACATTTAATTATTGAACATTTAAAATTCTTCCGTCTTTTTTAGGGGAACATTATATGTAAAGATCTTAATACAGTTTTAAAAGAATAAATACATTTTAGAAAAAAAAAACGCAGAAAAAACTGCAGTAATATACTCAGAAAACAAACCCAGCTAGTATTTTTAATCGTAAAACACTACTCCGCGATCGGAAATGGCGAGTCAATCAATCGTAGACGATAACGTATTCCGATCGCTGAAGCTAAAGATAACAGAAAAAAATATTGTGCTGAATTCTTCTAAAACAGCATTAGTGCGTGGTTGTGTTAGTTGTTGCCAGCCTGTTTCAATGATGAAGGCATAGTCACTGATCACTGAACATAATTGGCAGCGACTGACACTATCATGTACTAAAAGCAGAGTAAGAGCACCCACCTTCGTCGGCCCTGTAGCAAAAATTAGTCGCCGAAGTAAAAGGTTGAAATAGCTACAAAAACAACTGTCAATCTTCTCATCTTTCCTAATCTGTCCCCTCAATACTATTCCCTCGTTTTCAGTTCCGGCGCAATGCATTGCATATATAGGGGTCATCCCCTGAGTGCTGGTCCTACTCCTAAAAAAGAAAAACAAAAAAAAAACTGTGGCCTGATGGCAACTCTTTTATATGAGTCGTCGATAATTAGTCTCCTACTAATAGTTTAATATTCTTTTATTTCTACTTCAATCGATCCATGAAACGATCGTCCTAACGAGTCTTCCGCGAGGTACCAAAAAGGATCGCGGGAAAGCCTTCTAACGATCGCAAGGACTTAATTCTGATATGCTACAACATTAAAAGAGTTGTTGAGTGTTTTATATTTTTGATTAATAAATATTAAAAATTAAATAAATAACAAATTTATGACAAAATCAATTTATAAAGAAATTTTGATGGAATTGAAAAACATGCATGCATACGTATGATGTATCTATTTAGGAATTTAAAATAACTTAAATTACATCATTCTCAATTTATCCGAGACATTTCTTAGTATGATCACCCTTCCGAAGACGGTCATCAGCATGGACAAAATGTTGTTGTAGCACTTTGTTAATGCCAGCGTTGGCGACTTTTGGAAATTTTGCATGACAAACAGCTTTAAAAAAGAGAAAGACATTTAAAATATTGCGAAAGATCGTCATAAAAAGCCTTACTTGTAATAATACTTGTTATTTCAAATTGTTGAATGCTGCACTTATTGTTTGTTCCACGTCAACTCAATTTTGTAGCCACATCATCGCCAATGATTTTTTTAATTGCAACCGCCACCCACTTTGCTAATAACTTTATAAAAATGTATTTTTATTTAAAAATTTAATTTTTTTAACCAAAATTTTCATTTTATAAAATAAAAACATATTTTCTTACCACTCTTAAGCCGTTTGCACTGATAGAAAACTAAACTTTAAAGAAGCAAAACTTACTTTTTATTGCTAAACTTTTGTAAATATAATGGTAAAATTCGTCGCCAACGATCGCCAATATATGTAAAAGGAGATTTTGAGTAACAGAGGAAATGTTGATTTCACAAAAAAAACCTGCATTTACAAGAGTAAAATACGATTGCGTAGAATTAACAATCTTTCAGTGGACGTAAAAATTTGTATACGACGATTGTGAAAAAAACTCGTCTAACAGTCATTTAAGTGACTTGCTAGAGTATATCTTAGACGTGTCAAACGCGATTGTTGACTACTAACAGCCCTCAAATCCCCACAAAAATTCGCAAACGATGATTTTCTTATCCAAAAACCGTAAAAATGACTCGTAAAACCATATTTCCGAAGAGAAAAATATAAATCCACTACACAATCGTGTGGAAGTTTATTACACGAGTCGCAAATTCTCGTCGAGCGCGATGCTCGTTCAACAATCATGCAAGTGCCAGCTGGGAATAGACACATACAGCTCATGATAAGTATATGTTTGTAAATTTGGAAATTTTTTTTTATGCCTGTGTCATACAGCAAATACAACATGAGATCTGAAATAGTGTTGATATCAAAATAAACTCATACTGCCGATGTATGTACATTTGTATTAATGTTTGCCATCATTTTTGAAAATTTCAATTTGGCATAAAAATAAATAAATTAAATATTTGTAAAATATGATCAGCAAAATATTTGTAAAATATCAAGAATATATTAAGAAATTGAGTTTTTGATTCATGAATGTGCGGTAAAAGCTCGTATACGGACTGTTCATCGGCAGTATGTTTCTACGGGCCCGTTTGCAATCATGCATAGATTTTATATACAAATTAATGAAAAATTACTAGTAATACTTATTTTAATACTATGTCTATATACATATTTTAAGATGTGGAATTATTATAACGTTATCATTGAGAACACAAAAATAAAAATTAAAACACAATAGCCCTATTCACAATCTTGTGCAAATGGTCGTGCATCATTGCATTTGCAAAATAATTGTACTCGACACCAACAAAATACATTGAAAATGCTTTGAAATACTCTCTCAATTTGCAAATGCTATAATGCAAGACCATTTGCACAGGATTGTGAATTGGGCTAATATAAACTGAGAAGAACACGTGGACACGTCATACAGTATTATATCACTTTTATTAAGCACTTTTAATTCAGACTCAAGTTCAAAAAACGCAAAACATTTTTTTACGAATTTTTATTAAATTCAAATTATTTTATCAAGAGTGGATTATTTAAAATATTTTTACTTACAATCAGCAAACTAACAGAACGGATTAGTACTGATTTAAAAAATAATTTGCATATTGTAGATTTGAAATTGAGTCTGAATAAAAAATTCTTACATTACTAATAAAATTAATAAAAATGTATATTCATACTTTACATTACTTTAACAAAATGTATGTTTTATTACAAGTAATGCATAATTTAACGTTATTGAAATTTTAGTCACGAGTATTATACATAATTAGTTTAAATTTTTTCAAGAAGAACAACATAAAGACAATGAGCTCCCAATGACAATCCATCATATAAAAATTTTTCAATATATCGAGCATTAACCGCCAAAAAAGCTTAAGCGACATGCTCTTCGAAAATTGTTTTTTGACGGTAATCGATTATTTACAATAATTTGGACCATCTTCCAATATATCAAAGTCGTGTTAAGTGCCGTTACGGAAATACAGAAAAAGAAATTTTAGCTTAACCGCATTTGTTCTTTAAATTTTTTTTTAACTGCAAAGTGTCCATAAAACTAAAATTTTCTGTTTCAAATACAGCAAAAGTAGTTCCAAACCTTCAAGATATCAATAACACAGTTAAACATCTTGCTAAGGACAATAATTAGAAGTTCTTAAATTGTTTGGTTAAATTACCTGATTTTTCACTACATCGAGAATATCTTAATATTTCTTAATTTCCAAAAACATGCACTATATTGTAGGAAATTCAATAAAATTATTAATGCTAAATATCACTGTCAACTACAATCCTATGTGTTCAATATTGGGGTTCTAGTTGCATTTAAACCAAGGAAAATTAAAAATTAACTTTTTGTAAACTTTTTTAGGAAAACAAATGGCAAGAAGTTACGAACTAAAAACTTCAACTTGCTGAATTCCACACCCTGTTGCAGTACAGAACTAATATGTTACTGCCCAATCCCTGATGTTACAGCGCAAAGGCAGCGGCATATAAGAAACCAAAGGCACCTGGTTTTAGTCAAAGAAGAAACTGTAAGCCGACAGTGGTTTGAAAAGCCTATACTGGCTTGGCCTGCGGGGCTCCCCCAGTAACGTAACACTGGTACCATGGAGGGTAAAGCGATAAGGTTCGTCAGCAACCAAGTAACCACTGGTTTGTATATGTGCTGACAAAATCATCATAGCGATGATGTTAGCGTTTGTACACATTTACAGTAGTACTTTCTGGGGCGAACTTCGTTGCTTCCTACGTTAGTGTTGGGTGACTCTATGTCCGGATATTGGTGAGGTCTCCTCAGGGAGTCCACGTGGTGACTGTGGTTTTCCACCGAGCATTTTAGCAATGTGTCTACGTATGGTAGTGACGGTATTATGCATTAAAACTTGCAACCTGAGCAGCCGGGGTGGCCCTTTCAAGGACCGGAGGTGGTGGAGGACACCCAACTTCAACCGTGTGTTAAGAACACCGCCAGGTTAGACCGGAAGGCAGGTTAACGTCAATTAAATATTACATAATCTGTACTCTTCTATTAGGGGACATAAAACCACTTGGCGATGTTTTAGCTCTTCCAGAAAAATTCTCTACTTACGCTAATGAATAAATGTTGATATTTTTTTATAAATAAAATAGTATTCTTATTAATTCGTCTTCAAGACACTGTACAGTGTAAATTTATTCGACGTGTAAAATGTTATTAAATTCATGTATGACTGAATGAGTTGCTGTCTCATGCTGGTTGACATTTGGTTTTGTGGAAGTAAGAGAAAAACATTGAAACTTACTCTTTTCAAACTTAGTAACACTAAATAATCATTGCCATTAAAAATGAATGTAAGAGGAGAACTCTTTGTGCCACCACAACTATCACTTACTAGTCACCTCAAACTAATAGATTTTTCATTCATGCTTTCAATTCACCAAACTGTTTGCATGCAATTATACATTCATCATCAAGATTATGCCACGACATGCATGTCGCCGCGATCAGTGGCATCTGTTATTCTTTTTCTTTACTTAATGTGGTTTTATGTACTTTGTATTGAATGCAGTTGCTTCTGTTGGTATTATTGGTGGTTTTGTATCAAAAAGTTGTAATGTTTTGTATTATTTCTATGTTAAATTTTTCATATCTTGCTGTAGATTGGGATGCTTTTCAGCATGCATGCCAACATGCGAACAAGCTTTACTCTTTTGTATCTTGTTGATTCCGTTTTAGTATCAGCAACAAATAATTTTTACTTTACAGAAAAAAACAGTACCCATTATTCCATCTTGCAGCAACTAGTAAACTATTAGACCAGTTCTATACAGACAAGAAGATCTACATAGATATTATGCCTTTCAAATTAATTGCTCCTAGAGATCACTCAATACTGCATTTACAGATATTTTCATACATGATGATCAACTATATCCTTATCCGAGATCGTGCAATATTTACTCAATATACTCCTTCAAAGCCGACAAAGTACTGAATGGAAATCTGATGTATGCTAAAAAGGCGTATCTTTTGCATTGTACACTTTACACTGGTGAAGCGAATGTTGTGATGTAAAATAATCAAGAAGGGAAGGTTGCAAAAGAATTATCATCCCTATACCGCGGATTTATAGGGATGATATCGGTATTTATGAGTATTTTGCTACTCTATCTGTAGCAAAAAACTTGATCTCTGGAATTTTTATCGTTGGTGGTAAAATAAACCATATATCCCCAGTATCAAAAGCAAATATGTTACCAGAGCTACGAGTATATATTCTATACAGAAGTAACGATGTTTCCGTTCTAGTAACTGAAAATAAAGTTACAATTCCAATACATATAAGCAATGCCTTCAAATAAAGCGACATAATAAGTGTCGATATTATAAATTTTTGTGATATGTATATATAGAACTGTAGTTGGCACTATGAACCGAAGGAGTAGAAGATACAAACATTGCGTACCAGATTACATTCATTCTATGATGTGTGCCACACCTTATGTGGAGTATATGCCAGCTTACAATGTGAAGTGTTTAAGGTGTCTTCTACCCGCTCACAAAGTAAGCGACTCTATGTTAGGGGTGCCTACTGCCGCCATAGTATGTGTGTTTGAAACTAATGAGACTTTACTACCCGTCCATACGTGCAATAACTTTTGCCAGTTGTATATGCAATATAAATAATTTTATAGTTTGATATGCAAAATATTATCCAACCTTCTTTGGAAAAATATACAATTTTATGTTCTAAAATTCGTAAGTTTTCGCCACCAATAGATACAACCAAGAACATTGGCAATTGACGCCGTGTTTCTGCCGCCTTGTTTACCTGTATAAGACATGAAATATGGCTCCTGTTATGTTGAATGAACACATCACTGTGTCACTTACTTTGCATACAAGATGAAGGCGTGGCAGTGTGAAATGCGCAATGTATTTCCAAATGTATCTATACTAGCTTCGTATCAGATTGTGTGCATCACCGTCTCACTTGTATACATCACATCGTCGATTCAGCAATCAACATTTTCGCCGCAGGGCAACATCTACGCATAGTTTCAGTGTTGTCAATAACATTATTCTTCATAAGATTAATACCATTTCACTCACATTACATATAATTTAATCAAGATAATTGCTAGGAGAATAACACTGATGTACGCATTTTTATGTGTAAAGCTTGCTAAATTTGCTATTGAAAGTGAAGTAGATAATCAAGTGATTTTTGTCCAACTCGTTCATCCACTCGTTTTGGACAAGAATCTATCATGGGTAATTTAAATGGGTTTGAGCATAGGTTGCCGTCAAAAACGAGAGGATGAACGAGTTCAATCCAAGTCTACGAGTAAAAGCTATCAAAGAAGATCCGAGTTGGATAAAACAAAAGGAATAAAAAAATTTTATTTTTTATTTTTTTATGATAACTTTTAGGAAATCTTGATTTTTCGTACACTATATTTGGGAAAATTGTAGCCACGGTAGAGCTGAATAACTTTTATGAACATACCAATATAATCTGAACGTATCTAGAATCTAGATATCTAGATTCTAGATACCAAAACTAGGTCATAAATACTGTGCTTACAAATTTAAATTTTTAACTCAAATTTTATAATAAAACTAAATTTTTTGGAGAATAATTTAATAAAGTATTTGTTTTGGTATTTGTGTGTTATGTTTTATTTTTAATAATTTTGCTTAACAAACTATAAGAAATAAAAATAATTTTTTTTTTTTAAATGTTAGATAATTTCCTATAACTGTAAGTAATTTATTAAAATATCCATAAATATTGTATGTTTATAAAAGTTTTTATTAATTTAAATAGACGTTCCCTTGAAAAAGTAGACAAAGAATCTACGAAACGTCGGGAAAAAAACTGTAATTAAAAGGAATTTTACCTACATTAAAAAGAATTTGGTCACTTAGCTAAAAGTAAATAAAACAAATTAAGAAACTGGCCATAGGAAAATTTTAAGAAAAAATTTTTTTTTGAAAAATTATGTTCACAAAAGTTATTCATCTTTACTTTACAATTTTCCCAAATGTAGTGGACGAAAAATCAGGATTTCCTAAAAGTTATCATCAAAAATTAAAAAAAAATATATTTTTACTTAAAAAAAATTCTAAGATAAAATATATTTTGACCATAAAATCTTAGCAAGAAATATTCAAGTCACTCTTGGCTACATTTTTGCCGAACGTAGTAAAGCGATATTTTTAAATACATCATGCTAATATTAGGAAACGTCTTTGTACTTTTTCTTACTGAAAATTTGAAGACGTCGAGAGAGAAAAGGAAAATGGATACGGAGAAAATGTTTTCAATTAAATTTAACTTTAAAAAACTGAACATTTGTATATAAGCTATACTGCATTGCAGGAACGTAAGTTTTATGATTACGAATTGGTTCTGGCACAAAATGGAAAAGATGAACCAGGGATAAAAAATTGCTATGTTGATCTTATACCAACTATGTAAGCAAAATGTACTTTTCACATCATGGTGGTACCATTTTTTAATATGTGTACAAATTCACAAATATATAATAAAATATTTTAATTTTATTTAAAACAAATAAAAGTGCTATATTCGGCTGTGCCGAATCTTAAATACCCTTCATAGATGTCATTCTTTTCGTTTAAATTTTTCGGCTAGGAAGCTAAATGTTTGGCTTTCTTAATTTTTTACCTCTGAACGTCTATCAAAAATATTATATATATTTAATTTACAAAAAAAAGTCCGTTTCATGTACCCCAAAAAATTCGAATTGTCCAAACTTAGAATCGTCTTTTAGGTTTTTTTGGTTTTTAATACCAATTTATTATTTTCTGATATATAAATTCATCACAAAAATCAAAAATAGCAAATTATATGGTTACTTCAATGAATCAGAAAATGTCGATTTTCTAACACTGGAACAGAATTTTTAGTTTTTAAAATGTTTAATACCAATTTAATTCTTAGCGAAACATAAAATATGTTTAATTCACTAAAAAAAACAAAATTGGGAACTTATATGGTTAATTTTATGTACCAAAAAATTTCGATTTTCCAACCCTGGACCCGAATTTTAAATTTTTAATACAAATTTAATTTTTTCTGATATATAAAATAGGTTTAATTCACTAAAAACAAAAAATTTGGAATTTATGTGGGTACTTTTATATACCAGAAATATTTCGATTTTCCAACTCTGGAAGCGGATTATTATTTTTTTACCAATGCAATTCTTAGTGAGGTGTAACGCAGTTTTACTTGACAAAACTTTCATGTACCATAAAATATTTCATTTGTCCAACCCTTGAGTCGAAATTTCGATTTTTTAAGATTTTAACACCAATTTTGTTCTTCCTGAATTATAAACCAGTTTTAATTACAAAAAAACAACGTCAATTGCCTTTTTGGCTACTTTTATGCGGAATAAATATTTCAATTTCCCAACCCTGGAAACGAAATTTTAATTTTTTTTACCTATGCAACTCTTGAAATAGTTTTATTTAAGAAAAACTTAATATGTAACGATTTTTGTCTTCATTAGGTATAAAGTTGTTTTATTTAAGAAAAACTTAAAATTTGCAACCATTTTAGTCACTTTTATGTACAACAATATACTCCATGTATCAAAAAAACTTGCAACTTCCCAACCCTGGAAGTGAAATTTTAATTTTTTTTCGTTGTTTTATTACCAATGCAATGAGGTATAAAGTAGTGTTATTTAAGAAAAAATTAAAATTTTTAACCATTTTGTTCACCTTCATGAACCATAAACTATTGCACTTGTCCAACCTTGGATTCGATATTTTGATTTGTTTTTTAATTTTTGATACCAATTTTGTTCTTTCTAATATATAAAATAGTTTTAGTGAGCAAAAAACAACAACGCCAATTGCCTTTTTGGTTACTTTTATGTATAAACAAAAATTATCAATTTCCCAACCCAGGAAGCGAAATTTAAATTTTTTAAAATTTTCTTTATCTATGCAAATCTTCATGAGGTATAAAGTAGTTTTGTTTAAGAAAAACTAAAATTTTTTAACCATTTTTGTTATGACATGTACTACAAAATATTGCATGTACCAAGAAATACTTTCATTTTCCCAATCCTGCAAGTGAAATTTTAATTTTTTTTTTGACCAATGCAACTCTTTATGAGGTATAACGTAGTTTTATTTAAGACAAATTTGCAACTTTTAAACATTTTGGTCACTTTCATATACCATAAAATATTGCACTTGTCCAACCCTGGATTCGAAATTTTGATTTTATTCTTTTTGATACCAATTTTGTTCTTCCTAAATTATAAGACAGTTTTAGTTAGCAAAAAAAAACAACATCAGTTGCCTGTTTCATTACTTTCACGTGTAAAAAAATTTAATTTCCCACCCCTAGAAGCAAAATTTGAATTTAAAATTTTTTTTTTGGTCAATGCAAATCTTCATGACGTATAAAGAGGTTTTGTTAAAGAAAAACTTGAAATTTTTAAAAAATTTAGTACTACATGTACTACAAAATACGGAATGGGACGAAAACAAAATTTTAATTTCCCATCCTTGGAAAAAAATTTTTTTTTTAGTTTTTGATAGACCATTGGGGCTTTCCAAAGCACGAAATAAGTTTAATTTACAAACATTAAAGGAAATAATTGATTTTTGGTATAAATTTTGGGTCGAGAAATAGGTGTAAGCTTCGCAGCTCTGGAACCGTACTTCGAATCTTTCTGAATGTCAATACCACTCTATTTAAGTTCATTTCCAATCCAACGGTCCAAGAACGAAGTCTCTAGCTTTTCTGGGGGCTTGGGAAACCCGTACAGACAGACGGACATCGTTCAATCGTAATCGCTATTCATAAGGATCCCGAAGGGGTCCCATGTGAATATCGAAGAAATTACACACGGAATGACAAACATATATATACCCTTTCACTTTTTTGTGAAGGGTATACAAATATTCTGTTACTTTAACATTAATTTACAATATTTATTGCAAACACACACTCACACAGTTAAAGAATACATAGCCAAAAATAGTACCACTCACCCAAAGGATATTAGTTTTTACAATAATCGCTAAAATGAGTGCTCTAAGACAACTCTAGATGATCAAAAAGTAATTACTAAGTTCTGCGATTAACACAAAACTCGGAAATACATGCTTAGAAAGTAACTTGTCTAAAAACAAAAACAAACTTCACAAAATATTTGAATCTATGTTTGATGACAATGGAAATCGTTGTTTTTGCGGAAAACATCATACTAATAGCAAGTCTGTCTGAAAAAGTTTCATACTTTATCAGAAATACATGTCATAAATACTCTTTCAGAAGACCTGCGGCTCAAGAAACTTTTCTCCCCAAAGAGCAACAATTTTCAACTAAAACCGAAACGCCTAGATAGTTAGGCGGACACAAATACTGTCATATTGTACAGAATTGTTTTCCAATAACTTTTATTTAAGAAATCTATTTTTATAATTCATATATTTTTCGACGTATATTTCATTTACAAATTCAAATAACAATTAATTCATTATATAGTTTTTCGGATGCATTGAAGTTAAAATTATTCTAAAACCAAGTTTGCTATATACAAAATATTACAATTTCGACCAACCTGACAGAACAATTGACCTCAATTGTAGCTAGCCATAATAACCTCAATCCATCCCTTCACTATCATCATGCAAGAGCTCATGGTTAACACATTTTTCAACATCGCCTTTGTATTTCGAGAGACTTTTCCCATCATTTTGGTTGGGTGTCAGCCATCTCTTTAGACGCGTCGAATCCACTATACCGTGGTAAGGCATCTGTGTTACCTGATAATTATCTACATCGCTTAGTTTATAACAATCATTACCTACACACCTCCGAACCATATAAGGTCCCCCGGTACTTTGGTATAAGTTTCTTGTTGACACCTGTCGTATTATCAACATTTTTCATAACTACCCAGTCGCCTACTTCAAATATCATGGGAGCCCTATGATGTTTATCAAAATACTTTTTATTATATATCTGAGACTTTCGAATCGCAAACGCTGCGGCTGCCCTTACTATACCTAAATCCACGCTCTCCCTTTCAGATCACCCAAATGTTCGGTGATCTCATCCAAAATCTTGCCCTGTTGTTCAACCCCAATTGCATCACACTCGGAGTTTCCCCAGTTGTACAATGAGGAGAATTATTTATGGCGAGCTCCAGCCATAAATAATTCGATTCAATTCAATTTCGACACCCACTCCAAAGGTTCAATCTTCTGTCAACTTAGATAACATAGCTCTCAAATCTCGATTAACCCATTCAACTTCCCCGTTTGACTGTGGCGAAGCCACTGATACTTTTACATGAGATATATTACACTCCGCTTGAAAACTAGCAAACTCACTTGATATAAAACAGCTACCCCGAACAGAAATTATACGTCTAGACGTACTATAGTTTTCAAAATATTTGGAAAGAGCACAACAAACTTCCTTAGTCCCTGGGGAATTAATCGCATACGGCTTTACAAAGTTACATGCTTTCGCTTCAAATTAATTGCAGGCAGCGGACCAATGTGGTCAATCTGCAAAGTGTCAAATGGGACCGATTTCCTTTCAATATTGTATAAGTTGCGCTTATGAATGCTATTCGGCTCGGAGTAATAGATACACTTTAAGCAATTACGTGTGAATTTCTTCAACTTCTCCCTCATATTAGTAAACCAGTAATGCTTTTGAATTTGGTTCTGACATATATCAATTCCTATATGGCCGAATTTTTCGTGTACTAATCTCATTAGGTTCTCTTCCATTTAAGCAGGGACACACAACTGGCTCTCACCTTATAGACAACGTCCAAACACCAAACCATTATCCAAAAAATAGCCGTCTACGGCCCTCTTCTCTAGCTCGTCACACATGGTCCGTATAGTTTCGTCCCGACTCTGAACAAACTGAATATTCAAGCCAACATCAGACTCATCAACAATTACAGTGACAGGCTCCCGACTCAAGGTGTCTACATGGGCTATCATCTCACCTTTCCTGTGTCGTATGTCGTACTTCTCTAGCTCTAGGCCCCATCTGGATATGCGGTTGTTTATAAATTTCTTACTTAGAGTGAGGACCAATGAGTTACAATCGCACAGTGGTCCAAATGCTCAATCTAGCCGGAAGAAAGTATTTTTTTTATTATTTCGAAATTAATTATTTTGTTTGATAATAGGTTAACAAGTGTCCACAGTACATAACGGTTCATTTTTATTTGTTTTACTTTTGTTTTAGGTTTGCTTTCTTCTTTTAAATACAAGTAATTGCTGTTTTGTTTTTCTATTAATTGCTCAGTTGATGTTTAGTGCCGCAATTGAAGTCGTCGTGAAAAAATCAGAACAAAGTTTTTAAAATATTTTTTTGTTGAAATTAATTTAACAAAGGTAGGAAGAAATTTTGTTATTTTTATATTTAAAATAAAATGTTTTCTTTAGAAAAGAACTGCTGTTTTCCAAGTGTGTGTTTTATATGTAAATATTTTGTTCAATGTCCAAATTTAATTAGAGTTTTAAATGGGAATCTATAAAAATCTAATTCTGTTATTTGTGTTTTTGTAATCTGTGTGATGGTAGCTTGTCAATGTTTTCAAAATTAGCTGCCAGTTTTTGCCTTAATGCTTTTTATTTGATTTACGGTCTAAAATGTCCATTACTAAGATGGACCAATTTGATGCTTGGTGTAGTGAAAAACAACAATATAAAAAACTTAATGTTGTTGTATCATATGTTTTTGCTAAAATCGGACTTGAGAATAATGAAACGGATAACTACTGCAAACAAGTGAAGCAATCTGCTCGAACGTTTGTATGGTTTCTGGCTAAGAAGTGGGATCAAGCCAATCGAACGAAGAGGGTTTTTGAGGCTACAAATAAACATTGGCTAGATGGAAATTTTGTAATTCCATCTAACCCTTCATCCGCATCTCAGGATGACGGATTACTGGATGGGCCGTCGACATCAAGGTATGGTAGACCTTCTAAAGAATTTTTAGAAAAAAGTGAGAGAGCAAAGCGAACAAAAGTTGCACCTTTATTGGAGAATTGGTCCCCAGAAGAGCTAACATTTGCTGCTGCAACAAGTCTTTATAAGTCTGGAAAAAGAGACGCTGCGGGCATTGTCAAAACTGTAGACTGTTCTCCATCAAGAGCAGCAAAAATGAAGAAAAAAATTAGCTTTTCTCCAAAGGTACCAACACCATACACAAATGAGGAGGCATTAGTTTTGTATATCGATGGTGGATACACAAGACACACTTATAGTCTTTTGCGTGCAGGTGCTAAAAACCATAACGCTGATATCTACCCTTCTTACCATAAACTGTTGGCTGCGAAAAAGGAATGCTATCCAAATGATGGGATTAACGTGTCTGAAATGTCGGCGGAAGTATGTTTGCAAAGCTTAGTAGATCCCACTGCAAAAAGACTTTTAAAGCACCAAAAAGAAGTTTTGCAACAGTGTAATTCTTCAGAGCTTATTTTGTCCTATAAATGGGGATGCGATGGTAGCAGTGGACATTCACGATATAAGCAAGGTTTTAGTGAAACCGATGCCGTTCAAACGGATGAACATTTGTTTGAAGTTTGTTTGGTTCCTCTGCAGCTTAAAGAAGGTAATAAAGTAATTTGGCAGAATCCACGACCATCTTCCACAAGATTTTGCAGGCCAATCAAAATTGTATTTGAAAAAGAAAGCAATTCTCTAGCTACAAAAGAAATTGATGCTATAAAAAATCAAATAGCTGCGATAATTCCAACTCAAATTTGTGAAGATGGCAAAACAATTAATATCATCCATAATTTTTATTTAACAATGATAGATGGAAAAATCTTTTCAAATTTATCAAATTTTGTGATAAAACTTCTAAATTTTAGAAAAATAAATAAATATTGTTTTACACAAAAATAGAAATATTATTTGGTTTTATTTATTTAACATAAAATCTGCCACGCCCATTACAGATTGCGCCCATTTTTTTAGTGAGTATTTCTACTGATAAAATATATGTACATGCACTGCGGCTTTTTAAAAGCGAGTTAGGGCTTTCTTCCGGCTAGATTGAGCATTTGGACCACTGTGAATCGGTAACTATAGTAAACTTGATGCCCTCGAAAAACATTCTAAGCCTCCTTAATGCATATACAATAGCCAGAGTCTCCAGCTCGAAACTAATATACCTCGACTCAGCATCGGCAGCTGGTTTTGAATGATAAGCTACGGGGTGAAATTTCCCATCCTCCTGCTTATGTGAAAGTACCGAGCCAAAACCACGTGAGCTGGCATCCGTATTTAGCTCAGTCTCCCGGAAAGGACTAAACGCTGATAGTAGGGAAAGCGTAGCTAACATGTCTCTTAAATTATAAAACGTCTTAGTACAAGAGTCCGTCCATTTGAAAGTCCTATCCTTCTTGGTCGGCTAAGCTAAGCCACTTAGCTATTCTTGAAGAATTCTGTACAAAACGTCGAAAATAAGAGAATAACCCTGATGTTCTAAAAGTTCTCTTAATAAATGAGTTGTGACTTAATGTTCTCTTAGTTTAGTTACTAATAAGCTCATGTATATAATTTTGTTAATAAGTTTCCAACTAGCCTTAAACCACAGTGACGAGAAAAAGTAAATGCTAAAAGAAGAAGGCGGAAAAAGTAGCAGATGAAGCAGAAATGGCGAAATTTATTGGTTCGATAAACAACCGATTTAGACAAATTCCAAAAAGCGATAGAATTAGCAAATTCAGTGGAAATAACAACAACTAACGTAGCATTGATTAAAGATAAAGATGAAAACATTAACAGTCCAACCTAAATTACGACGCAAAGCGCAACGTAATTTAGAGCTTAGCTTTTACGCTGAAATGAGTAACCTAAATTAGAGCGTTAACGTTGCCCCATAATCAGTAATGTTTACTCACTTTGATTGATAAAAACTCTAATTAGAAATAAGAAATAGAGATGAACACGCTAAATTGACCTAAAAGTAGCTAAAGTTACATCACTTAATACTTCAACAAAGTAAACAAGAGTGCTTCTGCAACAAACTTCACTTCTTTACGCGCTGTCAAAATTGGATTTTCCAATTGCAAAGCGTTGGCGCCGCGTTATTTCGGTTGGTCTCATACATTTTGTATGGGCATGAGAAATTTTGACAGCCATACAACGCTTTGCGTCGTAATTTAGGTTGGTCTGTAACGCGTTGAAGAAAAAAGAGTATGGAATGTCAAGAAGAGGGGAGCATTCAGAACGAGAAAGCGCAGTCAACAACCACTCAAAGGTTGACTATTACAACCAAGCGAGTAACGGGAAGCAAAATTTTTACAAAAATGTGGTTTGCATTAACTGTGGAAAGAAGGGTCACATGCAAAAGTTTGTAATAAGAGAGGACAGCCGAATATTAAGAGTCTAGAAGAGGAAAATGAAAAAATGAAAAAGAGCAACTGTGCAATTATATAAATAACATAACATCTTTTAAAATTAAACCCTTAAAACTTAAATTATATATGGAGAACATTGATATAGAACAGAGGTGGGCACCGTCAATGTATTGGTAAATTGTGTATGTGTTGAGCTTAAGAGCTACCCACCAAACACAAAACCAAGCGTTTGAAAGATTGTATATTTATACATAATTAGCAATATTTTCTAGGTTGAAAAAAAACGTTGATTACGTAAAATTATTAATTAAAAATAAAACTTTTTCTAAGTAAACAGTCAAATGAAAATAATTAAAAAAGATAGGACAATAATTTGTTACGTTTTCCATTAAAGAAATAAATAAATAAAAGAATTGTTGATTGCTGGAATATTCGCAAAAAAAAAATACGCGATTGGATGTATGAAACAAAGCTTATTGATATTTGTCGGCATTGAAGATCATTTTCATATGGGAAACATATTCAAAATATTTTTGATAAGATTTTACACAGACTAATTTATAAGATTAAGTGTATTACTAAATTAGGAGAATTACTATAGTCCGTTATTAGAGAAACATTGTATAAAAGGCATTGTATGTTATCGAAAGCATTGTTTATGACATAATATTTTTCGCATATCATCATAAGTGAAATTGTTTGCTGGACAAATATTCTGGAAAAAAATATAAAAATTTCGTAAGCATCCGCCTGATATTCATTCGTCGCTGTCTCATCGACGACTAAATTAAAGAGGGTACGAATACGTGTGAATGATCTCAGCACAATTGTGCTATGAAACGCCCGTATCTGATATAGAATTTGACGTAGATACAGGGGCGTGCGTTACCGTGATTCATAAGGGGAATTTTTACAAGCATTTTTCTAATTATAAATTTTTAAAAGTTTTATATTAAATTCATTTCTGGGGATCGAGTTCAAACCTTGGAAGACTTAAGGCAAATTTTATAGGTTGTAATTTTAAACACCATTTATTTAAAAAAAAATTAAAGAATAGATGCCATCAGAGGACTTTACTAGTTTTTCTAATTTAGTAATGCACTTAGTTTTATTAATTAGTCTGTGCAAAATCTCATCAAAAATATTTTTAATATGGTTCCCATATGAAAATGATCTTCCATGCCGACATATATTAAAGCTTATTAAGTTTGATACATCCAACCGCGTATCTTTATTTAGCGAATATTCAGTGTGCTCCAACAAGTAACCACTCTTTTATTTTACTATTTTTTATGAATGGAAAGCATAATAAATTATTGTCCTATCTTTTTTAATTTATTTTCATTTGACTGTTAACTTAGAAAAAGTGTTATTTTTAATTAGTAGTTTTACTTAATCAAGGTTTTTTTTTCAAGTTAGAAAATATGTCTACTTTGTATATACATATATATATATAATGCACCATTATCTTTCAAACGCTTGGGTTTGTGCTTGGTGGGTAGCTCGCAAGTTCAACACATACACAATTTACCAATACATTGACGGTGCCAACCAGTGATAGATATACTGACTATCCCACTGCACAGGAGCATACATATGGACAATCTTTAGTAGACGATAGTGGGGATGCTACGAAGAGTCGCACAAAGAGGAGACCGAGAACGTCTAATGTGTTCTATCTCATTCTCTCGCCGCATAGTGGAAAGTTTTAGTCCTTATGGGATCAAAAAACTGTAACTTGTTTGTTCTTAGAGATAGAGTTCTGAAATTTTGTACGAATAATCTTAAAAGTATTTGCTACTATTCCCTAAAATATGAGCCAAATTAAACCAGAACTTATTTCAGAATAAAGGTAAGAAATTTATTTTTTGGATATAGAGATAACTTGTACATGTATATAGTACAAAATAGTAACTTTAGCTTTAAATAAATTTTTTTATTATATAGGTCCGCCAAATAATGCTTTTTTTGAAAAAGGTATAAAAAAACTACTGAATATATTCTCAAATATCTTTTTTTATTTGAAAGTGCAATCCTTCCGCTTAATAATGGAAAATAATTTCATTCAAATGACTGCATGGCCCGATAACGATCGTCATTGACTGTAACGGCCACTCCTTGCTCATTTTCGATGAAAAATGGCTCAATCCGCAACAAACAGTGACTCGTTTTGGGTGCGTCGGCTTTTCAATGCATGCGTGCGGGTTTTCTGTGCCCCAAATGCGACAATTTTGCTTGTTTACATACCCGCCAAGAACAAAATGAGGTTCATCTGAAAATATGTTTTTTTTTTTTTGGCAAAATCGGCATCTTCTGTAAGTCAATCTAAGGCCCACTTACCAGCGTTGTTCAAGCGTATTCACAACTATATTCATTCAGCGGAAGGATAAAACTAATTATCTGTCAAATCAGACATGATCTAAGTGTTACCACTCACGAAATAAGCACTAGTTGAAAAAAAACGTTAGATTGCGGACCCTTTATTAACATTTTTATTATATAACATTTTTAATGTTATTAATTTATATGACGTCACTTTAACCCACACCTAACTTAATATAATTTTATTAATTTGCACTTTTCCCATTTTTAACTGGGTTTTGATTTAATAAAGTTAAATTTTTATATTCGAAGTATATTGTTTACATTAACTAAATAATACAATAAAAAATAAACTTAAAAAACATTCTGTTAGGTATAGTGTAACTTTAAATATTTAAATGATACTTTAACGGTGACATTTTCTTCTTAAAAATCGCTATTTCGTGGTTTAAGCGTATCTTCATCCAAATCTTTTGCAAATTAGGCGGATGGTTTTCTTATACTTCTTACATATGGATCAGAGGTGTAAAGAAGTCTGTTGAAAACATCTTCGTTAGTGGCTGAAAGCGAACATTTCCGAGAGTGATGTAAACAATAATTTTTGTAGTCTTTATTGCGCGACTCTTGTGCCTTTTCGGACGTTAATACTTTGTGTATTTCTCCCACTTTCAATATAAGTATCAATTATTTGACGCACTGAACACTTAAAATTATTCACTTTTAATTCATGTAATACTGATTTTTAATAATCTCTTCACAAAAAAAGAAAAAACAGTATAACCAAAAAAATATATCAATTGTGACTATTCTTAAACTTTTCATCAATAGCCTACTAGTCAACTTTTTTTATATAAAGGATTTTTTTTTTTGCTCAATTTGTTAAATTTTTTTTACATTTAGCAAAAAAAATGAGATAACAATGCAAAGCTACTTTAACAAAAATCATTTGTTCAATTATCTAAATAACTGTGTTTTTTAACATTATTGAATGTAAATTCTGTTTAGGCACGAATATGCAGCTAATAGTTTTTAGTATTTTATTAATATATTAAGCTTTAACATTTTTTATCTAGAAAACGCGAAAAAGAAAAGAGTGGAACAATATAGAAACAGTAATGCTCTAAGTTTGAAAAAAGGCGACTTTGTTCTTGTTCGAAATTTTAACCGAAAGAAAAATCAACTGCCATATAATGGTCAATATACCGAATATTTTCATTAATCATCAAACCAGCAGAACGGATCAGTACTGATTTCGAGGCCGCTACGCCATCTCATCAAACAAACAACGCTTAAATTACATGTTGTGACCTTTTTCCTTTTGCAATGGGTTATTTCTGTGAATCAAGAAAACAAAATTATTTTGAGTTGTTTTTGTTTTCTCGTATAAAAAGGTAGTATTTTGAGTTAAGTTGTTATTCTAATAATAAAAGTTTTTTTTAGTCAGATAGTATTTTGAGTTGCAACTCTTTAATTGATTCAGGCTAAAAAATTTTTTTTGTTTTAATGCGAAATAGGCTTGTTTTCATGAAATAATGCTCAGCTTTTTCTTTGAGTTGTTACTGTTTTCGTAAAATAACTCTGTTTTTTATTGAGTTATTACTGTTTTGATGAAATGTTTTTAATGACACTTTGTAATATTAGTACTTTATTATTTTGTATTTGGACAATATAGCAAAAAAATTAATTTTTATCAGCTAGAAATTTCATTATTAACTTTATTAAACATAATAGTGAATATTTGATATAAAAAGTCTAATTAATTCAATTAACAAAATGAGTTGTAAAAAAAAAGATGCCACTGTCGCAAAATAAAAGAAAGGATATTACGGACCTAGTCAAAAGACAAAATGCCTAAAAAGTATTACGATTTATACTACGAAAACTTTAAATATACATATATTTTAAACTTTTTTAATTCAATAATATATATATATAGAGGGTCCGCCAAATAACTTTTTTTTTTTTGAAAATGCAATAAAAAAACTACTGAATATTTTCTCAAATTTCTTTTTTTATTTGAAAGTACAATCCTTCCGGTTAATAATGAAAAATAATAGCCTACACAATCGGTCCAATTTTTAAGCACATTATGGATTGTGTGCAGCTGTATTTCACCAATGGCTTCACGAATATTGTCCTTTAAAGCGTCAATTGTCTCTGGCTTGTCGGCGTAACACTTATCTTTCAGGCACCACACAAATAATAGACCAACGGTGTCAAATCGCAGCTTCGAGGTGGCCAAACGACATCAGCTCTGCGGCTGATAATGCGATCTTCAAAAACAGGACGCAAAACATCGAGTGTAGCTTCGGCTGTGTGGCACGTAGCGCCGTCCTGTTGAAACCAAATGTTGCCAATATCCTCCTCTTCAATTTTTGTGAACAAAAGTTCGTTCAACATGGCCCGATAACGATCGCCATTAACTGTAACGGCCACTCCTTGCTCATTTTCGAAGAAAAATGCCCCAATTATGCCTCTGGACCAAAATCCCCACCAAACAGTGACTTGTTTTGGGTGCGTCGGCTTTTCAATGTATGCGTGCGGGTTTTCTGTGCCCCAAATGCGACAATTTTGCTTGTTTACATACACGACAAGCTAAAAATGAGCTTCATCTGAAAAATGATTTTTTTTGGCAAAATCGGCATCTTCTGTAAGTCGATCGCAGTCCCACTTAGCGAAGCGTTGTTCAAGCGTAAACATAACCATATTCGTTCAGCGGAAGGATCAAATCAGACATGAGCTAAGTGTTACCATTCACGAAATAAGCACTGGTTGAGACAAGTAAAAGTGGTATATTCGGCTGTGCCGAATCTTAAATACCCTTGACAGATTTAATTTTTCCGTTTAAATATTTCGGCTAGGAAACTATATGTTTGGCTTTTCTTATTTCTAATACCTCTGAAAGTCTTTCAAAAATATTAAATATGTTTAATTTAAAAACAAAAAAGTAAAAATCCGTTTCATGTATCCCAAAAAGTTCTAATTGTCCAACCGTAGAATCGCCTTTTAGATTTTTTTGGGTTTTAATACCAATTTAACTCTTCGCGAAGTATAAAAGAGATTTATGGTTGCTTTTATGTACCGAAAAATTTCGATTTTCCAACCCTGTAACCGAATTTTTAATACCAATTTAATTTTCCCTGAAGTATAAAATAGGTATACTTCACTAAAAAAACAAAATTTGGAATTTATGTGGGTACTTTTATGTACCAAAATATTTAGATTTTTCAACCCTGGAACAGAATTTTTAATATATTAATACTAATTTAATATTTCCTGATATATGAAATAGGTTTAATTCACTAACAACACAAAATTTGGAATTTATGTGGGTACTTTTCTGTACCAAAAATATTTCGATATTCCAACACGGGAAGCGAATTTTTATTTTCTTACCAATGCAATTCTTAGTGTAACATAGTTTAACTTGACAAAAAATTAATATGTTTAAGGTTTTTGGTCATCTACCATAAAATATTTCATTTGTCCAACCCTGGAGTCGAAATTTTTAATATTTTAATACCAATTTTGTTCTTTCTGAATTATAAAACAGTTTTAATTAGCAAAAACAACAACGTCAATTGCCTTTTTGGTTACTTTTATGTAGAAAAAATATTTCAATTTCCCAACCCTGGAAACGAAATTTAAATTTTTGTTTGTTTTTTGTTTACCAACTCTTAGTGAGGCATGAAATAATTTTATTTAAGAAAAACTTAAAATTTGTAACCATTTTGGTCACTTTCATGTACTACAAAATATTGCAGTTATCCAACCCTAGAATCGAAATTTTGGTTTGTTTTAATATATTATACCAATATTGCTTTTCCTGAGTTAAAAAATAGCTTTAATTAGTTAGTAGTTAGTTTAGTTGGCTTTTGGTTTATTTTATGTATAAAAAAATTTCAATTTCCCATCCCTGGGAGCGAAATTTCCCTTTTGTTTTCTTTTTTTACCAATGCATTTTTTCCGTTACTTATAAAGTCGTTTTATTTACAAAAATCTTAAAATTAACAACCATTTTTGTCACTTTCATGTTCTACAATATATTGCGTGTAACAAAAAAACTTTAAATTTCACAGCCCTGGAATTGAAATTTAAATTTTTTTTTTGCTTTTTTATAAATGCGACTCTTCATGAGGTATAAAGTGGTTTTATTAAAAAAACATTTTAAATTTTTACCCATTTTGGTCACTTTTATGTATAAAAAGTTTCAATTTCCCACCCCTGGAAGCGAAATTTTAATTTTAAAAATTTTTTTATCAATGCAAATCTTCATAAAGTATAAAGTGATTTTATTGATTATTACATGTACTACAAAATATTGTATGTACCAAAAAAACCTTTCATTTGCCCAACCCTGGAAGCGAAAATTTATTTTTTATCCGTGCAAGTCTTCTTGAGGTATAAAGTAGTTTTATTTAAGAAAAATATAAATTTGTTAACCATTTTGGCCACTTTCATGTACTACAAAATATTGCACTTGTCCAACCCTGGATTCGAAATTTTGATTTTTTTTAAATATTTGATACCAATTTTGTTCTTCCTAAATTATAAGACAGTTTTAGGTAACAAAAAAAACATCAGTTGCCTGTTTGATTATTTTCACGTATAAACAAATTCAATTTCCCACCCCTGGAAGCAAAATTTGAATTACAAAATTTTTTTTGGCCAATGCAAATCTTCATAACGTATAAAGATGTTTTGTTAAAGAAAAACTTAATATTTTTAACAATTTTAGTTACTACATGTACTACAATATACGGAATAGGAACAAAAAAAATTTTTTATTTCCCATCCCTGGAAAAAAAATTAATTTGTTTAGTTTTTAATAGACCATTGAGGCTTCCCAAAGCACGAAATAGATTTATTTTACAAACATTAAAAAAAATAATTGGTTTTTAGTATAAATTTTGCGTCGAGAAATAGGTGTAAGCTTCCCAGCTCTGGAACCATACATCGGATCTCTCTGAATTTTAAAAGCACTCTATTTTATTTCATTTCCAATCCAACGGTTCAAGAACGAAGTCTCTAGTTCTTCTAGGGGTTTGGGAAAACCGATTTCACGTACAGACAGACGGACATCGCTCAATCGTCATCGCTATTCATAAGGATCCAGAATATATATACTTTATGGGGTCCTATATTGATATCGAAGAAATTACACACGGAACAAAAAAACCTATATATACCCTCTCACTGTTTTGTGAAGGGTATAAAAAGTTTATGCAGCGCAATACAATAATTGATGGGTTTTCTAAATATTACCGAACTTTTGTTAAGAAAACTTCCTTAAGCGTTAAGTCTGTGCTTACACCATGAAATTCTTATTTTTAAGATTGCTAGTTTATTGGCAAGAGAGGCGAGGGGAACTAAAACGAGTACAGTCTATGATAAGAGCCATATAGTTTTAGAGACCCTACAGGTGCTAATTATTGACCACCTGCTTGTCACCTTCCTCTTTGACCATTGCTGAATTATGTTCAGCAGTTCAACTGAGGGAATGTCAATATCCCTACGTGAGACTGCTTCATCCAAGGACAACCTACTCATGCGCATTCATCCGACATTTCGACTTTATCATCTCCGAGTCCACGGCACTAATTGCTGCCAGACTTTCTACACAAATGTCAATAGTTCTTGCCTCTAAATTGAGCCCATTTATCCTTAATGCTGCCTCGGTGATAGCATAAATCTCTGCCTAGAAAACTGTTGAGTTATCGGGTAGTCTGAGTGATACCGAAAGGCAGATATCCTCGGAAAATACCCCCCAACAAGTGCCAGTGTCCATTTTCGAGCAGCAGAGATTTCCGTCCAGGCCTTCCTCTCATGACAGCAGTCATATAATCAGTTTGTCTCCCCAGGACCTGTCCTCCAACCTTTTGTAGGATAGTGCCATGTCCCGTATGGTCACGCCTGAAGTTGACTGACCCAGTGAGCCTAAGGGCAGATCTTGCAGATATGCACTTGATGAAGACCTCTATAGGAGAGCTAAATAAAGCATGGCCTCTAGACTGACTTGAGGAGCTGATCTCATTGCACCAGTTATAGCAAGACATGCTAGCATTTGTACCTTGCCCAGTATAGAGAGGTATGTACTCTTGTCCACAATCCTCCACCAAACAAGTGACGAATAATTAAGAATTGGTCTGAACACTGCAGTATACATGCAGTGCATGACGTACGGTTTCAACCTCCATATTTTCCCAACAACTATCTTGCATGCGTATAACGCGCATGGAGCCCTCTTCGTTCTATCGTCCACATTACAATTCCACGATAGCTTGGATCTCTAGAACTATACCGAGATATTTCGCCTCTTTCTAGAGTTCCAAAAGCTCGCGCCACCAAAGCATGGTGGCCTAAAAGCCGAGATTTTATATCTCTTGGTAAAAAGTACCAATACAGTCTTTGTACGGCTTATTCCTAGAACGTTTCTCTTGGCCCTGTCGAGTAGTTCGTTTATCGCTGATTCCATATTTATGTTTGAACTTTAGAGGGCTATAACTCCCAAACTAAGGGAGTCCGCTCCAATTTTTTTTACCATAATTCTTAGATTAATTAGTACAACCTGTGACCAAATTTGCATTAAATTCTGCGAATGTTACGTGATCTAGATTTAAGCCTTTTTCTTCTAATATTACCTTCCGTGGTAGGCGAGAGTAAATAAGCGTGACCGAAGGCCTCGAAACTTATTTTCAACTTGCCAAGTTTTTTCTTTGTGGACAAAATCAGTCTAAGCTGATTTAGCCCATATTTGATAATGCCTTTTTTGGGGCGCAGGAGATGGAGAGATTCTGAGTCAATTTTGATCCAGAGATCTTTGTCATGTCCAGAATAGGATGAGGAGTCCGCACCGTCACCTGAGAAGGAACTTAGTCCATGGGAACCAAAGCTCGCCAACTTCTTGGATGATGTTTCCAGGGAATCGAAGAGCCCTCCCATTACCGCATCCAATTATCTTAACGACTCTAGACCACTTTGCCCCATCAAACGCAGTGAACGAGTCATCGTCACAAGTGCCAAGTTCGTCCACTAGTCTGCGCAGGATTCGTTCTTCCAGAAGTAGCCATTGATCGTTAGACATTTTGCCTCTGGATGACTGGATAATGGCTACTTTTAGTTCAGGTGCTGATGTCAAGCTAGTTGATGCTTTCAACCACTTGCCCTCAGAATTCTGTGTTTCACCTGACCTTTGGCGTATGCCACTAGAACCACCTGCAAGATCCCATTTGCCAACCACGAGACCTCGCTTAGAGGAGCTCGAAGCTTGCCTTGAGAACTCCTTGGTTGTGGTTTTCGTTACCACGTAGGTCATCACCTCTCTTTGACTTGGATGACACCCTTTTAGATGTAGAAGTGCCATCATCACTGTCTCTGGTCTTGCTTTCACGACAGTATTCAGAAACTTCTCATACTTCCGAACATGGTAGGTATGTTTGATCACGAGATTGCAACGACGTTAAAAACATGAGGGAACACTTGTAGCACTTTTGCGTGCGTCCGGTCTTTTCCCTACGCCTTCCATCACCTGTGCCTCTGATACCTCTCTACCGGAACAGATTGCCTGTCCTTGGTATCATAGAAGACCAAAGTGATGTCATCCTCGCCCGTCTCGTAAATACTAAGTCCGTCCAGTCCTGGAAAATTGTCCGAGTCATCGACACTGACCGTCTTTTCTTGTCTCCTCAAACATTTATCCTCTAAAAAGTCTACCCCTTTTGGCCCTTAGCCTTGTCCATCCCTCCCTCTATAGGTACCTGAAAACCCCCTCGGAGCCTGTTGTCCGTCTTCCCTTGTAAATATGTCGATTTTTAAAAGCTCATTTATATTATCGCTAATAGTTCCCACGAGTGTAGGGGAGAAAATGTCCACCATTTCATAGCACCCAGTGAGGAGGTAAGGGCTTAATTACTTTCTGTGGCAACCAGGTGTCAGCAGGGCTCCGTAAGAATACAGCCGGTTACCTCTGGCTGCAAAGCAACCCACAGGCAGTGGTCGCATAACACCTCGGCTTAGGGGGATAACTATTTGCCATGTAAGCGTAAAGCACTTGCCACCAAAAACAGGCAAAACCCCGAAAAGGTCAACCTACTCCAGGTTCTGTCTGAATCAGAGAAACTTACCACAGCATGCATTGAGCCACCACATCGCGCCAAGATTGTTATCCACGTGATGCTACTATGTATGTATATTAATAAAAGCAAATTTCACAAAACTTGCAGTTTTTATAATTGTTGTTGACTATATGTCTTTAGCTAATTGCGCCCTAACTTTTTCTTTATGTCAATAAAAAATCTTTTCATTACATATTTTACCCGACGTTTCGTAAATTTTTTGTTGACTTTTTCAAGGGTTTGTCTATTTGAAATTAAAATTAAAACTTAAATAATTACAATATATACACACCAAAGTAATTTTACATACTCGTAGATACTTACAATTGTTCAAAATTATATTAAAAACATAAATAAAAATTAAAAATGACTTAGATCTTAGAATTACACTGTTTATAACATTTATATATTACTTAAAGCTACTCTGTAACTTGTGCTGATGTTATCTGTGTCCTCTTTCCAGTTCATAGTGAACAGCAAATTATATGGTTACTTTTATGTATAGAAAAATTTCGATATTCCAAACCAATTAAAATTTTTAACTCAAATTTTATAATAAAACTAAATTTTTGGAGAATAGTTTAATAATAAAGTATTTGTTTTGGTATTTATTTGTTATATTTTATTTTTAAGAATTTTGCTTAACAAATTATAAAAAATAAGAAATAATTTTTTTTTGAGTTACAAATTTAATTTTGTAGGCACAAAGGAGTTTTTATGACCTATTTCTGGTATTTAGACACGTTCAGATTACATTGGTATGTTCACAAAAGTTATTCAGCCTTTCCGTGGCTACAATTTTCCCAAATAAAGTGTACGAAAAATCAGGATTTCCTAAAAGTTATGATTAAAAAATTTAAAACAAAATTTTTTTTAACTCTAAGATAAAATACATTTTTGTCATAAAATTTTAGCAAGATATTTAACCTACTCTTGGCTCCATATTTGCCGAGCATAGTTAAGCGATATTTTTTAGTGCTGATTAGCTATTTGGCAAAAACTGATGACACTTTTTTTTTGGCATCATGCTAATATTGGGAAACTTTGGAGGCCCATAAAAAAAGGTCACCAAATTGGCCACACTGAATATAGGGTTTTACAAAATTTCATAGTAGAATCGAACCCATATAGTCACGACCTTGCACTTTTTTCACTGTTGCACAGTGAAAATAGTTTTAATAAGCAAAAATTTCAATTTCCCAGCCCTGGAAGCGAAACTAAATTTTTTTTGTTTGTTTCTTTTTTTCACCAATGCAACTCTTCATGAGGTATAAAATAGTTTTATTTACGAAAAACCTAAAATTTGTAACCATTTTTGTCACTTTCATGTACTACAAAATATTGCGCTTGCGCAACCCTGGATTCCAAATTTTAATTTTGTTCTGCCTAAATTATAAAATAGTTGTAGTTCGCAAAAAAACAACGTCGTTTGCCTTTTTGGACACTTTTACGTATAAAAAAATTTCAATATCCCAACCATGGAAGCGAAATTTCCAATGCAACCCTTTATGAGGCATAATGTAGTTTTATTTAAGAAAAACTTAAAATTTGTAACCATTTTGGTAACATTCATGTACCACAAAAATATTGCATATACCAAAAAATAAACTTTCAATTTCCCATCGCTCGAAAAAAATTTATTTTTTAATACACATTTTAGGCTTCCCAATGTATGAAATAGGTTTAATTTACAAACAAAAATATAATTAGTTTTTGGTAGTTAATTTGGAAGTTTAATTATTTAGGTGAAAGCTTCTCAGCTCTGGAACCGTATTTCGGATCTTTCTGAATTTCAATATCACTCTATTTAAGTTTATTTCCAATCCATCAGTCCAAGAACAAAGTCTCTAGCTCTTCTGCGGGCTATGTATACCCTTTCACTTTCTTGTGAAGGGTAAACAAACAAATAGTTTTTTGCTAGCTACTTTTTTATACCAAGTGTGTGCTGTTGGCTGAAGTAGACTATTAAGTGGAGAGTCGTGAATTCGAGTCCGCGCTGAGTTATGATATATTGTGTTGAATTCTTCTGATCAGCATTAGTGCGTGGTTGTGTTAGTTGTTGCTAGCCTGTTTCAATGATGATGGCATAGTCACTGGTCACTGAACATAATTGGCAGCGACTGACACTAAGCTAAGTAACAGCACCCACCTTCGTCGGCCCTGTAGCAAAAATTAGCCGGTGAAGTAAAAGGTTGAAATAGCTAAAAACAACTGTGTATCTTCTCATCTTCCCTAATCTGTCCCCTCAATACTATCCCCTCGTTTTCAGTTCCGCCGCAATGCATTCCATATATAGGTGTCATCCCCAGAGTGCTGGTCCAAGATAAAATAAAAGTTAAAATTGGATTTTGGCGATTTTTAAAAACAATAAATTTAGGAATATTTTCAATATATCAATTCAAGACAAAAGTAAAAAAAAACAATTTTTTTATATTTTGTATATAATTGTCCCAAACATTTATTTTTAGAGTTTTATGACAAAGGTGCAATGTCTCCCCCACAGCCCTTGCCAGACGGACCCCACCAAAATACAGTTTTAATACCCTCCAAAGAGAATTGGACCCCGTAAAATATATATATTCTTGATCAGTGATGAAGTCTGAGACGATCTAGCAAGGCCAAAACTGTGGTTAAAGTCTACTGATGATTTGGTAAAGCACCAATGAAATGCATATAGACATTGCTTGACCACCAACAAATAAATTTCATTTAAAATAGTGTTGTGACAATAATATTTCAAATAAAAATTTCATAACATTTTAAATATACTTACTAAATATTTAGAGGGTATTTAATATTCGACCCTTTCGAACATGAGCATTTCCATTGTGGCGTTACGTTACTTTTGTACGGCGATATGTTGAAACAAACTTTAAAAACCTGCATTAAAAGTTTTTTCTCACATTCGAGAAGTGATTGGACAGCTCTATGTTTAGTAAAAACAATGCAAATAATCGAGCATAAGGATTTCAAGATGTACTCAAAAAAATTACCTGGCGTTACGTTACAAAAAACGGAAGTGCGATTTGACTTTGATAACAAAATTGTTTAACGCTGCGAATTGGGTAATTCTTTTTAATCAAAACTTTTTTGGTAGAATTTGAACTAATATACATTTATTTTCCAAGTTATCAAATGAAAAAATCTTTTTTCCTTTTCTTCTTCTAGCAAAAAAAGATTTGCTGTTACGTTACTGGTGTTACGTTACTAATTTTTTCACTTGATATATATTTTGTTAAAAAACACAAACGAGACATATATATTAAAAAATTATATTAAAAACTTATTACTATTATTTATATTTTGCATTTGTTTTATGATCAATTATTGTTGTAGCAACAGTTTTGCAATAAGAGTATTATTATGAAATTGCTCTTAGCAATGTTAATTATAATGAGAAAATGCCCTTGAAGTTAAGAAACACTTACCAAAATGAGAACTTCAAATTTGTAGCTCAGTATTTCACCATCCCAACAAAGGAATGCCTTGAGCTCCTAAATTTAATTTATTTTAGAGGTTTCTCTTTTATAATACGTTAGGAAAAAAATCTGTTTGTTAGCTTTTAATTTTTCGATCAAGGTGGACTTTTTTCTGGAAATGCCTATAACGTTTTTACTTTTCTTTATGATATGGTTATTTAGGTGGCAAAGGGCGAGGATGGAGTAGAGCAGTGTAGTACCAGGTTACGTCTCAGCCTCTTCATTAAAGGGTTAGGTTAGGTTAGGTTGAAAAGGAGGGCATAAGCATCCCAATCCGTCCTGGATTACACTTAGGCCTCACAGGCCTGTTGGGGCTCTATAATGAGGAGTTCCCATTCTACTGTAGGGAGCCTCCACCGATACAATGGAAACCTCTGAGTTTGATTACGTCAAGAACCTAATTTCTTCAATGTACTTCTCTAAGTCACTCCAATTAGAGCCGCTAAGAAATTCCATCCCCTGTATAATCCCCTGATTAAATATTTGTCTTCTGACTTGGCCAAAAGCTGGACAGTAGCACAAGTAGTGCTCCAGTGTCTCGTTCTCTTCCAGGCAGGCCTGCATGTTATATCGCCCACGATACCCATTCGTGCCAGGTGATTCCTTAGCTCTGTATGTCCTGTTATTAAATAAACCAATCTCCGTAGTGCTGGCCTACTCAAAGTTAGGACCTCCTTTGTCCTACTACCATCTGGGTACCCCTATTGAATTCTAGTCACCCTACCTACGGTAGAATGCTGTCATTCTCTTATATGCAATTCTATAGCCAATCAATTTAGTTCGTTCTTAAAAAACTTAAATGGCTTGGGACTGTCTAGTGTGATGTTCGCCATTAATGCTCCCATCTTTGCTAGCCGATCTGCCTCAACATTTCCAGGTATTCCTTTTTGTCCTGGAATCCATATTATCTCTATGCCTCCACAGTGCGTGTATGAGCAAATCTCATCATTGCACTGGAGTACACACCAAGATTGAACCACATGAGTCCTCAGGGCCTCGATGATCTTCTATCGATGCCCTTCAACCATTTTATCCCTTCTGCAATAGCCATGATCTCACTCTGAAATACTGTGCTATTATCCGGCAGGCGGAAGTATTTGCGAAAGTTACGATCAGAAACCTCCACCCGATCGGTCACCAATCTTCGACCCGTCCCAGTATAGGTTAGTTAAGGGGTTCATTGTACCTGCACCCTCCTACTCCATACCTTCTTCATTAAAACTTCAAAATGTTATTTTTAAGGGATGTAGGCTCAAGTAAAACAATTTGTTAAATTTTTACACTATTTTGCATATAAAAATGGATCCAAGTTTGGCGCGTTGAACCTTTTTTGACATAAAAATATATCATTTGCTTAACAAAATTACAAAAAAACTTTAAAAATTATGTATTTTTTAAGAGGTTGGCTTAGTTCTTCTTGGGAGAACTTTTTTCCCTCTAACCCGATTTAGACCATTTCTGAACTTAACCTGTGTTATCCTTTAAGATACCAAATTTCAAGAGTCTGGCTCTTTTCGTTTGGACTGAATCGTGATTTCCACAGACGGACATGCTCAGATCGTCTTACATTTCATCACTGATCAAGAATATATATACTTTATGGGGTGTCAGGTTACAAACGGAATGACAAAGTGATTATATCCTCCATATTCTTTTTTGAAGGGTATTAAAAAAGTATTTTATGGTGTTTTTTGATGATGATTTTGTTGAAAATGAATATACCTCTTAAAAACCCGCTTATATTGTATTTGCTTTTATTGATTCACTAGTTAATTTTGTACAATATTATTTTGAAAGTTGTTTTGATAATTGTTTGGTTTTCTGTGATAATATGATGAAAAGAGGAGAGTGCAAACGCAAGCGTTTAGGAAATTGGAACGAAGGTGCTAATGTAAGTGCTTGTATTTGGACCATTTATGTAGACTTGATATTTTTTAATTGTTTAGTTAGGGAGAGATTTAAATTAATTGAAAATCAAAACATTTCAACGAGCTACTCACTACGATGGCCCAATAAGATGCCAATGGCCGTTAACAAAAATTACAGCCAAGAACGAAGTTGCAGAGCACCGAAAAGAAATTTAAAAAACTGATGGAGGAGTTCAACCTATCAAAATATCTCTGAACAGTAATGCGATATCCGTCTGCCTGCCAAATTAATTTCCTGTTGACTCGAACGAATTCGATTCAGATTTTGTATTGCAAAAGCCTAGTGATGAGGTATATAAGCTTAGAGCAAACAGCACAATATAACGCTTTTATATTCTTAAAAACCATTGCATTCTTGTTCAATATTAATGATTTTCAGGTTGTTGAAAGGCATGGAAAACTCTGCTATTAGAAATAACAAAAATACATAATTTAGATTGATGGCACAAAAATGCATGACGAACCTAAATTAACCACTTTCATTCTTAAATCAATCAATTGTTAGTCCTGTCTTTATATACTACATAATTTTTAAAAAATAGCAGGAAAAAGAAATATTTCACAGGACGCCATAAAGAAATTAGGATGGAAGCCAAAAAAAAATTTATGAAAAACAAAATCAGTTGATACGTATGTCCG
The DNA here is from genome assembly GCA_951800035.1 of Linnaemya tessellans. Lineage (NCBI taxonomy): Eukaryota > Metazoa > Arthropoda > Insecta > Diptera > Tachinidae > Linnaemya > Linnaemya tessellans. The sequence goes on from OX637532.1 coordinate 57,623,078, forward strand.
TGTCTTCAAAACATAAAGTTTCTAAATAATGTTAGCTTTAGCAATAGAAAAAATATTATAACTTCGTTAATATATTTAATCTAATTTATCAATAACCAAAAGTCATTTTTTCATATATTAAAATAAATAACATTTTTTCATATATTAAAATAAAATTTTACAGATAGAAGAAATTGATCAAGATTCAAGATAAAGCAAAATTAGAAATAGTTAAAAAATAAATTATTATTATTATCATTACTATTATTATTATAGAATTATACATTCTCAGCTTATGCTGGAATTGACGTACCGGGTCTAAGACCAAAGGTTACGCTCTGTGGGGATATAATCCATCTTTTATATCCGTTATCCTAATGTTTCCCTCACTATCGTCGTTGCTTTTATTAGAATTGCCTTTTGCATTTCAGTTAATATTTTTACATCAAGATCTATTTTTTCAATTGCATACGAGGTATCTTTGGGTATTGTTCCCATAGAGCTTATTACTATTGGTAGGATATCTACCCTGACTAGATTGTGTGTGTTCTTCATGTATTGGGCAACCAGTATATATTTAGATTTTTTTATGGCTATGCTATCTTGTATATTAGTATCATATGGTACGGCGAAGTCAATGATCTGGGCTATTTTTCTTTGTTTATTTACTACTATCATATCTGGTCTATTGGGTATATTCGTATCTGGCGGGCTGTTGATTAGTATTGATCTATCCCAGTAGATAACATATTGGTTATTTTCGATTATTGGCTTAGGTTGATATTTGTAGTACTGTGTTGTTGGCTCGTTAATATTTAGCTTTTTTATTATATTTATATATATTATCTTTCCGATATTATCATGTCTTTGTCTGTAATGATTTGGAAGGAGAGTAGGACAGCTATTAAGTAGGTGTTGTATGGTTTCAGGCGTATTACCGCACCTTCGGCAACTATCGTCTATTACTGTCCTGTCACGAATTATGTATTTCCTGTAATTCTTCGTTTGTATTACTCCATCCTGAATGGCTGTAATAAATCCTATTATTTTATTATTATTATTATTATAGAGTTATTAAATCTCTCAATCTCTATGAGATTGGAAAATATCTATCCCGGGCTATGCCAAGGGATTAGGCTCTGATGATTAACTGTTTTTTTTTTATTATTTATTTTACTGTGCTTGTAGGAGGCGTTTTACAATGTTGCATGTATTCAGAATCACAGATTTCTGAATAATCCCCAGGATGCCGTTGAGATTGTTTTTCTTAAGCTGGACTACAAGGTTCTTTGGTATTAGTCCTGTGGCTGATATGACGATTGGTGCTTTATCTACCTTTTCTAGATGGTACATATGTAGCTTTAAGTTCATCGGCAAGGTAAGTATATTTTTCGATTTTCATGCTATACGTTGACTGGATGCTATTGTTTAGGGGGGCAGCGATGTCAAACAAGATGATTTTCTTCTCCACCTTGTAGGACAGAACCATATCCGGCTTGTTAGCTCGTATGGTGCGATCTGTGACTATCGATCTGTCCCAATATAGCTTGGCATTTCTATTTTCGATGACAGGTGGAGGCTCGTACTTATAGTATGGGCATTTTTCTGACACAAGCTTGTTGTTCATTGCTAGGCCTTGGTGGATGATCTTCGCTACCTGATTATGTCTCGTAGTATAATCATGCGATGCTAAGCATATGCATCCACATATAATATGGTCGATGGGCTCTACGCTGTTTTGGCATCGCCGACATGTATCGTTTTCTAGGTTTTCCCTCAATATGTATTTCCGGTGATTCCTAGTTGCTATGACTTTATCTTGTATAGCGATCATCAATCCCTCCGTTTCTGCGAAAAGAGACCCCTACTTAAGCCATATGTTTGAGCTGGTTTTTTCGATGAAATCTTGTTCCATCTGAAAAGGGTGTATGCCGTGTAGAGTTTTATTTTTCCATGCTTCTATGCGTTCTTCACGTGACAAAACATTAGCTGGTTTTTGTAGTTGAGTCGATTTTAAGTTGAGCGGAGTGTAGTTTTTGTCCGCTGAGCATACTGTTCGGATTAAATCCGATGTTTCTATTTGGGTTCTAAAATATTCTCTTAAGTTGTTTATCTGAGAAAAATGGAGATTCGGTACATCGAGTAACCCTCTTCCGCCATCTTCATGTGAGAGAGTGATTCTATCCAGTGCACTTCGCGGGTGGTGACAAAGGAATTTGGTTAGGGTGGTTCTAACTGAGGTTGATATTTCATTAGGATTTGTATTTGACCAGTTAACGACACCGAAAGAGTATGTAAATACTGGGGTAGCCCAGGTGTTATTGGCTTTTCGATTATTGCCAGCGTTTAAATTTGACTTGAGAATTTTTACTAATATCTGTTCAAACTTTCTTCGCAACATTATCTTAATTTTCGATTCCTGAATTTCTTTCAATTGTAAGAACCCAAGGTATTTGTAGCTGTCGTCTTGGACCAAATTAGCAATGATGTTGTGTTGATCTATTTGGCAGCCTTCGGTGTCATTTTGAACCTTTCCTTTTTGAATATGGATCGTTTTGCATTTTTCAATACCAAATTTCATTCCAATGTCGTCACTAAATCGCTTCACTACTTGTATCATACGGTATATTTTTTCCTTGCTGCTGGTATAAAGTTTTAAATCGTCTACGTAGAATAGATGGTCGACAAGAGTTTCACAATTTTCTCCTTTAAGCTTAAAACCAAGACTGAGGTTTTTCAGCATTATACTCAGTGGATTCATACTAAGGCAGAACCAGAGTGGGCTAAATGCGTCGCCTTGGAAGATTCCGCACTTGATGGGTATCGCCTCGCTGTTATTTTGTCCAATATGTAGCTTAACGTTCCAATTCTCCATTGTTACCTGCATAAAATGTATGATTCTTGGATCGATTCTATATATCTCAAGGATTTTCAGTAAAAATGGATGTGTAAGGCTATCAAAGGCTTTTTTGTAATCTATGTATCCCATACTAAGATTGCGTTTGCAATGAAGTGCTTGATTAACTAATGATGTTGCACTCGACACAATAATCATAAACGCGGTTGGTGAGAATTTTTGTCAACAGTTTATACGTCGTTGACAAGCATGTAATTGGGCGGTATTTCGCTGGGTCCAGGGTGTTGTTTCCTTTTGCTAAGAGGAAGGTATTTCCAGTCATCAAGAACCAATGGGTCTCGTGAGGATTTCTCAAAAGATTGCAGAAGTATTCTGCAAGCAGCGAATGAGTTGAAGTAAACTTCTGCCATACGTTATGGATTTTGTCCGGACCAGGTGATTTTTATGCTTTGTTCAAGCTCGTTTGCTATCCATTCGTTCTCTAGGTTTATGGTTTACTCCATATTTCGCTCCAGAAATGTACAACATCGTTCATTATTACTATTATTATTATTATTATTATTATTATTATTATTAATATTATTATTATTATTACTGTTTTATTATTATTATTATAATTATTATTATTTAAAAATTGGTTAGCAATTATACTTAAATTTTATCTTAAATAAAATATAAACAATAGTTTTTCTGATATGCACAAATTAACTAAAATCACAGAGCAAATCTTAATCTAACTTGTATTACATTAAATCCCCATAAACTTCCTGACGATTGGTGTAGTCGCCATCACAACCTCTTTTTGCATTATCTGCCACAGTTGTTCTGTCATCTCAAGCTCCTTCAGACCATCGTGCAAAGTTTTCGGCATCTCTACCGTACTTGAAATTATTACTGGGACTATTCGCACACTGTTGATGCTCCATTGCATTTTAATGGGTTCTATAATCTAGGTATATTTACTTATTTTCTCCCGGTGTTTTAGTTGAAGGTTGTTGGTGTTTTGTATTGCAACATAGATAAGCCATTACCACCCGTTCCTACTTATGCATCAGCACCAACATATCCTAGCACAGGCTCAAGTTGGTATTTGTAGTACGGTGCTCCCTCAGTTGAAATTAAGGAGTACTTAGCTGCAAGTTGTTGGTGTAAAATTTGAACTACAGAGTTGTGACGGTCAATGTATTCTGTCCCGGCTAAACACGTACATCCAGATGTTATATGTATCGTTTCAATTAAGTTGCGCCCGTACCGGCAGTAGTCACTTGTCACAGCCATATCCCTTACTATTTCTCGTTGGGATGAAATGATCTTGGATTGCCACCATAAGCCTCTCTATCTCGGGAAACAGTTGCCCTGCAACTACCCAATAGTTCTACGATTTGGTCTTGACCGACTTCGTAGGGATGCCTACCATGGGGTGATTTACTCATCCACGACTACAGTTTTTGACTGTTTGTGGAAAGTGCTTGTACCGTGGAGTTCTAACCAACATACAAAGGAGAGGCGCTTTACACACCGCATAATGTAGTGGTGATATGATAGATTTGCCTATAAAAACTGCTCTAAGTTCATCTATCTGTTGTTTCCTCTGGTTGTTAATATCAACTAAGCCTCTTTGCACCCACACATATAAGGAGCATTGTTGCCTCGATGGCAGATTTTGGGTGGTGTTACTCGCCTTAGTCATAAGGCATTTGCGTTGTATAGCATCTATTTCAGTATTACTCCAATTTATTACTCCAAACGAATACCCCAGGGCCGTAACTGTATATGTGTTAATAACTTAGACCATATTATTATTAATATTATTATTTTAAAATTTTATACTAAATATACGTTATTATGTAAATAATTGTCTTTATTCAGAAAGACATGATATATGTATATTCCAGGGCACATCTTACATAGCAGAGCAGAAGAGCTGTATTTGAAAGCAGCTACGCTTTCATCATCAGTACTCATGCGTATATTTTTACGAGTCAAAAATATTTTTGCGAATCAAAAAACTAATTATATATATACACATATATATATATATATATATATATATATATATATATGTATATATATAGTATTAGACACGTTAATTGTAACTTTAACAGTTCGCGTCATTCATTCCACAATCTCATGTTTTAACAAGTGAAAATTAGTTTCAAATAGAAAATTATAATAATTTTCCCACCTGATATTGGACTTGAAGCCTTTACAAATAGTTGGCAATTCAAACTTGAATAATTATGCTCCTAATTATTTTGCTCTTTAGAGAAACTATTACAGTTAGCAGTTTTCAAAAATAAATGATTTGATTTTTTTAATTAATTGTTAATTAAATTCAAGCGACACCTTTGTAAATCATAAAACAGTTGGATATAAATGTTTATTAAAGCAAAAAGAGCCATAATCAGTTGTATGGTACTTATGAATTACACTGTAGGAAAAGCTACAAGTAAAATTTGTAAAGTGTGATTTTCTGTTTGTTTGCTAATTTTATACCCCAGGTGATAGTTGGGTTATAAAATTATATATTTATGATATCTTATTATACATGTGAATGGAATATTAAATTTATTATATCACTTGAGAATAAAGAAAGAACAAAATATAAACCAAAGAAGTTATCGTCAACACCGAATAGCTGTCGTACCTACATATTTCTACAACTCACTTCATATATTTGTTTTGTTTGGAATAATAATTAATTTGTCATGTCAATATTTTTATATAATATTAATTAATTCTAACGTATTATCATGGTTGTATTATAAATATTGCGGACGTATTACCTTGTAAATACACTATCTCCTACAAAAACTTTGATTAAGAGTTCACACTGTAATAACATCGCAGATACATATGTATGTACCGCCTTCACAGATTCCATAAAGCTTACAGCGTGAACTTGAAGCGCGCTCTATAAAAGGTTTATGAAAACTATATTTTAAAGCTCGCTTGTAGTTCAGATTGATTTATGTGAACACGACAGTTAAAGTTTGCAGAAAAAATAAGTTAAGGTCGCATAGCTGGATATTTTAATTGCAGTTTAAGTTTAGTTATAATATGTAAACATGCCCCATTGTTGAAGGGTATAAGACACAGTTTATTTTCAGTTTACATATATTTATATATCTTCACATTACAAGCCAACTATTAGCTTTGAAGTTCATTATTGTATTGTAAGGTCTTATCGTGTTTTCTTGTATACTCATTATTCTATATCATATTAATAATAAAAATAAATAAGCAAGCACTCAAGCAGAATTTATTTACTGCGTTAATATCAAATGCCCTACGGTAAACTTCATGTACCCTTTTTAGGTATTAATAATGTTGTATTAATCAAATTCAGCTGGCGGTGTTCAATTATGGATTTTATCTTTTAAATAAGCCTAAATATTTTAATGTGGGAAATATTATTCAGTAATTAAATATTAAGGAAGCGTGTTGCGCAGTGACAGTAAAATGCCATGTGTAAATTTGTATTAGCTTAGTTAGGAATTTCACACAATTATAGTGAAAATATTTAATTATGTACAAAGCATACTGCGGTTATGAAGTTAAGTTTTATTTAGTCAAAAGTAACATGTAAAAGTAAAATTTTATTTCCCTGCCTAAAATTGACTACGATAAATTAGTTTTTTTAAATCTCAAACAAGTGACAATGAAAAATTGTCTGCATATCGTTTTTCGTGCCAGTGTTATTATAACTTCATCAAAAACATACGAGTATTTAAAATTCATTAGTCCTATTCACAATGCGCAATAGTCTTGCATCATTGCGTTTGGATAATAATTGTACTCAACACTAACAAAATACATGAAAAATACTCTCTCAATTTGCAAATGCAATAATGCAAGACAATTGCACAATATTGTGAATAGGGCTATTATTTTGTTGGACATGGCACCATTTTTCTATACGTAAGCAATTCCTGTATAAAAAAACTGATTACCTGTTATAAGTTAAGCATTGTTATAAATACTACTAAATCCTTCATTGACAATAGAATTTGAAGAAAATGTGCATAACTTCGAAATATATTTGGTCTTAACGGATGACTTTAACAAGAACTGGCACTTGAACGGAGACATTCTTTGTTACTATTGAAGACTGTTGTTCTTTACCACTGAAATCTGATCTCAAACACCAGTACTGTAGCTATTTTTTAAGGTAATCTGGCCGCAGGAGTATGTTTAGGGGACTCATAAACGGATATTGATATTCCTTTAGAAAATTCAGTACCGATTAGTGCGGGATATAGACTGTCTCAGTGCTGCTTCACAAGCTTGGCCTCTTGGGCATCATCACCTAAAAAAAAAATTTTGGCCCCAGATCCATTCGGGTTCCGAAATATGACGTCATAAAAGTTGTAAAATATGTTGAAAAATCACAAAACTCTCCTTACAAAAAGCGATAGAACTTTTGAACTACGCAAGATAATTTAGTTTTTTTGATATCGTTTTAAGGGTGAAAGTGCACCCTTTAAAATAATATGCATATGGCGTGTTTTTATGAAAAGGTCAAAGGTTATTTTTTGGTGTCTTGAGTTGAAAGGTCTATATCTGAAAAAGTATATTTTTTAAAATTTTTAAAAAAAAGATATGTCAAGTATTAGGCCCTCTTCTATATTTCCAGAAAATTTAAAGGTGGAGACTCGATTGGTGTCAGAGTTATAGACCAGAACGTGATCCTAAGTATGTTTTTTGTTCATACTCAATTGATTGTTTGTTTTGTACAAGCTGAAGTATGTACATTAGGGCGTCTCGAAAAAAAACAAGTTCGGCGTACACCCCCGAATATAAGGAAGGTGATTTCGAATATAATTCGAATGTGTTCAATGAAATTGAAAACATCATATCATGGCTTTCGGCATCATCAATGGATGATGTTTTGACATGTTTTCACCCTATTTCGTGAACAAAACAAATAAGTACATGCTTTTTAATTTAAGAAGTAATTTTTTGAAACCTTACGCTTATACGAAATTCTGAAAATGAACTCCCACTTGCATGAGTTACCACCAATGGCAACCAACCCATCTAGAAACAACAACAATAACAACAAACCATCAACGGTCACCGATTCCATGAAACACTTACCAACAACAATAACATCAAATCATCAACGGTCACCAATTCAACGAAATACTTCCCAACAACAAATAGTTTAACCAAACTGCAACCTTTGTAAAATTAAATAAGTTTATTTATATTTCCCAAGAATTTTATAAATTGTAATTTAAAACTTTAAGAACAATCACAAATAATTCACCCAAACTGCAAACTTTGTAAAATCAAATAAGTTCAACATATTAAGTTGAGTTAAGTTAATTAAGAATTTATAAATTGTATTAACAAACTAAACATATTTTATTTTTCATAAGAATTTTAACAAAGTGCGAACACAACAATTTTATTTTGTAAGAATATAAATACAAGTGTAAAGAATAAAAATATTATTATTAATCAACTGGCAATAAATGAAGTTTAATTTTTCCCTTCGGTAACTGGCGCAGTCTAACGGGCGGTTTAAGTTAAGTGAGTGCTTGTGAAAATATGTATGAAAGTGAAAAGTTTATGTGGTTAGTGTAAATAAAAAAAAGGAGAAAAGAATAGTGTATTGAATCCACTGTGAAATTTCAGGATATTATGAAGGAATATCATAATTAATCCTGTGGAAAAAAGAAGGATCGTGTATTAAAAACCATATCATAATTAATCCTGTGGAAAGAAAAAAGGATCGTGTATTAAAAACACTGTGAAAATTTTATGTAAAAAGAATTAATATATTATGAATGGATATCATAATTAGCCCTTTGGGAAAAATTCAAGAAGTTTACTATATTATATACAAAAAAATAATAATAAAAAAGGTTTTGAGTGAATATCAGTAACCTTTATAAAAATAAAAATATTAAAACAAAAATAATAAGTAAAAGGTCGCTGTAATATGAGGGAATATCATATTGAGACCTGACTTTTAGAAAAGAAAAAGGTAGTAATAATAATAAAAAAGGTTTTGAGCGAATATCAGTAACCTTTATAAAAATAAAAGATTTAAATATAGAAAAATATTAAATAAAATAAATACAAAAAAAAATAAAAAATAAGAAAAAGAAAAGAAGAAAGTTTAAAAATAATAATGTGAATAAGCTTTTACAAATTATTGGAAGAATATACTAACCAATAAACCATTCATACATAGTTTTATAACACGGCAAAAGTTGATTGATAATCATAACATAAATAAAAGCAATAAATTAATAAAAGATTATATAAAAGGCCCGGATAAATCAATAATGCAAATAATATTTCTGGTTTTCCTGTAAGTTATCTCTTGTTTTATTTAATTTTTTTTTTTAAGAAAATAATTTAGAGTAAATGCCAAAGACAAATAGGTTTTCACCATATAATATATTTAAGAGTAAAAGTTTAACTTCCATACCAGAGACAGGAACCTTTGAAATCATGAATAATGAACAAACTATCCCAACCGTTGCTGTTGGATCGGCAACGGACCTCCAAAACGAGGTATTCCAATCTCTAAAGATACCAGACGCAATTAAACAATTACCAACATTTGATGGAAACCCCAGGCTACTCCATGAGTTTATTAACAATGTTGAGGAAATTCTTTTATTTATTCGTGGAACAGACAAAACACCGTATGGTCAAATCTTGCTAAGAGCCATTCGGAATAAAGTCGATGGCCAAGCAAACGAAATCTTAAATATGTATGGAACCACATTAAATTGGGATACAATTAAGGAAAATCTTATCACGTATTATTCAGATAAACGTACTGAAACCTCACTGATTAAAGATTTACATTCCTTGAAACAGTATAATAAGCCATTCGAAAAATTTTACGGGGAGATAGTTGAGTTGCAATCAGCTTTATGTAATAACATATTTTTACACGAGGTTGATGCAAATGTTATAAACGCAAAAAAGGCTCTATGCTGAAATGTGCCTTAATGTATTTACCACTGGACTAAAAGACCCTTTGGGAACAACTATTAGAGCAATGAGGCCAACTAATTTAGCGGAAGCATTAGATTTCTGGTTTTGGACAAAAGAATTTCAACAGGTATCAAAGCCAACAAAGATTTAATATTGTCCCTTACAATAGAAATCGTTATGCTAACAATAGCAGACAATATAATAATAACTTTCATAACAATTTTCAGTACAGAAACCAAAACTATGGTAATGTACAAGAAAACTATCAAAACCCATTCAATGCTAGGAAAAATCAAAATTCTAACACAAATAATTTTCACAATGTAACTCACAAAGATACTTCAACAGTTTTCCGCAACAACGTGTTCCTTTTAATAATGGTATACCTAAATTGCCACCACCTGAACCAATGGACACATCGATTGGATTCTCTCATTTGAGAAGTAACAATTCATTCCCAAAGATAAAACAAAGTCCAAGTTCACAAATAAGAAGGTATCCTAACATGGAACTGAATAATTGCGAAGAACCGGCAGAGTATGAGCTAACTAATGTAGAAGCAGAAGTAAATTTTTTAGACGTTACCTCAGGGTATTTAGATGTGAATAAACATGGAAATGAGCTAATATATATTGATATCAAACTTAATCAGAAAAACTTAAAATTCCTAATAGATACCGGGGCATCTACGTCCTTCATTTCTCCAGAGCATGTTCACCCAGAACAACTCCTTAAATGTAAGCCTAAAACTATTAAAACAATACTAGCAAAACATCAAATTGACGAAATTGCGATACTCCCAAACTTTAATGAATTTAACCAAACAGGTAAATTTTCATTTTTAGTGTTCAAATTCCATAATTATTTTGACGGTTTGTTAGGAATTGATTATTTATCAAACCTTAAAGCTCAAATTGACTTAGATAAAAAAATAATAAAAACAAAATCAGTAGTAATACCTTTACATCGTAAACCGAATATATGTTCCGAAAGATTTTTATTAGAACCAAATACAAAAAAATTTCTTAATATGCCAATAGATATCGAATTTGGTGACATCTGGATCCCAGAAACTCGAGTAGGCGGCAACATTATTATATCAGGTGGGATATACAAAGCAAGCAAGTGGTTTAGTTTACTAGAAGTATCTAATATAAGCAATAACATAGAAGTAGTTTATTTTGAGCAACCTATTAAGGTGCACAATTACTGTTCCAGTGAATTCTTTGAAATTCACACCTTAGATATAGAAACATCAAGAAGCGAAGATGTTAATGATATAAGACATCTCCTCAGAAAGGAAGCTATTGTTAAAAACATGTAAAAAATATTCAGAAATTTTTTATAGAGAAGGGCAGAAACTAACATTCTCCAATAAAATTAAACACAGTATTCCTACTGGTAATGAAATTCCAGTGTACACAAAGTCATACAGGTACCCTTACATCCACAAAAAAGAGGTTCAGGATCAAATTTCGAAATTGTTAAACCAAAATATAATACGTCATAGTTATTCACCGTGGAGTTCACCCGTGTGGATCGTCCCAAAAAAAAGGACGCGAGTGGCAAACAAAAGTGGAGATTAGTAATTGATTTTAGGAAAGTCAATGAAAAAACCATAACAGACAAATATCCTATACCAAACATAAACGAACTTCTGGATAAGTTGGGGAGATGTGTATACTTTTCCACTGTAGGTAGATCTCGCAAGTGGGTTTCATCAAATCGAGATGGACCCTAAAGACATACCGAAAACTGCCTTTTCTGTGGAGGGGGGCCACTACGAATTTATCAGGATGCCATTTGGCCTAAAAAACGCCCCGTCCTCCTTCCAAAGAGTAATGCATAACATTTTGAGGGAATTGATAGGAAGGGTATGTCTTGTGTACTTGGATGATATTATCATTTTTGGCACCTCTTTACAGGAACATATTAGAAATCTGGATTTGGTTTTCGAAAAATTAAGAGATTCAAACTTTAAAATTCAATTGGATAAGTCAGAGTTCCTACGAAAAGAAATTGAATTTTTAGGACATATCGTGTCAACAGAAGGCATAAAACCAAATCCACACAAAATAATTGCGGTAAAAAACTTTCCGATTCCAAGAACAGCAAAAAACCTTAAATCATTCTTGGGATTGTTAGGTTATTATAGGAAAGTTATACCAAATTTCGCCAAGTTGACAAAACCTTTAACGGGGTGTTTGAAGAAAGGAATAGAAATAAAACTAACCGAAAGTTATGTAAAAACATTCGAAATGTGTAAGAATCTGCTCTGTAATGATCCAATTTTACAGTACCCAGACTTCTCTAAAGATTTTATCCTAACAACAGACGCCAGCAATTTCGCACTGGGGGCCGTGTTGTCCCAAGGACAGATAGGTAGTGACAAACCAATTTGCTACGCTAGCAGAACACTAAATACTTCGGAAACAAATTATTCTACCATTGAGAAAGAACTATTGGCCATAGTGTGGGCAACAAGATACTTTCGCCCGTATCTTTTTGGTCGCAAATTTAAAATAGTGACAGACCATAGACCATTAACTTGGATAATGGGTCTAAAAGAACCCAACTCAAAGCTAGTTCGTTGGCGTTTGAAGTTGGAAGAATTTGAATATGAAATTGTGTATAAAAAGGGTACACAAAATACTAACGCTGATGCTCTCAGTAGAATAAAGACAGACGTAAACAGCCATGAGATAGCCCCAGTTGCAGACACTTCCGGTAGCACAGTTCATTCTGCAGAGGAGAATCAGGATGACGGCATTCCAATTTCGGAAAAACCATTGAACGAATTCAACATTCAAATAATATTTGAAGTTCACCCAGAATCAAAAGTAACAATAGAGGCACCTTTTAAAAACAAAATCAAAAAGATAATTAATTCACCAACTTTCGACGAAGATTCAATAATAAAAATTTTCGTCAAACATTTTAAGCCATACAGACTCATTGCAATTTATTCGGAAGACAATTTATTTCGAATTATCCAAATGGTCTTTAGCACCTATTTTTCAAATAATAAAACGTACCGTTTAGTACGATGTACTCAAAGAATAAAAGACATAAAAGATAATGACGAACAAGACGAAATAATAGGAAAGTATCATCGAGACAGTAATCACAGAGGAATAGATGAAACACACTTACATCTCAAAAACGAATATTTTTTCCCAAACATGAAATACAAAATCTCCCATATAATTAACAACTGTGACGTCTGCCACACACTTAAGTACGACAGACGTCCACAAAAGATTGTCTATCAAATACCAGAAACACCCTCAAAACCTTTAGATATTATCCATATAGACATTTACCACATAAATCATCAACATATATTAACCATTATAGATAAATTCTCAAGATTTGCAGCAGGATTTACAATAACTGCCAGAACCAGCTTAAATATAGTTAAATCCCTGAAAAGTTTTATTAGTACTTACGGTATTCCTAAAAAGATCATCTGTGACCAGGGAAAAGAATTTACTGCAATAATTTTCCAAGATTTTTGCAAACAATTTGACATTCATTTACATATAACCTCCTTCCAACAATCCTCAAGCAATGCACCTATTGAGAGATTACACTCTACACTGACAGAATTATATAGAATAATAACAGCCAAAAGGAAAGAGAGCCGACTTTCAATTGATCACGACGAAATTTTTTCGGAAGCTCTCATAACTTATAACAACTCAATACACTCAACGACAAAGCTAACACCTTACGAATTATATTTCGGGAGACCTCATGTCTCCAATAAAGAAGTTAAATTCAATAAAGAACATGAATACTTACAAAAACTCAATGAATACCAACAAATTATATATCCAAAAATTCAAGAAAAATGCAAACATCAGTCAAAAATAGAATAGAAAAACTAAATAAAGGTAGAATAAAACCAAAAAATCTTAAAACAAACGACATAGTGTTCAGAAAAGAAAACAGAAGAAATAAAATAACTGCAAGATTCTCCAAACATATTGTAAAAAATGATAAAAATATAGCTTTTGTAACAGAGAAAAATCAAAAAATTCATAAATCTAAAATTAAAAGAAGGATAAAAAGAAACGATAATACACAATAATAGAAGAAATAAGAATTATTTTTGTAAAATGGAAATACTCAATTCCGACTTAGAAAAAATAAATTATTTCATAAAAATGGTTGTGATAAAAATGTTAAAATCAAAGAAACAAGACTTTTAATTATTTTTTTCGAATAATATAAAAAAATTTGATATTTCCATTAAAACTAAACAAAACAAAGAAACTAAAAACATTTTTCTTGTTTAAATACTTATTATATACGGAAAATTAAATACATCTTTATATTGCTATTTAAATAACGATTAAGCACTTTATTATATGTTTGTATAAAATATATATATTTTTTTAGGTTAGCGGCAGTTCAAGCCCAAAAAATAGATATTCAAGAACTTAATAATGGATTGGCCATTATAGAATTAAGGCTAGGAAGTTCCAAAATGATTGACCATTACCAAAATATAATCCATCTAATCGACCTCAACGACTACATAAACAATATTGAGAAAATTACAGAAGCATTAAATATATTTGAACAAGATAAATCTATTGAAGATTCACTAAAAATCACGAAATTAAAACGGTTGCAATTAAATGACAAACTTAATAACCTATTGCCTTTTAAAAGGAAAAAGAGAGGTCTATTTGATGGATTGGGATCCGCAATTAAATATATAACGGGCAATATGGATAATAACGATGCAAAGAAAATAGACTTACAGCTTAAGGAACTAATGGAAAATAAAAATAATGTAAACTCCAATATTAAAAACCAAATTATTTTAAATACGGAAATGATAGAGAGATTTATCAATATCACTAAACACATTAATAGCGAACAAGATACTATCACAAAATTCTTAAAAAACACATATGAAAATTTCTCCAATAAAATATACAAAGAAGATTTAATCATTTCCAAAATACAATATATTAACAGAATCAATTATAATATCGATCTATTAAATAATCAAATCAGCAATATAGCTGAAAGTATTGTATTAGCTAAGATAAATGTAATATCCAAATTTATACTAAGTCACAATGAAATTGAAAATATTTACAACTTACTTAACAACCAAATACCTGAAATAAATTCTGTAGAACAAATTTACGAAATTTTGGAACTCCAAGCATACTATAATAATTCAAATATTGTATTTCATATAAAAATTCCAATAATAAAAAAAGAAAACTTTATCATGTCTCATATCATACCCTTACCAGAGAACTTCACTTGTTGATTAAAAAACCGTTCAACAATAACAAAGGCACAAAAAACTTGTCTTTTATTTGCAAATGATCAAACTTGCCCGCACACTCTCTTTTGTTGTTGATTTTAAATCAACCGAACATATGCCTCTTTGCTGGTTCTGATGCTAAACACATCGGCTTACTCACAACAATAATCTTCTTTAAGCTACGAATAAAAACATTAATCAAACTTGCTCAAGCTTTTATATGCGTTGTTCATTATAAGGCAATCGAACCACTTGCAGGTTGAACACTTGCTTATTTTTTATCATAGGTCGAATCAAACTTGTCAACTTGTGTACTTGTCTATTCCGCTCAACGCTCAAAAATTTGATCAACATTAAAGTACAAAAAGCAAGAAATCATTGTGTATGAATTTGTTCATTCCTATCAACAAAGGCACGCTTGTTTTTTTATTTTAATTTACAGTGGTTTATGATGTCCATTCGCGTTGTTTATGACAAAATAGGAAATTTTTTTAAGAAAATATTATTTTTATTTGCAGTTCGATATTGCAAATAATATTTATTATTATTTTTGTTTGTTTTTATTTGTTCTCCTTTACAGTGGTGTTTTTTGTGTTATTTAATTTGTATTTCTTATTAAGCTAAAATTGAGAAGCACAAATTTTCTGCAGCATAAGTAGCCCTCAAGTACTTATTCGTTTTCCATAATTATTTCACTTAATATGGACCGTATTATTTTTTTTCCCTTACGCCGAGGCGACAAGGTGTAAACTTTCTTGGAAATATGACTTAAAAAAATTGTTTTCCCTTTTGTCATATTTGCATGTGTATTTCGGCGTATGTAATTCAACTAAATTTGTTCTCTTAATCGGACACATGTTTAACAATAAAAAACAAACAAATGATCAAACTTGTGCACACATTCTCATTTGTTTCAATTTTGTAAAGAAAAAAGTCCCATAAACCACCGTGCATTTGCCCATGTGTATTCCCTTTAACTTTGTTTTTGATGAACAAATTCAAATAAATACTAAACCTGTACCTCCACTCATGTATCAGTGTTGAATTGGTTATGTTGTTTGCATTGTTCGTATATCATATTGCTCAAGTCACACAGACGGTCGGTTCAAACATGTTGTGTGAATTAATGAGAGTAAGAGCTTTTGGACACGATGAATTTACTGCAAGCCCTTCTCTTGCCTGTGCGATCTTGCTCATAAAATGCTTTTGTTAATTTTACTCATAATCAGAATTTGATGTATACATCAGAATGAAATGATTTTTAATCATCATTGAATTTTTCTTTAATCTTTACAATGAACAAAAATTTGCGTGCTGAACAAAATCAAGAAAAATCGTGATTTTGAAGTACTCTGACCCTTACCCAAGAATGATAAAATAAAGATTACGCCAACAAGCTGAAATAAAAATACTTTTCTGCGCATGATGGAGCTCTGACGTCACTCAACATGTGCTCTGATTGGCTAATAAAATTCAGTTGGAGAACTATTATGTTATTGTAAAAACATGACAGTGGGGCAAATTGTTATTTTTCTACCTAAATTTTTTGAAAGCAAACAAATTCTTTATAATAATTCCATATATATAGTAGATTTTCATTACTTTTAATACAATATTTCACTATTGCTGCAAATAAAATATAGTTTTCAAAAAGAAAATTTTTTATAGAGAACAAACGTCTCAAGGCCTTCTCAAGATTAACGTTTGCAAAGCTTAATTTCTGAATACGACATGATAAATTTTTTATAATGACATCACACTGACTTTTTGCTATTTTCAGCCTAAAATTTTCTTTGAGAAGTGCATCTCTAAAAACGATTCAAATAAATATTTGCTTAATGTTAAAAAATGTACATACATTTTCATTTCCAAAGTTTTATTGTAAGTTTGGAGGCCATCTTCTTTTTCAAGATCTTCAAGATCAGTCGGAGTTAGAATTTCTAAGTATATGAACCAAACTGAAAATAATTAATGTAAAGAAAATTATTAGAGAATAAGCATAAATGAAATGTGAATATGAAGCAAATACAATAAAACCCCTATATCATAAGCGAGGAAATTGAAAATAAACGTGAAATAATAAATGTAAAAATGCAATATGTTTTGATAGAGGGTAATAGTTTGTAACGACACGTTTTCCCGCTGGTTGCTGGGATAGACTCAGCGGGTTCCAGGGTCGTGGGTTTGCTTAGTGAAAAATAAGATACACTCTTTTTCCTTCACGTTATAATCTTTATTGCTTATTATTTTAGAGAGGGGGGAACGGCTCGAAGTAACGCCGACTGTTGTGGCCAACTTGGTTGGTGACGGTCGCTCGTTGGGCGATCCGTGGAGGCTCGGCCGGCTGGCTGGCACTGGTACTGAGGACGGTAGAAGTCGCCTGGTGCAGGTGATAAGTCGCCTGATGTAGGTGATAGAAGTCACCTGATGTAGCTGTTAGAAGTCGCCTGATGTAGGTGATAGAAGTCGCCTGATGTAGGTGATAGAAGTCGCCTGATGTAGGTGATAGAAGTCGCCTGATGTAGGTGATAGAAGTCGCCTGATGTAGCTGTTAGAAGTCGCCTGATGTAGGTGATAGAAGTCGCCTGAAGTAGCTCTTAGAAGTCGCCTGATGTAGGTGATAGAAGTCGCCTGATGTAGCCGATAGACGTCGCCTGATGTAAATCGCCTGTTGGAGGTGATAGACGCCTGTAGGAACAAACTCCCGTACAGGTGTATCACGCACTCTAGGGGCGATCCAGACAATTGGTAGTATCAGCCGTAGGAACAAACTCCCGTACAGGCCTGTGATTATGCAGGCGGCACTGATAGCGGCAGAACGGTGAGAGCCGGTATAGGATGCGGCTCGGCTGGCGGAAGCACCTGTAGGAACAAACTCCCGTACAGGCCTGTGATGATGCAGGCGGCACTGACAGCGGCAGAACGGTGAGAGCCGGTGTAGGATGCGGCTAGGCTGGCAGAAGCACCTGTAGGAACAAACTCCCGTATAGGCCTACTGCTCTCTTCGTGTAGGACTGGCGGTGGAGGAAGTGCACCAGTGGAGGAGTCTGGAAACAATGCAAGAACAAGCTCCTTGAATTGTTTTGGAAAGTCCGTTTAGAAGATAATAAACAGTTTGGTTGGCTATAACTCGCGCAACCAAAGTAGTTCTTACCGCTAAGCGAACTGCCAGCAGACTGCCCGTTTGTACATTTTGTGCTGTCTTTTATACCCTCAATCGTGGGCATACACACATTCACACAGTGTGGTATAACACTAGTGGTGGGTATTGTGATGTGATCGCAGCTGTGTTGTGATCACAGCTGTGCGGTGATTACAGCTGTGCTGTGGTGACAGTCTCCTGTTTCACATGCAGAGGGCGTTACTTTTAGCCGTTACTAGTCGTTAATTCAATTCATAATTTGTAACTTACTATGTAAAAATCAATAAAGTAAACATCTGGTTTTCTTAAGTTAATAATAATAAAACAAAATGGTATTCAATAGAAAATAAGTAACACAATGACTCATTCACAGTAAAAGTAAAGTAAAATAAAGAGTATAAAAAGTAATTCACTGTAAACATTCGTTCAGATAAAGAATATAATTCAAGTTATAAATTAAATTTAATATAAATATAATTCAAGTTATAAATGTGGGGGGAAAACGCGAATACAACTTTCCCCCGTTACACTATCCCCTCCCCTTAACGGTTGTTCGGTGGGCGCAGCCATTGAATCCGGATCGGGTGATTATCTAGGCCACCAAAGAAAGAATGAAAGGCGCGGTTAGTTGGTTGGCAGATAATATGGTTTGAGTTCGCTAATATGCGCGGTCCGTATGTCGCGATTATCTATTCTACTGATTTCTACTATGACGGGGACACAAATCTCCTGACGACATATGGGCCTCCTTTTTTTGGGGCGAGCTTGGCGGCGAAACTGTCCACCGCCTTTGATAACGGGTGTTGCCTAACCCACACCTGGTCATCGATTTTCGGCTGCCACTGGCGTCGGCGTAAGTTGTAATAGTGGGTTTGCTGCCGTGCGGCCCGCTGTAAGTTTTTGTGAACGATCTTAAAGACCTCCTGCAGTTCTTGGGATCTCTTCTCTGGCGTCAGCTGTCTGGCACCCGTACCGGTTGTTACTCGGTCGTATAGCGCTTTTGGCAGCCGGGGTTCTCTGCCCTGAGTCAGGTAGGCCGGTGTATAACCCGTCGACTCCGACTTACTAGTGTTGATGGCTAGCATCATTTCGGGGAGCATTCGTCCCAGGTTGTGTGGTTTTTCTCGGAAAACTGAGCCATGATGGTCTTAATGGTGCGATTTGCCCTTTCCGTTGGGTTCTCTTGCGGAGTATATGGCGCGGTAAACTGCTGCTTCACTCCCTGTTCCTTGAGATAGTTTCGAAACACGTGTGATGTGAACTGGGTGCCATTATCGGTGAGAACTACCTTTGGGATGCCATAACGACCGATAATTCTTTCTCGTAGTGCCCGGACCGCTCCATCAGCCGTTGATCTTCGTAACGGGACCAGCTCACACCACTTCGAGAAGTTGTCGAACAGCACTAGCAGCACGGTATGTCCACGCTTGCTTCGAGGTAGTGGTCCTACAAAGTCAGCACACACGCGCGCCCAAGGCTCTTCGGGGATCTTGGTGAGCATCTCGCCGGCCGGTTTTTGTTGTGACACCTTATGTTTTTGGCATAATTTGCAGCCGCGAACATATCGCCCAACGTCTCGCGTCATACCTGGCCAATAGTATCGGCTATTAATCTTGTGTAAGGTCTTACGGACTCCTGATGCCCTCCCGCGATATTGTCGTGTGCCTCCCGTAATACCTGTAGCCTTAGGGGGGTGGCTACACAGAGCTTCCACGGTGTACTGTCTTCCTCATTGATTTCTCGACCCAGGTTGCGGTAGAGTTGCTGGTTAATGATGGAATAGTCTGGCCACTTCTCCGGGTGCTGGCGAACTGCGGCTATCTTCCCTTCCAGCCACTTACACCCGACTGAAGTGTGCGCACTCAAATAGGTCAGGTCTTCTCTGGGTTGCCGTGAAAGGGCATCCGCCACCACGTTTTGTTTGCCCTTTCTATAGTGTACGGAGAACTTATATTGTTGTAATTCAAGGGCCCATCGCGCCAGTCTTCCCGTGGGATTTTCGATGGAATTCAACCACTTCAAAGCGAGGTGGTCGGTGATGGCCCGGAACTCATAGCCCTCCAGATAGTGTCGTAGTTTTCGGATACCCCAGACAATAGCGAGACACTCCTTTTCGGTGGCTGAATAGTTCTTCTCGGCTCCTGTCAGGCGGCGACTGGCGTATGCAATGACGTGCTCAGCGCCGTTTACCTCCTGTGTCAACACGGCACCGAGTCCAAAGGCACTGGCATCCGTTTGCAGCACAAATTCTTGCGTAAAGTCAGGGCAGGCTAACACGGGTGCATGGGTGAGTTGCTCCTTGAGTGTTTCGAACGCGTGCTGCTGTTCCGTACCCCACTTCCAGTGACGGCTCTTTTTTAATAGCTGGGTTAGTGGTTGCGCGATTTCGGTGAAGTTCGGGACAAACCGTCGATACCAGGAAGTGACACCCAGGAATTGCCGTGTCTCCTTGACATTCGTGGGTGGCCGCATCTGTGCCATGGCTGCCACTTTATCTGGATCCGTCTTGATGCCCTCCGGTGTCACCACATGACCCAGGTACTTCGTTTCCTGCTTGAAAAATTCGCATTTGTCGACATTGATACGCAAGTTGGCCGCTCGCAGCCTTCGGAATACTTCTTTGAGATTTCTGATGTGTTCATCCAGGGTCTTGCCAATGACAATAATGTCGTCAAGGTATGCGAACGCATGGGGCTCCATCTCCGGCCCGATAACCCGGTCTAGGGCACGTTGGAATGTGGCCGGGGCTGAGTGCAGGCCGAACGGCATGACTCGCCATTGGTATAATCCTCTCCCACTGACTGCGAAGGCAATATACCGCCTTACTTTCTTCCGCCATGGGGATTTGCCAGTAACCATCCTTGAGGTCTAGACTGCTAATAAATTTGGCATCCCGCAGACGATTAAGGATCGCGTCTATTCGTGGTAGCGGGTAAGCGTCTGGGACCGATCTGGCGTTTAGTTGCCTGAAATCCATGCAGGTTCTCCATTCTTCTTCTTAACCAGTGTAATAGGGAAGCTATAAGGACTGTGTGATGGCTCGATGCATCCACGCTCTAGCAGCTTATTTACTTCTCCATCAATAATAGCTTGCATGGCTGGGTTCCGTTGGGCGTACCTTAGCTTTATGGGGCGGTCGTCCTTCATTACAATTTTATGCGAGGCAGCCGTGGACAGCGCTGTGATGGCTTCAAACTTCAGTAGTTCGGTGGCTAAAAATCGAGCTATCCTCCTTTGTTCTAGCCCTTCTTGCGAAGTTCGCACGGTAAAAATATTAGATGTTGATTTCCGTGGTTTCTTGCTTACCTGGTTCACTTGCTCCACTCGGCTTCCCTTGCTGTCGTTTTCTCTTCTAGAATGGGCGGCTACTCCTGCACAGGTGACGGTGGTGTTAAAGCTTCTCAGGAAATCGATCCCCAGAATGACGTCTTCCGTTGCTGACGTCAGTACGAGAAATTCGTGCTCCGCGGTCCTTTTGCCTAAATGGAGGCGGTAGTTCACGGCCTGCTTGATAATGATCTTCGAGCCGTCTGCGAGAACAACATCGACCTCGACGGGCCGATACGGAGGCGGAGCGGTTAGCTCTTCCACGAGTTTTGGCGTGATGAAACTTTGGGTAGCACCGGTGTCCACGATAGCGGTGACCGGTTTACCTTCGATCAATACTCTGGCTTTTAGCTTGTCGTGTCCCCAAGCTAGATACGTCCGCTTGGCGTTTGCACCGGGTTTGTTTCGACAAGCGCCCACTGGCATTGCGAGCCCTGTGGATACCATACGATGGTGCTCTCCTCGTGTTGGGTGGGAATGGGTTGGTATTGTCTCCAAGTCGGCTGCTAATTGGATAAGCTCCTCTAGTGACTCGAAGTCTCGCCTGCGAATGTACCACTGATACTCTGGTAATGCATTCCTGTATATCCTTTCTACCTTTTGTGTGGTATCCAGCTCTGTGTGTCTCATAAGATCTTGCAAGCTCAGTACGTATTCCTTGAATGGTTCGCGCGGCCGTTGGTTACGCTTCCGGATGTCGTCCTCTAATTTCTCGAAGTATCGCGGCGGTAGAAAGAAGTTGTAAAAATCCTTTTTGAATGCTGTCCACTTTTGCCATTGTTTATTGTTGTTACGCAACCAACTAAGCGCTTTGTCTCGGAAAAACTCTGTCAGGACCGTCAGGACATCGTTCAGTGCAATTTGGTACATCCCCGCCAGTTCTTCCACACGCTCGATGAACCCTAGAGGGTCCTTCCCACCATCGTACTTAACACCCCATTTCCGTACTAGATCGATTATTAGCACTCTATTCTCGCTACTCATGTGAGGTGACTGCTGGTTGGTACACTCGGCCATCAGTGGGATTTTGGTTGGCTCACTGTCCACGGTGAGCCCGGATAAACCAGCACTAGGCGATTTTAGCAGAATCTTTTCGTGTTGGGCTTGAAGAGTTAGTAGCCTGTCCAGCGTTTCGGCCTCATGTTCTGTTGTTAAAAATTGTGCAAACCTTTTTCGCAGCTCCTCCACAGTTCCCGTCGCGGTTTGATTGAATTCCAATAAGTAGGTTATCAGCTCTTCCCTTTTAAGGGAGTAGACCCAGGTAGTTTTCAGCATCGCTTGATGTTGATTACAAAAAATTTTCTCTTTTATATAGACTTCACGTCTTTATTTTGGACAAAAATGTCCCTGCTCGGGCGCCAATGTAACGACACGTTTTCCCGCTGGTTGCTGGGATAGACTCAGCGGGTTCCAGGGTCGTGGGTTTGCTTAGTGAAAAATAAGATACACTCTTTTTCCTTCACGTTATAATCTTTATTGCTTATTATTTTAGAGAGGGGGGAACGGCTCGAAGTAACGCCGACTGTTGTGGCCAACTTGGTTGGTGACGGTCGCTCGTTGGGCGATCCGTGGAGGCTCGGCCGGCTGGGTTGCACTGGTACTGAGGACGGTAGAAGTCGCCTGGTGCAGGTGATAAGTCGCCTGATGTAGCTGTTAGAAGTCGCCTGATGTAGGTGATAGAAGTCGCCTGATGTAGGTGATAGAAGTCGCCTGATGTAGGTGATAGAAGTCGCCTGATGTAGGTGATAGAAGTCGCCTGATGTAGGTGATAGAAGTCGCCTGATGTAGGTGATAGAAGTCGCCTGATGTAGCTGTTAGAAGTCGCCTGATGTACGTGATAGAAGTCGCCTGATGTAGCTGATAGACGTCGCCTGATGTAAGTCGCCTGTTGGAGGTGATAGACGCCTGTAGGAACAAACTCCCGTACAGGTGTATCACGCACTCTAGGGGCGATCCAGACAATTGGTAGTATCAGCCGTAGGAACAAACTCCCGTACAGGCCTGTGATTATGCAGGCGGCACTGATAGCGGCAGAACGGTGAGAGCCGGTATAGGATGCGGCTCGGCTGGCGGAAGCACCTGTAGGAACAAACTCCCGTACAGGCCTGTGATGATGCAGGCGGTACTGACAGCGGCAGAACGGTGAGAGCCGGTGTAGGATGCGGCTAGGCTGGCAGAAGCACCTGTAGGAACAAACTCCCGTACAGGCCTACTGCTCTCTTCGTGTAGGACTGGCGGTGGAGGAAGTGCACCAGTGGAGGAGTCTGGAAACAATGCAAGAACAAGCTCCTTGAATTGTTTTGGAAAGTCCGTTTAGAAGATAATAAACAGTTTGGTAGGCTATAACTCGCGCAACCAAAGTAGTTCTTACCGCTAAGCGAACTGCCAGCAGACTGCCCGTTTGTACATTTTGTGCTGTCTTTTATACCCTCAATCGTGGGCATACACACATTCACACAGTGTGGTATAACACTAGTGGTGGGTATTGTGATGTGATCGCAGCTGTGTTGTGATCACAGCTGTGCGGTGATTATAGCTGTGCTGTGGTGACAGTCTCCTGTTTCACATGCAGAGGGCGTTACTTTTAGCCGTTACTAGTCGTTAATTCAATTCATAATTTGTAACTTACTATGTAAAAATCAATAAAGTAAACATCTGGTTTTCTTAAGGGAATAATAATAAAACAAAATGGTATTCAATAGAAAATAAGTAACACAATGACTCATTCACAGTAAAAGTAAAGTAAAATAAAGAGTATAAAAAGTAATTCACTGTAAACATTCGTTCAGATAAATAATATAATTCAAGTTATAAATTAATTTTAATATAAATATAATTCAAGTTATAAATGTGGGGGGAAAACGCGAATACAACTTTCCCCCGTTACAAGTTAATGGGGTGAGTATGGAGAAGCAACAATGAACCGCGACCGATTTTAGAAAGCACTGGTACAACGTGACGTGTCCCGGAAGTCATTGCTCAAAGCCACGAACGCACGCCCAAGCCCACGAGCGCAGCCGCACCCGAGAAATACCAAAGTTCCCAGTGAGGCAGAGAGAATACTTTCATCTTCGCTTTTGTTTGTCGGACTGTGTCACTCAAAAAAGAAAAAAAATCCTAAACGGAAATTAAAACAAAACACCGCCACCATATGACAAATATGTGTTTGCGCCGGCAGGCAATTTAAGCAGAAATTTAAATTTATTTGTTATATTTCTCATAAATATAAAACTATTATTTTATATAAAATGTGATAAATATGTACAAAGGAAATTTAAATGATAAATAGTTATGACAATACATAAATAAAATAAGTGAAAACAATAAAGCAATAGAGAAGGAAATAAAATTAAAATCACAAGGCACATTAAGAAAAAAATTATGTTCACGAACTAATAAAATAATTACAAATCCACATGTTTTACTTACATGCAAATAAAACAACAAAAATACCAAACGCGTTTAAATTCAAAAACAAAACAAATGGCACATATATAAATTAGCAATCAGAGACAATATTTTCATCAGTGATGGCACCGTGTGGGGCGGTGACTAGCTCTGGGATTTCATATCCACTGTTGCGATTGTGCACTTTTCCCTACTCCATTAACACAATAGTTTTGTATTATTGAATCCAGCACGTCGGTTGATCTTTCGCCGCTAGATGGTGAAGGTGTAACACTGACCACTTGGTAGCCATTCTAAAGAACTGACCAACATCGTTTATTTATTTAAATTAGTCTATGGACAATTTCCTTACAGACTATATAAGCAGAATAGTAAATAATTCAATTAAATAAATACAAATCAAATATTACGCTATTTAAAGAACATAATAAAAGTTAATAATTTTAAAAAAATTTGGCGTTACGTTTGATGATAAAAAGGTTCTGCGAAAAATCTATAAAATGATACATGTTAACACCACAGCCCGTGTAAATCATGGTAAAGGAAAAAGTGGCTCATCTGGCATCCCGGGTTTGATCAACACGATATTCGCCGGAAGCCGTCGTGGCAACGATCGGCGGCAAGATGTTAGGTGGCGGTGTGTTTTTACTTTTTTTCACTACTTTTTAGACTGACTTGCTTTCAAGAAACACAATCGCCTGAATAAAGGAAAACAAAACTTCTATTTAAAAAGGAAAAAAGGAGTCTTTTTATTTTTATTCTTTGGAATTTGGATTGCTGCAAAAAAAGGTGGGTGAACGCGACAACATTTGGTCCTTCTACCGTAAAAAGCTGAACAGGTACGTGGATTTAATTTATTGTGGCAATTATTATATTTGGTGGTACACTGTGTCTCATTTTTTGTGGCTCAGTGGAAGTGAGGTTAGAAAACCCGGTGAATGACATCAAGTATAATTAATTTTTCAACAATTGTCGTCCCGTTACGCTACGAGTTGTTATTGTTGCTCACGCCATACAGAGTTTTGACATCCATCTTTATTTTATTTTGTGGGAAATTGTTACATCACGTGATTCTGGTGTCGACTTTTTTTGTTGTTGTGCTGGCTGAAGAAGTTTTTGCTGTTTTTTCGTTGGCTGCCATCTTTAAATTTTTTCAATTAATTCTTTTTCTAAAAGTTTTCTTGATTTGTTTGGATTTTTTTTTTGCATAAAATTGTAAAGAAAAATTTTGCAAAAAATGACAAATGTGGAAAAATATCTACGAGCAGCAGAAGAATTATTTGCTCTAGAGGCAGCTCTTAATGACGAAGACTTTTGTGGTTATTCTGACGAAGCATTTGACTTTGAGAAAAACGAGTTAGATAACTTGTGGTCCAAATGCAAGAAACTTTATGAAGAATGTAGAGTGGACATAGTGGAAAAGAAAAAAGAACTCGTTGCAGTCCAGGCAAAGCAAATGCAGGTAAAAAAATCATACATTCGATGCTTGAATATTATTTCTAAAACCAGACAAGTGGCTTGTAAAGACGAAAGCCAAACGAAGGAAGTAGATAGTCCAAATCTGTGTAGTTCGATAGCTGTACCTCCTTGTGATACTGGTGTCTTTCA
The DNA here is from genome assembly GCA_951800035.1 of Linnaemya tessellans. Lineage (NCBI taxonomy): Eukaryota > Metazoa > Arthropoda > Insecta > Diptera > Tachinidae > Linnaemya > Linnaemya tessellans. Next base: position 57,649,655 of record OX637532.1, read on the forward strand.
TGGGGACTACATATCGTGGCCTACATTTAGGGACATGTTTACAGCAATTTACATAAATAATAGCAGACTTAGCCCGGTTGAAAAATTATTCTACCTATTTAGAAAAACAGATGGTGAAGCACGTGATATAAATAGAAACGTGGCTCTAACCAATGAAAATTTCGACTTGGCCTGGAATAATTTGAAGAATCAATACGAAAATAAGCGCGTATTGATAAATACTCAACTGAAGCTATTATTTAATTTGGCCCCTTGTTTACATGACTCAGCACAAGAAATAAAAAACCTACAACGAGAAATTAATAATATTATTTCGATATTAAAACTTTATGCAGTAGATATACAGTCATGGGATCCGATCTTTGTATTTCAATGTTCATCACGTCTGTCTGAAAATACTTTGCATCTATGGGAGCAATCAGTAACAAATAAAACAGAGGTTCCCAAATGGGAAGAATTAAAGGCATTCCTCACTGATAGATATCATGCATTAGAAAGTGTTTCAGACATAATAGCTACAAATAATACTGCCAGTGGTTCCCAAAATATTTCTAAACATATTAGCAGTCAGCCATATGTAAAAACAAAACAATTTAAGACGCACCATACAAAAGTTACACCAATGCAATGCAGCCTTTGTAACTCAAGTCATAAAATTAGCTCTTGCCATAAATTTTTAAGTATGGACTACAAAACTCGTGTTTCGACTTTGAAAAAATTTCATTTTTGTTTCAATTGCCTAACAACGGGTCATTTGTATAAGGAATGTAATAGTCCAAACTCATGTACCAAGTGCAAAAGGAAGCATCATACGCTAATACATAGAGATTTTGTGACAAATAATCAGAACCATTTTAAAAGCGCCAATCAAAATCAGGCAAATAAAATACAGTCCACTAATTTTGTCGTTCCAACAGCAGTTCAAACAGCTGAAGTGGTTCAATCGCATCATGCGTCAGTCGCAAAAAAAGTTATTTTAGCTACAGCCTGGGTAAATATTATGCATCTTGGTTCATCATATAATGTACGAGCTCTTATTGATCCATGTTCAGATGAAAGCTTTGTATCTGAAAAGATTCAAAAATTGTTGAAGTTGCCCACTACTGCAATTTCAGCTGAGGTTACAGGTTTAGGCGGTGATGTAATTAGCAAGTCAACCAAAATGGCAGCGATGGTTATAGAATCAAGATTCTGCCAAAGTATCTCCCTCAAGGTGCAGGCGTTAGTAGTTCCCCGCGTTACTGGTAAGGTGCCCACGTATTCATTAAAGCCCTTGAGTGGTTTTGAGTTGCCAAAATTAAATTATGCAGATCCAAACTTTTTCGAAAGTGGCGAAGTAGATCTTTTATTAGGAGGCGATATGTACCCCCTTATTCTTCGTGGAGGAGTTCAGCATGGCGTTTTTGAGTCTCTAGTGGCTCAAGAAACAATTTTTGGCTGGATAGTAACTGGACCAACCAGTAGTGTCTCCCCACGTAATGTGACAAGGTCACACTTAACAAAAATTTCTATTGACGACCAGTTAGCAAAATTTTGGGAGTTAGAAGAAGTTTCTCGTAGGCAGATATTATCGGAAGAAGATAAAGTTTGTGAGGAGATCTATCGTTCTACTACCACTAGAGATTCCAAAGGGAGATATACAGTAAATCTGCCCTTCAAGAGTAATGTGGCGTCACTTGGTCCCAATAGGCACATTGCCGTAAGTCAGTTTTTGAGATCAGAGAAATCTTTAATGCGCAATGCTGAACATAAAGCACAATATGATGCGGTGTTACAAGAATATTTAACTCTAGGGCATATGGAAAAAACAGAGAATTCCAGTGGCCCAAGTTACTATCTGCCCCATCATGGTGTATTTAAGCCAGAAAGTACAACAACAAAATTGAGAGTAGTTTTTAATGCCTCTAGTACGACTCCTAGTGGCAAGAGCCTAAACGATTTGTTGTTCACTGGCCCAATTCTGCAAGCTGAACTAGTCAATTTAATTTTGAAATGGCGATTTTTTCAGTTCGTATTTAATGCTGACATTACAAAAATGTACAGGCAAATTTTGGTAGCACCTGAACATAGGCCCTTCCAGAAAATTGTTTTTCGTAGTTCGGACAGCGGCGATATTGAAGACTACCAGCTCAACACAGTCACTTTTGGAGTAAATTGTGCCCCGTATTTGGCGCTCAGAACTATACTTCAACTGGCAAATGATGAAGAGCACTGTTTCCCTCTAGGGTCAAAAATTTTATGAGAATGTATGTATGTCGATGATGCCCCAGTGGGAGCGCATTCAATCACTGATACTTTGGCGGCACGTGACCAATTAATTGGTATTTTAGAAATGGGTGGCTTTGAGTTAAGAAAATGGACCTCTAACTCAAAAGAAAGTTTAAAAAATTTGCCCCAAGAGCATTTGCTTAACGAATCCTTTCTGTGTCTCAAGGATAAAAGTACATCGAAAACGTTAGGCATACACTGGAATGCGCTAGAAGACATATTTTTCTTTACGGCGGAGAAATTTGAAATCAAGCCGTCGTATACTAAAAGAGAAGTGCTATCAATTATAGCTAGGTTATTCGATCCTGCGGGGTGGCTGGCCCCAGTAGTAGTGACAGCAAAAATTTTAATTCAACAGATGTGGCTTGACAAAATAGAATGGGATGAGCTTATAAAAGCTTTAGCGCTACAGAAGTGGCAGAATTTCATTACAAATTATGGAAAAATTGAAACAATAAGGCTCCCACGATGGGTTCAGTATTCACCTGGCTGTGATATTCAGTTTCATGGTTTCTGTGACTCATCAGAGTTAGCGTATGCAGCATCAATCTACGTAAGAGTTACCATCGAAGATAGAGTGACGACAAATTTACTCATATGCAAAACAAAAGTGGCACCAGTTAAGAAGCCATCTTTACCTCGGTTAGAGTTGTGCGGAGCTGTTTTATTAGCAAACTTAGTCGACAGCGTAATACCAGCTTTTGGATTGAAGACATATTCGCTATATTTGTGGTCCGATTCAACAATAGTACTAGCATGGCTAAGAAAACCTCCCTGCAGTTGGAAAACGTTCGTAGCAAATAGGATAGCCACCATATTAGAAAAAGTTGGTAACAAAAATTGGTTTCATGTCTCTTCGGGTGACGATCCTGCCGATCTAGCAACTCGGGGGCTGACTCCTGAGGAGTTACGTTTGAAAGAGCTATGGTGGTATGGTCCCAAGTGGCTACATTTAGAAGAATGTCAGTGGCCTGAAGGCCCACCTCCACTTGAAACTACAGAAGAAATAAAAAATGTTAAGGTGTTTGTTGCTACTTCGGCTAAGAAAGAAGATATTCTCGAGCGTTTTTCTAGTCTACCACGAGGACTACACGTAATAGCCTACATGTTTCGGTTTGTCACTCTCACCAGTAAAATAAGACGGGTGGCGCAAGTATACGACACATTGAGAATTCAGGCCACAGAATTAAGATTCGTCAGAAACCGATTATTTTCGTTGTCCCAGCAATCATATTTTTCGAGCGAATTCAATAATTTAAAATTAATGAAACCGCTTGCTTCGAATAGCCCTCTTTTAACGCTGACACCATATTTGGACAAAAATGATGTTATAAGATCTAACAGTCGTCTCACCCAATCCGTCTGTTTGTCATACAATGAAAGTCACCCTATCATCTTGGCGTACAGTAGCAGACTGGCGCGCCTTTATGTAGAATTCATACACCAGCTCGTTCATCACGGAGGCCCTCGTCTCATGTTGTCCGTGATTCGACAGGAGTGCTGGATTCTCAACGCAAAAAATCTGGTGAAAACAGTGGTCCATAACTGTAAAATCTGCGTTTTGCACCGTAAGAGACTCCAAGGTCAAATCATGGGCTCGCTACCTCCAGAAAGAACAATCTTAAGTCGCCCTTTTGCTAATACGGGAGTTGATTTTGCCGGCCCTTTTGAAATAAAAAGTTTTACCGGTCGATATTGTCGTATGACCAATATGTGTGTCTCTTTGTCTGTTTTGCTACCAAAGCGATTCACATTGAAGCTGTTAGTGACCTGTCTACACCTGCCTTTCTTGCTGCTTTATCGCGTTTTGTTGCTCGCCGTGGCTGCCCCAGCTGTATTTTTTCTGACAACGGTCGAAACTTTGTTGGAGCCGCACGGGAGATAAAGTCAAACTTCGATAAACTCGTGAAAGAACTTCGTGACTCAGCTGTGGACAAGTATGGGCACCAACATTTAGAATGGCGATTCATTCCTGCTGCTGCACCTCACATGGGAGGACTATGGGAGGCAGGGGTTAAAAGTTTAAAAACCTTGTTGAGAAAATCTGCGGGACAGCTGAAATTTACGTTTGAGGAGTTTGCCACACTTCTGGCACGCGTTGAAGCTTGCCTCAACTCGCGTCCGCTTGGTCCCTTACCCGACAGTGCAGACGAATTGTCTGCCCTTACTCCAGGCCATTTTTTAATAGGCTCATCTTTGCTCTCCCCAGCTGAGCCTGAAGAGTTGTCTTCAGCGGTAACTATCACTAACCGTTGGCGCAAAGTAAAGGCTCTACAACAAGAAATTTGTAGGCGCTGGAAAGAGGAGTTTTTGAAGGAGCTGCACAAACGCAGCAAGTGGAAAACGCAACAGGTCGATCTTAAGGTAAATGATTTAGTGGCGCTAAAGAGTGAACCAACTTGTTCCACAGAATGGCGTCTAGGGCGTATAACCAAAATTTATTATGGCTCTGACAACAAAGTACGGGTAGTTGACTTAAAAACTCAAAATGGCGTCATCACTCGCCCTATCCATAAATTAGTATGTTTGCCACCTTGTCACAATTAAATCCACACCTATATCATATCTATCGTGTCTCAACCCTTCCCCCTTTTTCTTAGATCAGTATGGCGTTCAACCCACGTTACACATGCCCCCTATGCGATCGGTATCACGCGATCCGCCAGTGCTCGCAGTTCGTAACCGTACCGACGGAGGAAAAGGTACGCATCGTGGCCCGACTCGCGCTGTGCTATAATTGCTTGGCGCAGTCCCACAACCTAATTGGGTGCCCCAGCCTGGACCGGTGCCGTCGCTGCAGGCAAAACCACAACTCCGTACTCCACCCCATGCCCGCAGACTGCGTTTGGGTGAAGATGAGCGCGGTAGTACGGGTCAAGGGAACATCCAGCCCCCGCCCTGTTCTTACTCGGATCTTGCTAGATCCGTCCGCAGCCAGATCCACCATAATGCGGAACGAAGCCGTAGCCCTCAAGTGCGTCCTCCACAAGGGCGAGACAACGCTCACCTTCCTCCACCGCGAATCGCCAGGTTACTTCGTTGCGAAGCTGCTGGTGGAGGATAAAATTTACGGCTGCAACCCGAGCGCTACGGTCGACTGCTTGTACCGCAGCGATCACGCCGACTTCCTGGCGAACCGCTCGTGGTACAAGTGCAGAAACTATTTTGTAATCCTGGGTGCGGACGTGATGGCTCGGGTGCTGATTGGTCCAGCGGTGGGCAAGCCAGGGTTCCTGAATGTGCAGGATACAGTCTCTGGACAGGCCTTTTTTGGGGAAGGCAACATCGCTGACGCGTAAGGGCCAATAATCCAACGTGGCCCATTTTTTATACCACTACCATTATTTTTTCGTTATTGTACTTTTGGTTTTTCTTTTTTTTTGATTAAATATATGAAATATTTTATTTTGACTACATGGAATATTCAATGCACGCTAATTTGGAAAAGTAATCCTTTATTTCATGTGAGCCCAGGGTTTATGTTGCACGATGTTGCAAGGTCGGCGGTATGTTAACACCACAGCCCGTGTAAACCATGGTAAAGGAAAAAGTGGCTCATCTGGCATCCCGGGTTTGATCAACACGATATTCGCCGGAAGCCGTCGTGGCAACGATCGGCGGCAAGATGTTAGGTGGCGGTGTGTTTTTACTTTTTTTCACTACTTTTTAGACTGACTTGCTTTCAAGAAACACGATCGCCTGAATAAAGGAAAACAAAACTTCTATTTAAAAAGGAAAAAAGGTGTCTTTTTATTTTTATTCTTTGGAATTTGGATTGCTGCAAAAAAAGGTGGGTGAACGCGACAACAATACATTTCATTAAAGCAAGTACATAGTTTTCTGAGAGGACCTGACATTTCAAAGTTAGTACGACAAGCTGCAACATATAGTGGCTTAAAAGAACGAAGTGAACGTTGAGGAATATTGAATCGTACATTGTTCAGCAAAAATTCGGAATTGATGTTACCACTGATAAGATTTACCATAAAAGAGGTGTTGAGCATTGTTCTCCGGCTTTTTAAAGTAGGAAGATTAATTTCAGCTAATCTCGTAGAATATGATGAAAGTACCAACCGATTTCTATAAATGTTTCTTAGGCAGAAAATTAGAAATTGTTTTTGAACAGATTCAAGACGTTCAATATGGACGTTATACAGTGGATCCCAAATTATGCTACCATATTCTAAAATTGGCCGAACTAATGCAATGTTTAATGTTTTAGTGACATATGGATCATTAAACTGTTTTGCCCATCTCTTAATGAATGCAAGGATACTGCGGAGTTTATTAACAGTTATAGTAATGTGTTGGACAAAATTAAGTTTACTATCGAGTAAAATTCCCAAATCCATAACTTCGTGAATCGTATGATTACATTTGTTCAAGTTTAATTGCATTAAGTTTAGTTTACACCAAATATAAAAATTGTTTAAATCACTCTGCAAAAACTGTTGATCAGATGGTTCTTTTATGTTGCACCATATTTTTACGTCGCCCGTATACATCAATATATTACAATATTTTATTGCTTCTGGTAGGTCGTTGATAAATAGGAGGAAAAGAACTGGACCAAGGTGACTTTCCTGCGGAACACCAGAGCTTACTGAAATATCCATTGACACTGCAGCGTTAAATTTTACCGATTATGTCCTGTTTATCAAATAAGATTTAAATATTATTAGAACCCATTGTGCCTAATTTCTTTAAAAGCACCACATGGTTAATTTTGTCAAATGCCTTGCTGAAATTAGCGTGGATGGCATCCGTGTGATAACCTTTTGCGAAAGCTGCATTCACTAAAGTTGTTAACTGGAGAATATTAGTATCAGCAGAAAATCCTTTACGAAAACCATGTTGAAGTGGTGAAAATAAGGAAGAAGTTTGATGATTAAGACCACCATACATTTTTCAAGAAGTTTTGGAATTACACTCAGTTTCGCTATTCCTCTGTAATTGCTTATATCAGATTTATTTCCTGCTTTAAACAGTGGTATAATATAGGGTTTTTTCCAAATATCGGTAAAGTGACCACAATTTATAAATGCATTAAATATTATGGACAATGGAGTTAGTGAAGCAGAAGCACAATTAATTATGACGCAACTTGGAATACCTTAGGACCACTTATATGAGACGAATTAATTGGAATCAATATAACAAGATAAACGATATTTGTGGACTTCCCTAAAGTTACTTCATGGTGGGTGAATACAAAAGGCTGGAGAGCGAATTTTTTCTCTCCATCGGCCGGATGTTGTAGCCTTAAGTAAAACCCAGGTATCTCAGTATGCTAGCGCACAGGATTTTTATGTACCCGAGTATCAACTTCTGTCCCATTGTAACTTCCATCGCGGTCTTGCATTATACATACGCAATGATGTTGTATACCAACGTATACAATCATTATGATTGCATGATTTTGAATTTACTTACTCCTGGGTTAAATTCAAAACCAGGACACATAATTTGCATTTCAGAATCTTTTATAGAAGTCCAAATGCGGGAAGGTAACAAATTTTATCTGGCTTAGATTCCCTATCAAAATTCCTCGAGAGTTGTCCGGACAGTGAAATTGTTATTGGTGGTGATTTCTATGTTCATAACTTCTCTTGGCTTCGTCATTCGAACAATACTTTACGAAAAGCCAATATGTATGTTGAGCTATTTGTCGCGTGCAATCACCTAGCGCAATTAGTGAATGAACCAACACATATTCCGTATTTTGAACGCACCAACTTAATACGATTCACTTTTTTGTGACATCACACCATCAAACATATGAAGTGAACGTCAATGCACCTTCAGATCACTGTTCTATCTCCGCATTTTTTTGTTTTTTGTTCTCAGCACTTCGAAACATTTCAACTGTAGTCACGAAACATTTAAAATATGAATACTCAAAAGTTCTGCCAATTCTATAGTATTTTCCACTGGAAATTTTTCTTTTCTTAAACAATAATTTCGATGCTATGTCAGAAATGGTTAGAAATATAATTTTGATGGGAATGAAATACCTCTTACCATCCAAAAAATTTGGGTTAAGCCTTGTTTTAACCATTCTTGCAAAGAGGCAATCAGATCCAGAGAGGAAGCATTCAGTATATGGCGAAACAATATAACCGAAAATACAGGTTCCAGGTGTGCCAGAGTGTTAAGGCTTTATACGAGCAGTGCCGTTGCGCTAACTTTCTTACTTCTCCAAGGGGTAGCAAAAGCTTATAGTTAAAATAGTAAAGGATGAAGCTATTTCATCAATTCCAAATATTTTAAGAGATGATTAAATATTCAGTGAACCTGTTGATAGAGATAACCTTCTGGCTGTAATGTCTGCAAGTAATACTTGCTTGCCAGATAGAAAGATAAAAAGGTTTTAGTTAATATCAACTTAAACAAGTGTCCTGGGACAGATGGTATTCCAGCACTGCTGTTGAAGCAGAGCAATTCAACGCGCGCGTCCATTTGCTAAACTATTCAGTGCATCGTACCATGCCGGTAAATTTCCAATGTGCTGGAAGTTAGCCAATATAACGCCGATTCCTAAGAAATGAATTCTAAATTCATGGGAAGTGTAACCAATTTCCACCTGGTGAGGAGACCAAGACCTTACTTAACGACCGGCAGTATGGTTTTCGCAGACTCACTCTACGGGAGTAAAATTGTGTAGTTCTATTCACCATTTCGGCGAAAGTAAAATGGTGGCTCCTAACCCTATCTACAATTTCGAGGACGCAAGTGTCAGACATACTTCACTCCATCAGTGAGTGGTGTTGACTGAAGTAGTAGAACACGAGACTTTGAACCGGAGGGTCCTGAGGTCGAGCCCGCGCTGCGTCATGAAATATTGTGTTGAATTCTTCTGATCAGCATTAGCGCATGGTTGTGTTAGTTGTTGGCAGCCTGTTTCAATGATGAAGGCATAATCACTGGTCACTGAACATAATTGGCAGCGACTGACACTATCATATACTAAAAGCAGAGTAACAGCACCCACCTTCGTCGGCCCTGTAGCAAAAATTACCCAGCGAAGTGTAAAAAAGGTTGAAATACCTACAAAAAACACTGTCTATCTTCTGATCTGTCCTAATCTGTCCCCTCAATACTGTCCCCTCGTTTTCAGTTCCGGCGCAATGCATTGCATATATAGGGGTCATACCCTGAGTGCTGGTCCAAGATAAAAATAAATATTTTAATTGTATTACAGGATGTTAATTTCCCCAACAGGCTATTGGTTCAAATCTGCGAAACTGCAAATTATTTTTTATTTATTTTTATTTTAATAAATGAACGTGATTACATTCTATTTATAATTTTTGAGAGTGGAATATTAAGAATAATTTTCATAGTCATTAAACCAGCAGAACGGATGAGTACTGATTTCGAGCCCGCTACAACATCTAATCAGCGTTCTTTGTTCAATTTTTCCACTGTTTCAAGTGGTGCTAGTTAGTAGGAATATCAACTACTTACCCAATGTTATTAACGAAAATTGAATATGTGAAGTTCTCACATAAATTTTTGCAAATTATTACTTTTTGATTAGTACGAAAATCCCCAACCCTGACGATTAATATTCCCAATATTCCATATATCTCTTTCGCTTTTTCCAGACCCATTGGCTGCTGATATCTAAAGCTTTTTGTTATTTATGTTCAAGAAATTGCATTTAAACAAGTGCGCGAGTTAGATGGGTTATTTATTATTCTTCCATATAGTAAGAATAAAACACAATATTTTTATTGTTTTATGTTGTCAGCTCTTCAGAGTGACAACTTAATTTATTTTAACCGATCTTAAGACTAATTTTACAAAATATTTAAAATCTAATATAAACTAAGTAACGTCAGTATTTTTATGCTTACGTTACTGTTTAGCAAAATGTGAGAATAAAACTTTAGGGTTTCCCTACACTTTGCCAGCCATTATAATTATTTTGGGTATCACGGTGTGACTCCTCCACCCTTAGTCTAAAACACTCCTGGACTTTAGAATGTCCATATATAAGTATAAATTTAATTCTATTTGACAAATTTTTGTAATCTTATGATAAGCCATACTTTCCCTTTATTCTTTTTAGTTCAAAATCTTCCGTTTCTGGCTTGTTTCTAATTTTAATTTTGTGTCAATTCCTCTATTTCTTTTACATACTCAAAGTTTCTTAGTTCTATTTGCTTAATATTAATTGGTGTTATATTAGAATTTGAAAAATTGTTATTCGGTTAAAAATATCTGTCCTGAAAAGCCATTCTATTATTTTTGAAGATTTGGCTTTTAATTTTCAGTTCGCAATCATAAAAGAAAAGCAAATAATTTTTATTAATTCTTAGCTTTCGATCATCACAGTCTTGTATAATTTCTAAGTCGTGGGCATTTTTTATTAAAATCATATCGTCTTTAAACGTATCAATGACGGTTGCATTATCATACATAATATTACAGTTGTTCAACAAAGTGCAGTGTTTACTATTTGGCTCAATAATTTCCATATAATGTTTATTTGGTAAAGGTATAATCATTTTTAGGTCAGTTTGAATGTGGTCAATTGGAATTTTTATTGCAATAATCAGAATTCCGACTTTGTAGTTTAAAACTTCAGCTTTCATGGATTGTAATATAAATAAATCGATTTCGAATTTATCAATTTCTTCCGATGTTAAGATTCTTGGGTGAAAAATGTGATTCTTGGCAGAAGCAATGTTGTCCTGAATATGTTCAATTTTTCCTTTGAGGTAATTGAGTTTGAACATTCGGTCTGTATATAGAAGTCTTTGAATAATTTTGCTCTGTCTATTCTTAAAACTTGTGAAAGCATTTCTAATATTTGTTCTGTCCTCTTCTACAGCTAACTTTAAAATTTGACCGATTCGTTAAACTGTGTGTTTATATAAATTTGCTGTTGGCTAAAGTAGTAGAACACGAGACTATGAAGCGAAGGGTCCTGAGTTCGAGCCCGCGCTGAGTAATGAAATATTGTATTGAATTCTTCTGATCATCATTAGTGCGTGGTTGTGTTAGTTGTTGCCAGCCTGTTTCAATGTGAAGGCATAGTCTCTTATATTGTTTCTCCAACTTTTGTATATATATATATTTGCAAATTCTTCTTTATTTTATTAGGTATTCAATTTATTTTATAAAATTATATTTTATATCAATTAGGTTACGTCTGCTTGCTATCGATGGCACTATTACAACAATAAACGGATATGGGAAAAACTCGCCATAATTATTTTTATTTCTTTCATTTTATTTTTACATACTTGTATTTCTTTGGTAGTCTTGCTTGTAATTTGAATACTTGTTACATGTTTTTTTTTCTGTCATTACCAGTATTATTATTATTAGTATTCAAGGTATTTCTTTGGTGGTCGCACTTATCGACCACTTCTTGTCCGCACCTATGTCGTGACCCGGTCTCTAGATCCCGGCCCTTCACCTCGAACACCATCACCAGCCCGGACATTATTATCCGCCGTCTGCGGCTCCTCTATATTATGCTCAAATTCTTGCACTGATGCTCTATGCTCCTCTGACGGAGTATCTAGCTCAATATTACCCTCATGTTCAATATTCAATTCACTTGTGTCATGGTTGCCAGGTGATGGTTGCACCCTATAACCTTCTGGTATACATCTGTCACAGCCACTACCAACTTTCTCCTCAAGCAGTACGTCACCAGTATTGAAATCAACATTTTCCGTTCTAGCAATGAATCTCCTATTACGTCTAAATAATCTATCACAATTGTCCTTTATTATGTATGACCGATCGCTAACCCTTTCCATTACCCTGCCATAATGCCATCCTTTACTATCCTTCTTAAAAATAACAAAGTCACCGATGCTAATCTCCGGCAATGATTTTACATTTCGATCATAATAATATTTCTGTCTTCCTTTTTTTCTTTCAATGTTTGTCTGAATCGACTCATCAGTCACGTTATTTCTGGTTAACAATGAACCCTATACTGGTAATTTAGTCTTAATTAATCTGCCAAAAAATAAAGCGGACGGTGACAGTTGCATACCTGCCAAAGGTGTCGCATTGTATTCCAAAATTCTATATTGATATGAACTCATATCACCTGTTTCATAACAGCACTTCAATATCTTCTTTGCAATAGCCACCCCCTACTCGGCCAAACCATTACTTTGTGGATAGCGCGGGCTTGAAAATCTAAATTCAATATTATATTCTGAAGCATAGCTATCGAATTCCTTGGATCCAAAAGGACTGTTATCGCACTTGATTATAGTTGGAAAACCAACTTTAAAAAAAATCTGATTGATTTGGTCAATGATATGCCTTGATGTCCTGTCATGCAGTGGTATCGCTATTAAATAATTAGAATAAGCATCTACAATCACTACAAAGTCTCGACCAGCGTATTCAAATAAACCATGTATTACACCTGACAAATCCTTTAATTCCTCCGCCTCCGACAATTGAGCACGAGACAAACAGTCAGCCACCAAAATTTCATTTCCAGGTCTATAAACTACATCCATTTGAGGATACCTCAATAAGATCATTAACATACGCTGAAGACGCATAGTGACATCATCAATATCCCGTTTCATTAATGTCTCCAGTGGTTTATGATCGCTTTCAACCGTAAACTCACGACCATATACAAAATAGTGGAAACGTTGACATGCAAAAACAATAGCTAGGAGTTCCTTTTCGATTTGTGCCCATTTCTGCTCATTTTTCGCCAATGTCCGAGATGCAAACGCAACGGGATGCGCCTCCTGAATCAAGACACAGCCCAATCCGTCCTTGGATGCATCTGTTTGAATCTTCACAGGCAATCGAGGATCATAAATAGCTAAAACAGGTTCCGATACAATTATATTCAATAGATTCCTAAACTCTATCTCCTGCTCCTCATTCCACTCGAACTCAACATCAACTCTCGTCAGATTACGTAACCCTGAAGTTATCTTTGACAAATTTGGTATAAATCTTGCCAAATATTTTACCAGACCCAGAAAACGCAAGACATCAGCTCTACTTCTCGGTTTTTCCATCCTCAGAATAGCATCACAATATTTTCTCCCGGCTTTAATTCTCTTGTGCGATATAGTGCTCCCCATAAATTCCACAGATTCCTTGCGGTATTCTATCTTTTATGAATTAAATTTAACATTATTCTCTCTTGCCCGTTGGATTACCATTCCCAGAATTCTGTCGTGTTCTGCCAGATACCTTGCACCTATCAAGATATCATCAAAATATATATAAACCCCTGGAATGTCAACAAAAATCTTTACCATAGTTCTCTGAAACATCTCAGGTGCACAGCTGAGAACAAAAGGCACACGATTAACTCTGTATCGCCCAAAAGGAGTCATACACGTAGTCAAATCTGACGATGTCCTCTCCAAGGACATATGCCAAAATCCACTAGTAAGATCAATAACCGTGAATATCCTCGCATTGGCTAGACTCGATGTGACATCATCAATTGTTGGGATTAGAAAATGTTCCCGTTTGATGCACTCATTTAAGAGTCTTGGATCCAGACAAATGCGTAACCGGCCATTTGTCTTTTCTACAATTTACATGTAGATTATTACTGAAATAATTCCTTCCTGTGCCATACTATCAAGTTATATTTTCAATCTGTCCATCAATGAATGCGGTACCCGCTTTTTATAGTGAAGTACAGGCCTCAACCCATCTTTCAAATAAATCCTACACTCTCCCGGGAACCTACCAAATCCATGAAACACATCCTTATACTTTCCTATAAATAACTCTGACCCCTCTGACAACGCAACTTTGTCAACATCCATTCGCGAATTACTATTTCGGAGAGTATTCATGGTAAGTTTTGAGCGTTCGACAATGTCAAAACAACTTGGTTTTAATCAAATACCCATCCTTCACCCTGAAGATGTGCTATAAAAATGTTCAATTTCCCAATGTTTTCCTTAATAGATGTGTTTTGTCCAGACAAATTATATTGCAGAAAAACGCGTTTTTCTCAAAATCGGCTCTAAGAATTACGGTGGATTTTTTTTTCTGACCTTCTGATGGGTCCAGGAATCGAATGCCAAAACAAAATTGGAAGTGCTAAACAAATGCATTTACGCCGAGTTCAAGCCCACCGTGTTCGTTTAACTAGCCCAAATCGAATGCAACTATCCAATCCAAGTATCGGCTCATATTCATTATTCACAACCAGAAATAAGACTTCCGCCTTTAAATCAACACACTTTAACTTCACAGTACCAAAAACCTTTACTCTATTGTTATTGTAATCGTAAACAGGAAAATCATTGCTTTTGTTACTAATGTTTATTTTAAGTCTTTCTATGAAATCTAAAGGAATACAATTCACGTCTGCTCCAGTGTCTAACTTAAACTGAACTATCTCCCCTCCAATCCGATATTCTTTAGTCCATTTAGTCCGATTCGATTCTACTGATTTTATTCTAAAATAAGTTTCATTACTTAATTTCTTTCCTGTCATTTTCACACAGTCAAAAGACCTACCTTGACTATCACCCCAAGCAATACTACGAATTCCCTGTTTGTTGTTGTAACGACCACCATTATTGTTATTGTTGTCATCCCTCTTCGGATTCATCTGCTGAGATTTCCCTTTTTGTCGGCACATTCTGGCAAAATGTCCAACCTTCGAGCATATACTACATACAATGTCCTTCGGTTTGCACTCACTTACATGTTTTGGGGACCATGAACCACCATAGTTAAAACAGAAGCGTTTAATCGACTCAACTGTCGCTGCTTGCATTTTTCTGCAGTATCCAAGCTTGCTATTAAGGGTGCTTTCGTTTCCAGAATAATTTTGTTGAGACTAGCCGCTTCATAAATTTTACAGGTTTCAAGCACCTTTGCCAACGTATCATCTCTGCCGTCCAACAGTTTCATTTGAAGTTTCTTTTCATAAATACCGATCATAACACAGTCTCGAAGCATTCTTTCTTCATAAGATGCGCCGCAATGGCATTTCAACTCACAAAAAGGTAATTGTTTCCGCAGCTCCGTCTCAAATTCATTGATCGACTGCTTCTCCTTTTGCGATATCATGTTAAATTTGAATGACTCCATCGCCACATTCTTTTGAGGCAGACAATAATCATCAAATTTCTTAATGACGTCATCCAATTTCCTTTGTGTTACGGCAGTCCCACTAACACGAACTTCCCCCGGCATCGAGTTTTGTGTACCATCATTTGGAAATAAGGTGTTATATATAACAGCACCTTGCTCACCAATCAGCCATATGAACGTTGCAATTTTGTTTTGTTCTGACTTTTCCATTTTCCCAGTTGAAATCATCCAAACCATGAAATTTTGCTTCCAATTGGGCCATTCCGCCGCCATATTAGAACAATCTAGAGAACGTGGTGTGCGATTTTGGCCTTCATCCGCCATTTTAACTTTTTCCTTTTAATTGAACACTCACTTTTATTTATATTGTATCCCACTTCTGACACCATGTATTGTTTCTCCAACTTTTGTATATATATATATATATATATATATATATATATATATATATATATATATATATGTATATATATATATATATATATATATATATATATATATATATATATATATATATATATATTTGCAAGTTCTTCTTTATTTTATTAGGTATTCAATTTATTTTACAAAATTATATTTTACATCAATTAGGTTACGTCTGCTTGCTATCGATGGCACTATTACAACAATAAATGGATATGGGAAAAACTCGCCATAATTATTTTTATTTCTTTCATTCGATTTTTACATACTTGTATTTCTTTGGTAGTCATGCTTGTAATTTGCATACTTGTTACACACTAGTCACTGAACATAACTGGCAGCGACTGACACTATCATGCACTAAAAGCAGAGTAACAGCACTCACCTTCGTCGTCCCCTGTAGCAAAAATTTGCCGGCGAAGTAAAAGGTTGAAATAGCTACAAAAAAATGTCTATTTTTTCATCGTTCCTAATCTGTCCCCTCAATACTATCCCCTCGCTTTCAATTCCCGCGCAATGCATTGCTGGTCCAAGATAAAGAAAAAATGGACCTATTGTATTATGATTTTTGTCATCTATTACACTAAGATACTTAAGGATCTCTTGACAATCATCATCATCCATAACTCCAGCCAGCCACAACGAAGTTAAACAGTCCCCTTTTATACCCTTCACAAAAAAGCGAAAGGGTATATATAGGTTTGTCATTCTGTGTGTAATTTCTTCGATATGCACAATGTGCATATCGAAGAAATTACACACGGAATGACAAACCTATATATACCCTTTCACTTTTTTGTGAAGGGTATAATTAATAACTGCTTAGCACGTGCTCATGTGATAAAATATAAGCAACTCTATGCAACTCAATTCATTCACAAATGTCAAAATACTAATTTGACATACGAAAATGTTTGACAGTCCAAGAAGATCCATATTAATTCCCGTTCGCCGCGAGTCTATCTTATATTGATATACCTTGGTCTTGTGTGTTTTGTTTATTGTAACTATGTGTTACAATAAACAAAATCAGCATCTTTCGCTGATTGTGAGATTGTATTGGTGTAAACAATTAAGTATTTTTTAATTAACTTTAAGATATGTGAAAAATAAAGTTTTGAGTTGATATGAACTCACCAAATAAAACAGTCTTAATTATTTAACTTGTATATTTGTGTGGATATTGGTGTACATCAAGAGTGCCCAGGCTCTATGCCAGTGATGTCAGCCTCATACACAATTGTGGAAGCAAAACTCACATGTACGCTTACGCTCTTTCATTTTGAGAGCGTAAAATATAATTGTTTACTGAAAAACACTCTCATTCAGCGGGAAGTATCGCAAGTCCTGTTTTGAGGCCTCTAAACAGAAATAATATATTTATATAAATATATATATATATATATATATATATATATATATATATATATATATATATATATATATACAATACTTATAAGAGGTTTGAAATAAGTTAGATCCACTGTATGTAGGTACATCTTTTCGAAAATTTCTTAAAGTAGCTTTTAAATTAATTCATAAGTAAGACTTTTTGTAAAAATTTTTTCTCTTGTATATAAACTAACCAAATGTTCAGCTTAAAAATGGAGAAATATTTTAAAATTAAATATCTGAGCACTTGGCAATTTTCGAAACCCTTTTTTACAACTTATAAAATTAGAAGATATTATTGGTAAATAAAAGGATACTCTTAGAAAATGCCACTAGTTAGGCCTCGCAACCGCACATTTCTCCCGCTGGGTATGTAAGATATAAGGGTGATCTCACCAACACAATCACATTTGACATCACTGCTCTATGCGCTTCATGCTCATTTGTTTTTGTAAAAGCGCTTAGCTATAGGCTGTGTGTTTTAATACTCACATACAGCACTAGCAATACGAAATACACAAACAACCATCGGCCATGTGATGGAAATCGCTTATCGCATGAAATAAAACGTTTTCGATTTGAAGTCACAAAATTGGTGTGCTGGAATTCTCAATCGCTCAAAATCGTTCAAAAGAAATTGGCGTTTTTTAAGTCGAATGTGATTCGACAATCGTGCGATTCACAGGACATACATGTATGTCTTATTTATATTTTATTGATGTTCTTCATTATATAAAGCAGGGAAAGGCAACCTATACTATTACATTTTGCGATTGTATTACTTATTACTCTCTGCGCTCTCACCACGAATCGGTATTGCCAATCAACTTTCGTCACTTCTCCCCAATTAAAACTTTAAAATCTCCAAAAACTAACTTAATTTTATTATGGGTATTTGCAATATATTAGAAAATTAGTATCGGAATGGCATTGGGGCAAAATGATGTTTGTGGCTCTGTATGCAGTGATGGTGTGTAAATAAGAAGGTTTTGTAGGACATTTGACAAAGAGTAATGCAAATACACATACGTACATATATATTTTTCATTGCATTATTCACCAACAGGCATTATTTGCAAAAAGTTTGAATGTAATGAACACAATGAATTGCGGTTCGAATTGTTAACAAAACACCAGGTGGTCATAAGGGAATGTCATTCATAATTTTCCGCATCTCTTCATACTTTTCGCCAAAGCATTTGCCTTTCCCTGTACTAGAAACAGCAAACATTTTTTTCATAAAGATTTCTCAACTGTGATCGGACTCACATTGCTTTCTGGCAACGCTGATTCTTAAAGTATGCGATAAACAGAACCTGCCTGTTTGAATGCTGAAACTAGACTGATTAAAGTTGTTTACAGCTCTACAATGCGTGTACACACGTACGTAACAGAAGAGTAAATGAAAAGGCGCCGCGCCCTGCATTTGCCTTTCCTTGATATAAAGGCAAGTGGAAAGCAACAACACTTTCGTAAGGTTTGCTGGTAAACATTGACGACAGCGATCATCAGTAAAGACTTTATTTTTGTTTAGCGTATGATATCGCTTTGAATGTATTTGTTTTACAATAAGAAATATTGAATAAAACTTAGGTTTTCTTTCAATGTATTGGTGTTTACTCTTCCATAAGGAACTTTTGGGCACACTTGGTGTACATGTTTAGCTTTTATTACATAGCAACAAATACTTGCGTACAAGATCATTAAGAATAACATCATTATCTCTTAGCATTGATGTTGCTAGGTTTTTCGTTGTTGTTATTTACAGTTATTATTGCACAGCCTCAAATGATCTTGTATATTCTCGACGATGTATCCGGAATATACCTTTTCCGTTAATTCAAATATCATCTGCATTGTGTTGACCAGGGTTGTAACATTTTGACAACTAGAGATGAGTTGGAAGTGCTGCCAAGTACATATAGCCACATTGTCGTTATATTTGAATCTATTTTTAAACTTTGTAGCACTGCCGCCCACTTACACGAATAGACATGCAATCACCTCTTCCATAGCGCGCACATCGTTCGAGGTGTACTATTTCATTTCGACCTCGGACTATAGCACTTCTGTTTCCGGTACACGATGTCATTCACTCTCTTAATCACTTTATACGGGTCATCCCAGCGAGTCTGTAATTTTGGGGACAATCCTTTCTTCCGTTGTGGTTTATAAAGAAGAACCAATTGTCTAGCCTTCATGTTGTCACTGACAATCTTGATTCTGTTATGCATCATAGTCCAATTGTTGCTGCGATTACGATAATTATTGCCATAATAACCACGATTGTTGTAACTGCCACCACTGTAATTGCTTATATTACGATTATTGTAGTAGTTGCCGCGTCCTCTATAAACTCCGCGCCTTGTAGATGACACACCAAATGTTTCACCATTCAATATCCGTTCCTAGCGCCAATCATAATTTTCATTCTTTGTACGAACTCGTGCAGTTTTACCGGAAATATTATCAACGAATGTTTTGGTCTTATCGTAGCCTACAGTAATTTTTTTCTTTCTTGGTTCATGTTCACCAGCTCCAGTTTCATTGCAGGACTCATCCTTTTTATCAGTTTCGCCATTCATCTGTTCTGATTTGGGTTCATCGCCCACCTTAAGTTTTGGTAGTCGTGAGCGAAGTTCTTCGAACTTAGTATTTGCTTGCTCAGAATCGAAATCTTGTTCAAACTTAATGGGACTACCTGAAGGCTTCTGAATTACACTAGGACCATTAGCCGATCTATAGGCCATTTTGTTACGCATATTATAACGTGGTCCCATTCCATAATTGCGCATATTGTTGCCCGACATGTTGCCACGGTTGGTATTCCAATTGCGCCGATTAGGTTTACCGCCCTGATTATCGCGTTGGTTGTAATGATTCATGCTATAATTTTCCATCATACGGCTGGAACAATAATTGCCGGTATTTCCTTGTTGATTGCCTCCACGTTGATTTGGATGGTTCTGTCGCTTATGGCCTGCATCGGACGATTGACCACCACCGCCATGCTTAGACTTATTTTGATGATTCTTATGATGTTGCTGCTGTTGTTCTAGGTTCACTCGTTTTCTGTTACTTGGTGGCGAAACAGATCTACCTATTTCTCTTGGTGCTTTGAAGTTGCGCTGAAAATTACCGATTTTTTCGCAGTTAAAGCATTTAGGCTTTTCTTTGGTAGCACTTTCCGCCAACAGTTGTCGCATTGCCTCCTTAAAACTAGCAACTAGGCTGTTATCCTCCTCAGACAAAACCTCCACATTCCGCACCTTACATATCTGCGGCTTGAAAACCATCCTAGCAGTCTCTTGAGCCAGAGCAAATGAAACAGTCTCAGCGAAAGTGGATTTTTGTGTAGCGCACACAGCCAAATAAAAAAAACATAACAAATAAAGTATATTTGATATGAAAAATAAAATAGATTCATATCATACTTTATTTGTTGGTTTAGTTTTGTATGAGTTTCAAGGCCTACTATTCTTGTTCTGTTGTTATTTTTATACCCTTCACAAAAAAGTGAAGGGGTATATATAGGTTTGTCATTCCATGTGTAATTTCTTCAATATGCACATGGGACCCCATAAAGTATATATATTCTGGATCGTTATGAATAGCGATGACGATTGAGCGATATCCGTCTGTACGTGAAATCGGTTTTCCCAAGCCCCCACAAGAGCTACAGACTTCGTTCTTGGAAAGCTCCGAAGTATGGTTCCAGGGCTGGGAAGCTTACACCTATTTCTCGACGCAAGATTTATACAAAAAATCAATTTTTTTTTTATGTTTGTAAATTAAACCTATTTCGTGCTTTGGGGACCCTCAATGGTCTATTAAAAACAAAAAATATAAAAAAAATTTTCCAGGGATGGAAAATTAAAATTTTTTTTTCGACCTATTCCGTATTTTGTAGTACGTGTAGTAACTAAAATTGTTAAAAATTTTAAGTTTTTCTTTAACAAAACCACTTTATACTTCATGAGGATTTGAATTCGTGAAAAAAAAATTTTAAATTCAAATTTTGCTTCCAGGGGTGGGAAATTGAATTTTTTTATACATGAAAGTAATCAAACAGGCAATTGATGTTGTTTTTTTTTGTTTTTTTGTTAACTAAAACTGTCTAATAATTTAGGAAGAACAAAATTGGTATCAAAAATTCAAAAATAAAAAATAAAATTTCGAATCCAGGGATAGACAATATATGCAATTTTTCTTAAATAAAACTACTTTATACCTCAAGAAGCGTGTCACTGATAAAAAACAAACAAAAATTAAAATTTCGTTTCCAGGGTTGGAAAAATTAAATTTTTTTTTGGTACATGAAATATTTTGTAGTACATGTAATAACCAAAATGGTTGCAAAATTCGAGTTTTTCTTAAACAAAATTACTTTATACCTTATGAAGACTTGCATTGATAAAGAAAATTTTTAAATATATAAATTTCGCTTCCAGGGTTGGGAAATTGAATTTTTTTTTTATACATAAAAGTAACCAAATAGGCAATTGACGTTGTTTTTTTTACTAATTAAAACTACTTTTTAGTTCAGGAAAAACAAAATTGGTATCAAAAATTAAAAAAAAAATAAAATTATGATTGCAGAGTTGGATAACTGCAATATTTTGTGGTACATAAACATTACCTAAATGGTTACAAATATTAAGTTTTTTTTAAATAAAACTATTTCATGCCTCATTAAGAGTTGCATTGGTAAAAAAATTTAAATTTCGTTTCTAGGGTTGGGAAATTGAAATATTTATTCTGCATAAAAGTAACCAAAAAGGCAATTAACGTTGTTTCTTTTTGCTAATTAAAGCTGTTTTATAATTCAGGAAGAACAAAATTGGTATTAAAATCTTAAAAAATCAAAATTTCGACTTCAGGGTTGGACAAATGAAATATCTTATAGTACATGAAAGTGACCAAAAAGTTTAAAAATTAAAATTTTTTTGTCAAGTAAAACTATGTTACACTTAGAATTGCATTGATAAAAAAATAAAAATTCGCTTCCAGAGTTGGAAAATCAAAATATTTTTCGTACATAATAGTACATACATAAATTTTGTGCTTTTTGTGAATTAAACCTATTAGATATATCAGAAAAAATTAAATTAGTATTAAAAAATTAAAAATTCGGTTCCAGGGTTGGAAAATAGACATTTTCTGATTCATATCAGCAGCCATTTTATTTGTTATTTCTGATTTTTATGATGAATTATACCTACATACATCCATTATATATCAGAAAGAAGTAAACTGGTATTAAAAACCAACAAGATCTAAAAGACGATTCTACGGTTGGACAATTAGAACTTTTTGGGGTACATGAAACGGATTTTTTGTTTTGTTTGTAAATTTAATATATTTAATATTTTTGAAAGAGGTTCATAGGTATTGATATAAAAAAAGCCAAACAATTAGCTTCCTAGGCGAAAAATTTAAACGTTTTCATAAATATAAAAGTAACCGATAACATCATTTTGATTTTTTAATTAAACCTACTTTCTGTTTTGGCTAGAAAGAAAGAAAGAAGAATTACATCTGTGAAGAGTATTTAAGATTCGGCACAGCCGAATATAGCACTTTTACTTGTTCTCGTTAGTTCCGTCGGAGTGATTGATTTCAATTTAGATTTTATAATTTTTATTTCAGTTTCGATCATTTTCATGTTATCAAGGTATAATTTTTTTATATTGCTCTCGACCCGATTTAAAATCTGATATAATTCCTTGGTAAAAACTAAGAGCAATACTGTAATCGTTTGGTTTATCACCTCAACTTTCCCTACCTTAATTTGTGCATAACCTGTCCCCTCAGTGATTGGATTAATCTGTAGTGCTCCCTGTGTCTCAGTTGCTAGAATAATCATTGCCATTACTGTCAGAATCTGCAAATTTAAAAATTTTTAATATTGACGATAAGAGCGTTTTCTAAAGATTTTTTTTATTGCTTTGGGACCTGTTTGTTTCTAAAACGCCTTTTGAGGTTATTAAAACGTTCAAACAAAGGCTCAAAGTCAATATCGTCTTCACCATTATTAGGATTCGTTTTGTCTATACCGTCAACTTCAAATTTTAGAGGCCTTCTAACGTTGGATTCATGCACCCTTGGATTTTTGCAACCCTTTCTTAA
The DNA here is from genome assembly GCA_951800035.1 of Linnaemya tessellans. Taxonomy (NCBI): domain Eukaryota; kingdom Metazoa; phylum Arthropoda; class Insecta; order Diptera; family Tachinidae; genus Linnaemya; species Linnaemya tessellans. The sequence continues at coordinate 57,672,944 of OX637532.1, forward strand.
TAAACTTTGGTTGTTCTTTGTGCCTTAGGGTTTTATAGTTCTTTATAAAACCTTCTTCTCTGTTTTCTATGTAGTTTTCGCGAGATTTATTTCTTTTTTGGATTATTTTAGTTTTAGCATCTTTTAAACTTTCTTTTATATTAATTACACTAGAGAACAGTTTTTTGACCAAACGCATTTGACACCTAATCTATATGTAAAGTTGTCCGCTGAATCCAAATATGAAGTCAGAATGGTCAAAAGTAGAACAGTTTCCGAGATATTGCAAAATAACCGTTTTTTTATGTAGTAAGAATTTTAACGAACATTTTATATTGCTATATTAAATTTGAATTAAGATTCTATAGGCTAATTGTTCGAAATTTTAATTTAAATCTCAGAAAGACATGATAAATATTCCAAGGCACAAAGGCAAGTCAACATCAGTTTTATTCAACTTACACAGCAGAGCAGAACAGCTGTTTTCGAAAGACGCAACCCTTTCATCATCAGTGCTCATGTGTATTGTGTTTGTCACCACTTATTAGGTGGCTTAGTTGAATGTGATAACAGTTCCTATTTACACAAATTTTATTGTGAAAAAGAATACGGGAACTGTATCAACCTGATGTTAACATGTTATTGTTATAATACCCGTGTTACCGTTTGATTATTTTTCTTCATGTCCCATTTTTCTGAATTTTTTGTTCCATCATACCTAAGTCAAACTTTTTTGGTTTGAATTTTATACTTAAGTACATGTGAACGTTTTTTCCAATGTTTATTATTGGGTAGCTCAAGCCATAGCTTAAATTTGTATGTAGTAAGAATTTTAACGAACATTTTATATTGCTATATTAAATTTGAATTAAGATTCTATAGGCTAATTGTTCGAAATTTTAATTTAAATCTCAGAAAGACATGATAAATATTCCAAGGCACAAAGGCAAGTCAACATCAGTTTTATTCAACTTACACAGCAGAGCAGAACAGCTGTTTTCGAAAGACGCAACCCTTTCATCATCAGTGCTCATGTGTATTGTGTTTGTCACCACTTATTAGGTGGCTTAGTTGAATGTGATAACAGTTCCTATTTACACAAATTTTATTGTGAAAAAGAATACGGGAACTGTATCAACCTGATGTTAACATGTTATTGTTATAATACCCGTGTTACCGTTTGATTATTTTTCTTCATGTCCCATTTTTCTGAATTTTTTGTTCCATCATACCTAAGTCAAACTTTTTTGGTTTGAATTTTATACTTAAGTACATGTGAACGTTTTTTCCAATGTTTATTATTGGGTAGCTCAAGCCATAGCTTAAATTTGTATGTAGTAAGAATTTTAACGAACATTTTATATTGCTATATTAAATTTGAATTAAGATTCTATAGGCTAATTGTTCGAAATTTTAATTTAAATCTCAGAAAGACATGATAAATATTCCAAGGCACAAAGGCAAGTCAACATCAGTTTTATTCAACTTACACAGCAGAGCAGAACAGCTGTTTTCGAAAGACGCAACCCTTTCATCATCAGTGCTCATGTGTATTGTGTTTGTCACCACTTATTAGGTGGCTTAGTTGAATGTGATAACAGTTCCTATTTACACAAATTTTATTGTGAAAAAGAATACGGGAACTGTATCAACCTGATGTTAACATGTTATTGTTATAATACCCGTGTTACCGTTTGATTATTTTTCTTCATGTCCCATTTTTCTGAATTTTTTGTTCCATCATACCTAAGTCAAACTTTTTTGGTTTGAATTTTATACTTAAGTACATGTGAACGTTTTTTCCAATGTTTATTATTGGGTAGCTCAAGCCATAGCTTAAATTTGTATGTAGTAAGAATTTTAACGAACATTTTATATTGCTATATTAAATTTGAATTAAGATTCTATAGGCTAATTGTTCGAAATTTTAATTTAAATCTCAGAAAGACATGATAAATATTCCAAGGCACAAAGGCAAGTCAACATCAGTTTTATTCAACTTACACAGCAGAGCAGAACAGCTGTTTTCGAAAGACGCAACCCTTTCATCATCAGTGCTCATGTGTATTGTGTTTGTCACCACTTATTAGGTGGCTTAGTTGAATGTGATAACAGTTCCTATTTACACAAATTTTATTGTGAAAAAGAATACGGGAACTGTATCAACCTGATGTTAACATGTTATTGTTATAATACCCGTGTTACCGTTTGATTATTTTTCTTCATGTCCCATTTTTCTGAATTTTTTGTTCCATCATACCTAAGTCAAACTTTTTTGGTTTGAATTTTATACTTAAGTACATGTGAACGTTTTTTCCAATGTTTATTATTGGGTAGCTCAAGCCATAGCTTAAATTTGTATGTAGTAAGAATTTTAACGAACATTTTATATTGCTATATTAAATTTGAATTAAGATTCTATAGGCTAATTGTTCGAAATTTTAATTTAAATCTCAGAAAGACATGATAAATATTCCAAGGCACAAAGGCAAGTCAACATCAGTTTTATTCAACTTACACAGCAGAGCAGAACAGCTGTTTTCGAAAGACGCAACCCTTTCATCATCAGTGCTCATGTGTATTGTGTTTGTCACCACTTATTAGGTGGCTTAGTTGAATGTGATAACAGTTCCTATTTACACAAATTTTATTGTGAAAAAGAATACGGGAACTGTATCAACCTGATGTTAACATGTTATTGTTATAATACCCGTGTTACCGTTTGATTATTTTTCTTCATGTCCCATTTTTCTGAATTTTTTGTTCCATCATACCTAAGTCAAACTTTTTTGGTTTGAATTTTATACTTAAGTACATGTGAACGTTTTTTCCAATGTTTATTATTGGGTAGCTCAAGCCATAGCTTAAATTTGTATGTAGTAAGAATTTTAACGAACATTTTATATTGCTATATTAAATTTGAATTAAGATTCTATAGGCTAATTGTTCGAAATTTTAATTTAAATCTCAGAAAGACATGATAAATATTCCAAGGCACAAAGGCAAATCAACATCAGTTTTATTCAACTTACACAGCAGAGCAGAACAGCTGTTTTCGAAAGACGCAACCCTTTCATCATCAGTGCTCATGTGTATTGTGTTTGTCACCACTTATTAGGTGGCTTAGTTGAATGTGATAACAGTTCCTATTTACACAAATTTTATTGTGAAAAAGAATACGGGAACTGTATCAACCTGATGTTAACATGTTATTGTTATAATACCCGTGTTACCGTTTGATTATTTTTCTTCATGTCCCATTTTTCTGAATTTTTTGTTCCATCATACCTAAGTCAAACTTTTTTGGTTTGAATTTTATACTTAAGTACATGTGAACGTTTTTTCCAATGTTTATTATTGGGTAGCTCAAGCCATAGCTTAAATTTGTATGTAGTAAGAATTTTAACGAACATTTTATATTGCTATATTAAATTTGAATTAAGATTCTATACGCTAATTGTTCGAAATTTTAATTTAAATCTCAGAAAGACATGATAAATATTCCAAGGCACAAAGGCAAGTCAACATCAGTTTTATTCAACTTACACAGCAGAGCAGAACAGCTGTTTTCGAAAGACGCAACCCTTTCATCATCAGTGCTCATGTGTATTGTGTTTGTCACCACTTATTAGGTGGCTTAGTTGAATGTGATAACAGTTCCTATTTACACAAATTTTATTGTGAAAAAGAATACGGGAACTGTATCAACCTGATGTTAACATGTTATTGTTATAATACCCGTGTTACCGTTTGATTATTTTTCTTCATGTCCCATTTTTCTGAATTTTTTGTTCCATCATACCTAAGTCAAACTTTTTTGGTTTGAATTTTATACTTAAGTACATGTGAACGTTTTTTCCAATGTTTATTATTGGGTAGCTCAAGCCATAGCTTAAATTTGTATGTAGTAAGAATTTTAACGAACATTTTATATTGCTATATTAAATTTGAATTAAGATTCTATAGGCTAATTGTTCGAAATTTTAATTTAAATCTCAGAAAGACATGATAAATATTCCAAGGCACAAAGGCAAGTCAACATCAGTTTTATTCAACTTACACAGCAGAGCAGAACAGCTGTTTTCGAAAGACGCAACCCTTTCATCATCAGTGCTCATGTGTATTGTGTTTGTCACCACTTATTAGGTGGCTTAGTTGAATGTGATAACAGTTCCTATTTACACAAATTTTATTGTGAAAAAGAATACGGGAACTGTATCAACCTGATGTTAACATGTTATTGTTATAATACCCGTGTTACCGTTTGATTATTTTTCTTCATGTCCCATTTTTCTGAATTTTTTGTTCCATCATACCTAAGTCAAACTTTTTTGGTTTGAATTTTATACTTAAGTACATGTGAACGTTTTTTCCAATGTTTATTATTGGGTAGCTCAAGCCATAGCTTAAATTTGTATGTAGTAAGAATTTTAACGAACATTTTATATTGCTATATTAAATTTGAATTAAGATTCTATAGGCTAATTGTTCGAAATTTTAATTTAAATCTCAGAAAGACATGATAAATATTCCAAGGCACAAAGGCAAGTCAACATCAGTTTTATTCAACTTACACAGCAGAGCAGAACAGCTGTTTTCGAAAGACGCAACCCTTTCATCATCAGTGCTCATGTGTATTGTGTTTGTCACCACTTATTAGGTGGCTTAGTTGAATGTGATAACAGTTCCTATTTACACAAATTTTATTGTGAAAAAGAATACGGGAACTATATCAACCTGATGTTAACATGTTATTGTTATAATACCCGTGTTACCGTTTGATTATTTTTCTTCATGTCCCATTTTTCTGAATTTTTTGTTCCATCATACCTAAGTCAAACTTTTTTGGTTTGAATTTTATACTTAAGTACATGTGAACGTTTTTTCCAATGTTTATTATTGGGTAGCTCAAGCCATAGCTTAAATTTGTATGTAGTAAGAATTTTAACGAACATTTTATATTGCTATATTAAATTTGAATTAAGATTCTATAGGCTAATTGTTCGAAATTTTAATTTAAATCTCAGAAAGACATGATAAATATTCCAAGGCACAAAGGCAAGTCAACATCAGTTTTATTCAACTTACACAGCAGAGCAGAACAGCTGTTTTCGAAAGACGCAACCCTTTCATCATCAGTGCTCATGTGTATTGTGTTTGTCACCACTTATTAGGTGGCTTAGTTGAATGTGATAACAGTTCCTATTTACACAAATTTTATTGTGAAAAAGAATACGGGAACTGTATCAACCTGATGTTAACATGTTATTGTTATAATACCCGTGTTACCGTTTGATTATTTTTCTTCATGTCCCATTTTTCTGAATTTTTTGTTCCATCATACCTAAGTCAAACTTTTTTGGTTTGAATTTTATACTTAAGTACATGTGAACGTTTTTTCCAATGTTTATTATTGGGTAGCTCAAGCCATAGCTTAAATTTGTATGTAGTAAGAATTTTAACGAACATTTTATATTGCTATATTAAATTTGAATTAAGATTCTATAGGCTAATTGTTCGAAATTTTAATTTAAATCTCAGAAAGACATGATAAATATTCCAAGGCACAAAGGCAAGTCAACATCAGTTTTATTCAACTTACACAGCAGAGCAGAACAGCTGTTTTCGAAAGACGCAACCCTTTCATCATCAGTGCTCATGTGTATTGTGTTTGTCACCACTTATTAGGTGGCTTAGTTGAATGTGATAACAGTTCCTATTTACACAAATTTTATTGTGAAAAAGAATACGGGAACTGTATCAACCTGATGTTAACATGTTATTGTTATAATACCCGTGTTACCGTTTGATTATTTTTCTTCATGTCCCATTTTTCTGAATTTTTTGTTCCATCATACCTAAGTCAAACTTTTTTGGTTTGAATTTTATACTTAAGTACATGTGAACGTTTTTTCCAATGTTTATTATTGGGTAGCTCAAGCCATAGCTTAAATTTGTATGTAGTAAGAATTTTAACGAACATTTTATATTGCTATATTAAATTTGAATTAAGATTCTATAGGCTAATTGTTCGAAATTTTAATTTAAATCTCAGAAAGACATGATAAATATTCCAAGGCACAAATGCAAGTCAACATCAGTTTTATTCAACTTACACAGCAGAGCAGAACAGCTGTTTTCGAAAGACGCAACCCTTTCATCATCAGTGCTCATGTGTATTGTGTTTGTCACCACTTATTAGGTGGCTTAGTTGAATGTGATAACAGTTCCTATTTACACAAATTTTATTGTGAAAAAGAATACGGGAACTGTATCAACCTGATGTTAACATGTTATTGTTATAATACCCGTGTTACCGTTTGATTATTTTTCTTCATGTCCCATTTTTCTGAATTTTTTGTTCCATCATACCTAAGTCAAACTTTTTTGGTTTGAATTTTATACTTAAGTACATGTGAACGTTTTTTCCAATGTTTATTATTGGGTAGCTCAAGCCATAGCTTAAATTTGTATGTAGTAAGAATTTTAACGAACATTTTATATTGCTATATTAAATTTGAATTAAGATTCTATAGGCTAATTGTTCGAAATTTTAATTTAAATCTCAGAAAGACATGATAAATACTCCAAGGCACAAAGGCAAGTCAACATCAGTTTTATTCAACTTACACAGCAGAGCAGAACAGCGAAAGACGCAACCCTTTCATCATCAGTGCTCATGTGTATTGTGTTTGTCACCACTTATTAGCTACCTAAGTCAAACTTTTTTGGTTTGAATTTTATACTTAAGTACATGTGAACGTTTTTTCCAATGTTTATTATTGGGTAGCTCAAGCCATAGCTTAAATTTGTATGTAGTAAGAATTTTAACGAACATTTTATATTGCTATATTAAATTTGAATTAAGATTCTATAGGCTAATTGTTCGAAATTTTAATTTAAATCTCAGAAAGACATGATAAATATTCCAAGGCACAAAGGCAAGTCAACATCAGTTTTATTCAACTTACACAGCAGAGCAGAACAGCTGTTTTCGAAAGACGCAACCCTTTCATCATCAGTGCTCATGTGTATTGTGTTTGTCACCACTTATTAGGTGGCTTAGTTGAATGTGATAACAGTTCCTATTTACACAAATTTTATTGTGAAAAAGAATACGGGAACTGTATCAACCTGATGTTAACATGTTATTGTTATAATACCCGTGTTACCGTTTGATTATTTTTCTTCATGTCCCATTTTTCTGAATTTTTTGTTCCATCATACCTAAGTCAAACTTTTTTGGTTTGAATTTTATACTTAAGTACATGTGAACGTTTTTTCCAATGTTTATTATTGGGTAGCTCAAGCCATAGCTTAAATTTGTATGTAGTAAGAATTTTAACGAACATTTTATATTGCTATATTAAATTTGAATTAAGATTCTATAGGCTAATTGTTCGAAATTTTAATTTAAATCTCAGAAAGACATGATAAATATTCCAAGGCACAAAGGCAAGTCAACATCAGTTTTATTCAACTTACACAGCAGAGCAGAACAGCTGTTTTCGAAAGACGCAACCCTTTCATCATCAGTGCTCATGTGTATTGTGTTTGTCACCACTTATTAGGTGGCTTAGTTGAATGTGATAACAGTTCCTATTTACACAAATTTTATTGTGAAAAAGAATACGGGAACTGTATCAACCTGATGTTAACATGTTATTGTTATAATACCCGTGTTACCGTTTGATTATTTTTCTTCATGTCCCATTTTTCTGAATTTTTTGTTCCATCATACCTAAGTCAAACTTTTTTGGTTTGAATTTTATACTTAAGTACATGTGAACGTTTTTTCCAATGTTTATTATTGGGTAGCTCAAGCCATAGCTTAAATTTGTATGTAGTAAGAATTTTAACGAACATTTTATATTGCTATATTAAATTTGAATTAAGATTCTATAGGCTAATTGTTCGAAATTTTAATTTAAATCTCAGAAAGACATGATAAATAATCCAAGGCACAAATGCAAGTCAACATCAGTTTTATTCAACTTACACAGCAGAGCAGAACAGCTGTTTTCGAAAGACGCAACCCTTTCATCATCAGTGCTCATGTGTATTGTGTTTGTCACCACTTATTAGGTGGCTTAGTTGAATGTGATAACAGTTCCTATTTACACAAATTTTATTGTGAAAAAGAATACGGGAACTGTATCAACCTGATGTTAACATGTTATTGTTATAATACCCGTGTTACCGTTTGATTATTTTTCTTCATGTCCCATTTTTCTGAATTTTTTGTTCCATCATACCTAAGTCAAACTTTTTTGGTTTGAATTTTATACTTAAGTACATGTGAACGTTTTTTCCAATGTTTATTATTGGGTAGCTCAAGCCATAGCTTAAATTTGTATGTAGTAAGAATTTTAACGAACATTTTATATTGCTATATTAAATTTGAATTAAGATTCTATAGGCTAATTGTTCGAAATTTTAATTTAAATCTCAGAAAGACATGATAAATACTCCAAGGCACAAAGGCAAGTCAACATCAGTTTTATTCAACTTACACAGCAGAGCAGAACAGCGAAAGACGCAACCCTTTCATCATCAGTGCTCATGTGTATTGTGTTTGTCACCACTTATTAGCTACCCAATAATAAACATTGGAAAAAACGTTCACATGTACTTAAGTATAAAATTCAAACCAAAAAAGTTTGACTTAGGTATGATGGAACAAAAAATTCAGAAAAATGGGACATGAAGAAAAATAATCAAACGGTAACACGGGTATTATAACAATAACATGTTAACATCAGGTTGATACAGTTCCCGTATTCTTTTTCACAATAAAATTTGTGTAAATAGGAACTGTTATCACATTCAACTAAGCCACCTAATAAGTGGTGACAAACACAATACACATGAGCACTGATGATGAAAGGGTTGCGTCTTTCGAAAACAGCTGTTCTGCTCTGCTGTGTAAGTTGAATAAAACTGATGTTGACTTGCCTTTGTGCCTTGGAATATTTATCATGTCTTTCTGAGATTTAAATTAAAATTTCGAACAATTAGCCTATAGAATCTTAATTCAAATTTAATATAGCAATATAAAATGTTCGTTAAAATTCTTACTACATACAAATTTAAGCTATGGCTTGAGCTACCCAATAATAAACATTGGAAAAAACGTTCACATGTACTTAAGTATAAAATTCAAACCAAAAAAGTTTGACTTAGGTATGATGGAACAAAAAATTCAGAAAAATGGGACATGAAGAAAAATAATCAAACGGTAACACGGGTATTATAACAATAACATGTTAACATCAGGTTGATATAGTTCCCGTATTCTTTTTCACAATAAAATTTGTGTAAATAGGAACTGTTATCACATTCAACTAAGCCACCTAATAAGTGGTGACAAACACAATACACATGAGCACTGATGATGAAAGGGTTGCGTCTTTCGAAAACAGCTGTTCTGCTCTGCTGTGTAAGTTGAATAAAACTGATGTTGACTTGCCTTTGTGCCTTGGAATATTTATCATGTCTTTCTGAGATTTAAATTAAAATTTCGAACAATTAGCCTATAGAATCTTAATTCAAATTTAATATAGCAATATAAAATGTTCGTTAAAATTCTTACTACATACAAATTTAAGCTATGGCTTGAGCTACCCAATAATAAACATTGGAAAAAACGTTCACATGTACTTAAGTATAAAATTCAAACCAAAAAAGTTTGACTTAGGTATGATGGAACAAAAAATTCAGAAAAATGGGACATGAAGAAAAATAATCAAACGGTAACACGGGTATTATAACAATAACATGTTAACATCAGGTTGATACAGTTCCCGTATTCTTTTTCACAATAAAATTTGTGTAAATAGGAACTGTTATCACATTCAACTAAGCCACCTAATAAGTGGTGACAAACACAATACACATGAGCACTGATGATGAAAGGGTTGCGTCTTTCGAAAACAGCTGTTCTGCTCTGCTGTGTAAGTTGAATAAAACTGATGTTGACTTGCCTTTGTGCCTTGGAATATTTATCATGTCTTTCTGAGATTTAAATTAAAATTTCGAACAATTAGCCTATAGAATCTTAATTCAAATTTAATATAGCAATATAAAATGTTCGTTAAAATTCTTACTACATACAAATTTAAGCTATGGCTTGAGCTACCCAATAATAAACATTGGAAAAAACGTTCACATGTACTTAAGTATAAAATTCAAACCAAAAAAGTTTGACTTAGGTATGATGGAACAAAAAATTCAGAAAAATGGGACATGAAGAAAAATAATCAAACGGTAACACGGGTATTATAACAATAACATGTTAACATCAGGTTGATACAGTTCCCGTATTCTTTTTCACAATAAAATTTGTGTAAATAGGAACTGTTATCACATTCAACTAAGCCACCTAATAAGTGGTGACAAACACAATACACATGAGCACTGATGATGAAAGGGTTGCGTCTTTCGAAAACAGCTGTTCTGCTCTGCTGTGTAAGTTGAATAAAACTGATGTTGACTTGCCTTTGTGCCTTGGAATATTTATCATGTCTTTCTGAGATTTAAATTAAAATTTCGAACAATTAGCCTATAGAATCTTAATTCAAATTTAATATAGCAATATAAAATGTTCGTTAAAATTCTTACTACATACAAATTTACGCTATGGCTTGAGCTACCCAATAATAAACATTGGAAAAAACGTTCACATGTACTTAAGTATAAAATTCAAACCAAAAAAGTTTGACTTAGGTATGATGGAACAAAAAATTCAGAAAAATGGGACATGAAGAAAAATAATCAAACGGTAACACGGGTATTATAACAATAACATGTTAACATCAGGTTGATACAGTTCCCGTATTCTTTTTCACAATAAAATTTGTGTAAATAGGAACTGTTATCACATTCAACTAAGCCACCTAATAAGTGGTGACAAACACAATACACATGAGCACTGATGATGAAAGGGTTGCGTCTTTCGAAAACAGCTGTTCTGCTCTGCTGTGTAAGTTGAATAAAACTGATGTTGACTTGCCTTTGTGCCTTGGAATATTTATCATGTCTTTCTGAGATTTAAATTAAAATTTCGAACAATTAGCCTATAGAATCTTAATTCAAATTTAATATAACCGTTTTTTTGTTTTTTTAAAAAAAATGAAGGCACTTAAAATAAAATATTTTCAAAAATTTCCGTCGGTTCGGACATTTCTTTCTTTCCGATGAAAGACAATAAAATTACTAAAATAACCATTGGTTGTTTGTTAAGATCGGTCATGAAATGACAGAGTAATGGTGGAAAAAACTTCAGATTGCATGAAAAATTTGTTAATTTTTAGCAATTTCGCCCTTTTCAATCAAACTTTTTTAAACCGAACAATTGAAAATTTGTATCTATTTTTACATAGCGTATTAGTATATTTAAGCGGGAATATTTTGCGTCCAACATGATCCAGATTGGTGCAGAAGTGACAAAGCTACAGAAGATTAAGTGAATTTAGCCACTTTTCGAAAAATATTGGGCTCTGCCTAATTTATCCAAAATACTGTTAAGGTTAGGTATAGGGTACCTGTCGTCTACTGTAAATTCATGTAGTTTGCGATAGTCTATTACTAATCACCATTTTTTATCTCCAGAATTATCGGCTTTATTAGGCACAATCCATAAAGGACTATTGTATGCAAAATTGCTCTCACGAATAATGTTTTGCTTTAACATATCTTTTATTTGTTTGTTTATTTCGTCTTCATGAATTTGGGGGTATCTGTATATTTTTGAATAGAGTGGTTTGTCAATTGTACTAACGATTTGATGTTCTGTTTGGGTTGTGGCTGAAAGATTATTGCCTTCTACATAAAATAGATCTTTAAACTCAGTATGATGATTTTTGATTGCTCTACTTTCATCTTCATTTAAGTGACAAAAATCAAGTTTGTCTACGATATTTGCTTTTGAACTGGTCCCAATACACTTATGTTCTCATCAAAGAAAGAACAGTACATATCCTCAAAAAACAATTTTTTGCCAAAAATTTCTATGTAACCATGTTCGTTATTTATTCTTGTCTTAAGGAGTACCAAAAATTTTGTCCGATTATTCCGTCATATTTATTATTGCTGAAATTAATAATTTTCCAACTTAAAGTTCCTTGACCAGAAAATTCCTTTGGGAAGGGAGTTACAACTTTAAATTTAATTATGTTTGTACCGTTAATTGTTCTGTACTGAACGGGTTTCATTAATTCTTCTATTTGAACAATTTCTTTCAAAACGTGAGGTTTAATAATGTCGGTTGAAGAGCCAGTATCAATTAAAAATCGTATGTTTTGTTTCCCAATAGTGAGTATCACTATCGGTAATTGGATTGGGGAGGCTGTATTAAAAAATTTACTTCTTTTTTCTCTCCATTTCCTATGTCCATATGTGTAGTTTGCTGATCTACACTCATGTGGGAATTCCTTGTCCTATTCTAACACCTTTCGTTTATTTGATTGATTTGAAAGTTATCTCTCTCATTATACCTATTAGACTTATTTTGCGAATTCCCTATATTATTATTCTGACGATATCGCTCCTGTTGATTTCTTCCAAAGTTTCCACTGCTTTGTTCCTGAAAATATTTTTTTTTTAACTACTCCTTGGCTCATATTGAGAGGTGTTTGTCACAGAATTTTTCCAACTGATATTAGGGTTTGACTCGGACTTTTTCCTGTTGTAGTTTCGATTAAAGTTTTGATGTCCGTTCGCTTTGTTCCTATAGTAATTAGTGGAAATCACGATTCAGTCCAAACGAAAAGAGCTAGACTCTTCAAATTTGGCATAACTATGTTCTAAAACTAATTCGAAGATGGGCTAAATCGGGCAAGAGGGAAAAAAGTTCCCCTAAGAAGAACTAAACCAACCCAGAAAAAACAACATAATTTTTAAAGTTTTTTGGTTATTTTGTTAAGCAAATGATATATTTTTATGTCAAATATGGTCCAACGCCTTAAACTTGGAGCTATTAAATAAAATAAAAATATTTTTTGACCCCGCCCACTTCAGTGGGCGTTGTTATAGGCAAAAATAGCATAAAAATTTAACAAATTGTTTTACTTAAGCCTACATTCCTTATCAATAACACTTTTAAGCTTTAATGACGAAGCTGAGACGAAACCTGGTACTACTCTGCCCTACCCCCTCTTTCCCCTTCGCCCCCTAAATGACCCTACCAAAAAAAAAATTTTTTTTTTAAATTTTGTATATAATCATCCCAAGCATTTATCTTTAGAGTTTTATGACTGCCGATTTCTGCCCTACCCCCCCCCTCTTCCCTTGCCCCCTAAAAGACCCTACCAAAAAAAAAATTTTTTTTTATATTTTGTATATAATCATCCCAAGCATTTACCTTTAGAGTTTTATGACTGCCGATTCCACATCTTATTTGCCAACAAACAATTTTTGGTTTTTGTTGATCTTGGTTGCTTTTGGTTTTAATAAATTAACAAATTGTTGTGTAAAAAATATATTATTCGTTCTTATATAAAAGTCTTTCTTCTCTCACATTAGTATATCTTCTTTTAAAGTTCTCTTTATAATTTTTGTTTCTACACTTTTATACAATTTTCTTTTTTATTCTTGAAATTAAGTATTTTTATTTCAATTAATTTAATATTTATCCGAAGTTTTTCACCGACTGCGCCAGTTAGATGTGTTATTTATTATTCTTCCATATAGTAAGAATAAAACACAATATTTTTATTGTTATATGTTGTCAGGTCTTCAGAGTGACAATTTAATTTATTTAAACCGATCTTAAGACTTATTTTACAAAATATTTAATATATGATATAAACTAAATAACGACAGAATTTTTATGCTTTTTATTTTTGCTGTTTAGCAAAATGTGGGAAAATAAAAGGTGTAACTTGAGGTAAGCAACGTAAGTATTTTATGCTTACGTTGCTATCTAGCAATATGTGGGAATAAAATTTTAGGGTTTCCCTACACTTTGCCATCCATTATAATTATTTTGGGTATCAGGATGTGACTCGCGTGCCCTCGCAATGTTTAAAATATGTATGAATTTCTATTTTAATAGTGAGCTTTATTTATGTAAATTGTATTACAGGATGTTAATTTTCTCAACAGGCTATAAGTCCAAATCTGCGAAACTATTTTTTATTATAATTTTTTTGTAATAAATGAATGTGTTTACGTTCTATTTATTTTTTAGAGTGGAATATTAAGAATATTTTTCATAGTCATTAAACCAGCAAAACGGATCAGTACTGATTTCAAGGCCGCTACGCCATCTCATCAGCGTTCTTTGTTCAATTTTTCCACTGTTTCAAGTGGTGCTAGTTAGTAAGAATATCAACTATTTAACCAATGATATTAACCAAAATTGAATATGTGAAGTTCTCACATAAATTTTTGCAAGTTATTACCTTTTGGTTAGTACGAAATTCCAGGCTATACGTTCAAATCTGCGAAACGGCAAATTATTTTTATTATACCCTTCACAAAAATGGTATAGGTTTTATGGTACATGAAAGTTACCAAAATGGTAAAAAATTTGCAATTTTTCTTAAATAAAACTACTGTATACCTCTGCACTGATAAAAAAAAAAAAATTTTAATTTCATCTCCAGGGTTGGAAAAATTAAATTTTTTTTGGTACATACAATATTTTGTAGTACAATAAAAAAAAAATAAAAATTTTGATTCCAGAGTTGGATAACTGCAATATTTTGTGGTACATAAAAATGATCTAAATGGTTACAAATATTAAGTTTTTCTTAAACAAAACTATTTCATGCCTCATTAAAGGTTGCATTGGTAAAAAAAATTTAAATTTCGTTGCCAGGGTTGGGAAATTGAAATATTTATTCTGCATAAAAATAACCAAAAAGGCAATTGACATTATTTCTTTTTGCTAATTAAAGCAAAATCAAAATTTCGACCCCAGGGTTGGACAAATGATATATTTTATGGTACATGAAAGTGACCAAAAAGTTAAAAAATTTTAATTTTTTTGTCAAGTTAAACTATGTTACACCTCAGTGAGAATTGTATTGGTAAAAAAATATAAAAATTCACTTCCAGAGTTGGAAAATCGAAATATTTTTCGTACATAATAGTACATACATACATAAATTCCAAATTTTTTGCTTTAGTCAATTAAACCTTATTGATATTTCACAAAATATTAAACTAGTATCAAAAAATTATAAATTCGGTTCCAGGGTTAGAAAATCGAAATTTTTTGGTACATAAAAGTAACCATATAAGTTCCCAATTTTGTTTTTTTTTTCAGTGACCTATTTTATACTTCACTAGGAATTATATTGGTATTAAAAATTTTAAAAACTAAAAATTCGGTTCCAGGGTTGGAAAATCAAAATATTTTTGGTACATAAAAGTACATACATAAATTCCAAATTTTGTATTTTTATTGAATTAAACCTATTTTATACATCAGAAAATATTAAATTGGTATTAAAAAATTAAAAATTCGGTTCCAGGGTTGAAAAATCGACATTTTCTGATTCATAAAAGCAGCCATTTCATATGTTATTTTTGATTTTTATGATGAATTATACCTACTTTATATATCAGAAAAAAGTAAACTGGTATTAAAAACCAACAAAATCTAAAAGACGATTTTACGGTTGGACAATTAGAACTTTTTGGGCTACATGAAACGAATTTTTTCGTTTGTTTGTCAATTAAATATATATTATCTTTTTGAAAGACGTTCATAGACGATAACATCGTTTTGATTTTTTAATTAAACCTACTTTCTGTTTTGCCAAGAAAGAAAGAAGGAACAATAACATCTGTAAAGGGTATTTAAGATTCGGCACAGCCGAATAAAGCACTTTTACTTGTTTTTTTTTTTTTTTTTTTTTTAATAAATGAATGTGTTTACATTTGAGGTAGTTTTCTGCAGAGGTATTTCCTGTCAATTTTGACCCGGGGAGGTTCAAGTCGAACGTCTACCAACACTACTCCCTCTATCCGCCTTCCCATAACCAACTTTATTAGTCCTGGCAGAATGCATCCCATATGTAGGGGCCAAGCCAAAAACAAAGTATCCAATTATGATCTGAGAAACGTCTCTTCTTGGAAACGTTCCATTTGTAAATTTGAGTTCCGAATTAATTCTGCATAAGGATAATTTCCAGAGCCTATTCACAGCTACTAAATCTATCCGAACTCGGAGAGATTAACGTCGGTGAGTTGCCGGACTTACATATTTTTTAATGTTAATGAGCCTATGGACATACTCACTCCTATAAATGTCCCATAATGTATGCGTAGCATTGGCATCGCAGCACAGAATTATATCCTCATTAGCACCTAGGGATAACATTGTGGTGTCTGATAGTGCTAGTTTGTCATGTAGCATGATGTGAAAAGGATAGATAGAATTCGGAATTCTTCACCTATGGCTTTTCTTACCACGCAGTTCTCAGCTAGGAGAACTTTAAGGTTATCTGTTGCACATTTCAAGTTTATTTGGCAAATTTTTTGAGTCATAGTGCCTGATGTCAAGTCTCCGGCTGCGTACCTCCCTGGAGATTAGTCTCGTCAACGAAGTTCTCTTTCGTTCCCACGGAAGCAGTTGGCCGGAACACCTTAACCTTGGAATCTCCTAAGCCAAAAATCAGTCTGGAGATTACCTCTTCGATCGCCGCTGTACAAGGCTCTGCGATGGAAAGGACGATGAAGGTGCCACTGTTGACGTGATGGTCTGCTCTGATGAGTGAACTGTTGTCCATTGAGACGACGGCGTTCTGTAGCTGCAGGCACTTAAGTATTTTTCCGAAAGTATTGCTCATTTTTGGTAGCCAAAGCTAAGCCCGCGGTCCCAATGGAATTTCCTCAGAATGGATGAGCTTAAAATTCATTTTATTCCAAGCGTTAATCTGAATGATGCTGTTACTAACGAACTTCCTTGATGAAACACTTGATTATCGAGTACCCTTGGTGAATCTCGCCGAAGTCGAAACATGGTACGGGTTTGTCGCTGTTGGTGGTCTTAGACCAGATACAGGCTTTTCATAGCACAATTGTGCTGAGATCATTTACACGTATTCTTACCCTCTTTAATTTAGTCGTCGATGAGACAGCGACGAATGAGTATCAGGCCGATGCTTACGAATTTTTTTATATTTTTTTCCAGAATATTTGTCCAGCAAACAATGCCAGTCATGATGATATGCGAAAAATATTTTGTCATAACCAATACTTTTTACAATTTTTCTCCAATAACGGACTGTGCTAATTCTCCTAATTTAGTAATACACTTAGTCTTATTAATTAGTCTGTGTAAAATCTTATCAAAAATATTTTGAATATGTTTCCAATATGAAAATGATCTTCCATGCCGACAAATATCAAAGCTTATTAAGTTTGATACATCCAAGCGCGTATATTTTTTGCGAATATTCAGTGTTATGCTCCAGCAAGCAACCATTCTTTTATTTATTTTTTTTCTTGAATGGAAAACATAACAAATTATATCTTTTAATCTTTTTTAATTCTTTTAATTTGACAGTTTACTTACAAAAAGTTTTATTTTTAATTAATAATTTTACGTAATCAACGTTTTTTTTTTCAACTTAAAAATATTGCTGCTTATGTATATCTTTCAAACACTTGGCTTTTTGTTTGGTGGGTAGCTCGCAAGCTCAACACAATTTATTTATACATTGACGGTGCCCACCACTGTCTTAGACCCAGTGGCATCGCATTTCTTTCCTACAGCAGCAAGGATGTAGTGTTTTATTCTTGCCAGGTCTACAAGCAGGTTGTCTTTAATTGCCTAAAGGCTAGCCAAAAATGCATACTGCCTTGAAATACTTTATTTTTTTAATGACTATCTGACTATTCCGCTTTTTATACCTTTCACAAAAAATTGAAAGGTTATATATAGGTTTGTCATTCCGTATGTAATTTCCTCACTGTTCAGACCTTCACAATGAATTTCTTTCATATGTGCGCAAGTACATTTGTATATAAATATGTACAAACATACCTGCATACATATGCCTGCACGAAATTAGTTGAACAACCTTAAATTGCTGACTCATGTAATTTTTCTGTTATTTGCTTTTATTTTTGCTGGATTTATGCAACAGTTAATTTAAGTTATGAGAAAAGAATTAAGTTTCAAGTTTTGCTGAAGTTTTTTGTTACTTTAAATCAGAGCTCCGAAATCTTCGCTTCGAGTAGAGAGTGAAACTCGCTCGAATTGGGCGCGAGTACTCCTGCGAGTGAAAAAAAAACCGAGTGTACTCTATTTTTCTATGCCACTCGAATAAGAGCGCATATGCTTTGCTCGATTTCGAGTGCGAGTAAAATACGCTCGAAATCGAGCAGATTATACTCTTGCCGAGTACTCTTTCAGTCTTTCTCATACAGTGGAAAAATAGAAACTTTGTGTGCGTGTGTGTGTGTGTAGTAGCAAGTATAGTATTATTCATGTCTTTATTGTTCAAATAATAATGAACTTCATTATAATATAGAAAATATAAGTAAACTTTTAAAAATATAATAAAACTTTTTATGTAAAACCAACTAATTGCTCCGCACACGCGCACTGTATGGTAAGACTGAAAGAGTACACAAAAACCACACGCACAAGTCAGCAAAGACACACAGTTTCTATTTTTTCCACTCGATTTTACTCTTAAGAGTAAACTCTCACTCTATTTCGAAGATTTTTACTCCCACTCTTAGTTTTTAAAAAGGAGTACTCGCGAGTACTCCCACCTAAAACAAACGAGTGGAGAGTAAACTTTTTGTAACACTCGTAATCTTCCAGTACTCTTCTTCGCGAGTATTTTTCAATCGCGAGTAAAATCGAGTAAATCTGAGCTCTGCATTAAATTCATTTACTTTAAATTCTTGACAACAACTTTGTACCACTTTCAAGTTTATTTGAATTTGTCTGAGGTTTCATGTTTCCTGGAATTTCTTACACGTGTGGGAAAATGCATAAGCCCAAAAACAGAATCATATAATTAATAAATATATTAAAATTAATTTATTGCAATTCGGCAATAAAATTGTATTTAAGGCTATGATGTAATTAAAATAAACTGAGAAACAATTATTTAAGTAAACAAAGCAGTTGTCTTATTCTGTTCTCCAATCCTCCGCAATAACCAAGTTTAAGTGCTTGTGTTATACAATTCCCTTTAACCAAGTTCAAGTGCTTGCGTTATTCCAATATAAAAAAAAAACAAGTTTAAGTACAGGGTCCGCCAAAAAACTTTTGTTTTTTTGAAAATGCTATAAAAAAAACTACTGAATATTTTCTCAAATTTCTTTTTTTATTTGAAAGTACCATCCTTCCGGTTAATAATGGAAAATAATATCATTCAAAAGGCTGCCTCGGCTGGCCATGCAGTAGCCTACACGATCGGTCCAATTTTTAAGCACATTATCGATTGTGTGCAGTTGTATTTCACCAATGGCTTCACGAATATTGCCCTTTAAAGCGTCAATTGTCTCTGGCTTGTCGGCGTAACACTTATCTTTGACGGTATCCCACAAATAATAGTCCAACGGTGTCAAATCGCAGCACCGAGGTGGCCATACGACATCAGCTCTGCGGCTGATAATGCCATCTTCAAAAACAGGGCGCGAAATATTGAGTGTAGCTTCGCCTGTGTGGCACGTAGCACCGACCTGTTGAAACCAAATGTTGCCAATATCCTCCTCTTCAATTTTTGTGAACAAAAATTCGTTCAACATGGCCCGATATCGAACGCCATTGACTGTAACGGCCACTCCTTGCTCATTTTCGAAGAAAAATAGCCCGATTATGCCTCTGGAGCAAAATCCGCACCAAACAGTGACTCCTTTTGGGTGCGTTGGGTTTTCAATGTATGCGTGCGGGTTTTCTGTGCCCTAAATGCGACAAATTTGATTGTTTACATAACCGCCAAGATCAAAATGAGCTTCATCTGAAGAGATGATTGTTCTTGGCGAAATCGGCATCTTCTGTAAGTTTCTGTAATATTCGTTCAGGGGAAGGATAAAACTAATTATCTGTCAAATCTGACATGTGCTAAGTGTTACCATTCACGAAATAAGCACTAGTTGAAAAAAAACGTTAGATGGCGGACCCTTTACTTTTGTTATCTGCATAATTGTCCCGGTGTTTCCGCCCGGAGAACTGAACTTTAAAAAGGATTCACCATCCAGAAAGACTGTCCACTACTACGAAGAAAGAAACAAAAGATTGGACTCCGCTTGGGCAGAATTCGAGCACACCGATAATAGAATACGATGTCTTGAGAAGCTCCAGTTAGACCACAAATATTTCAAAACATTAAGGAACTCGTCACAAAATACTTGAAAATCAGGCATAAATGAGACATCGAAAACGCCAACACTGGAAAACACCAGTAAGGCGCCTGAGCACCTGCAAGAACATCTTTGACATGTACCTCAACAAATGCGACTATAAGAAGGCACAATGTCATGATGTCATCATTAAAGCGGCTACTCGACACGGACCCTACGGCAACCAATATGACGCTGAAAGAAAAACTATGGGGAGAAATTCAAGAGCTACATTTCAGAATATGGGAATCAAGCGATGATCCACTGGAGGACGGATACGACATGAACTCCTACGAAAACCTGGAGATGCGAGTCATTGAAAATTTCAAGCTAGGCTCCCGAACTCCAGAGAAAGGTTTCGAACCAATGCAAAACAGCGTTCTACCGCTGCCAAAGGTCACAATCCAAAAATTTAATAGAGATCCTTTCATGACTTGTGACAACCAGCATATTCCCGCGGTACATAAGATCTGGTACTTGAAATCAAACTTGGGGGGCGAAGGTGAAAAAGTAATAAGTCATCTCTCAGCCACAGCCGAAAACTACGCAAGCGCATGGAGCCTATTGCAAGAACAATACAATAATCAGCGCGTTCTTGTAACAACGCTAATGCAACAACTGTTGGATCAACCAAACGCTGGACCATCAGCTGCTGCTATCAAACAATTACATGATACAATAAAAGAAAGTCTACATGCGCTAAACAACATCGGGATCGATACCGCCTCTTGGGATCCCATGCTGTTTCACATACTCGTTAGAAAATGGGATCGGAGCACTCTGGTTCTATATGAGAGGACTATTAGCAATCCAAACGATCTAAAAAAAATTAAGAATCTATTAACATTTCTTGAAAATCGTTCGCAATGCCTGGAAGCCATAAACCAGAAAGAAAGATCATCAAAAGTCTATGTTTCCACCACTTCAGATAAACAAACAGAAGTCACGTGCTCACTTTGTAAAAACAACTTTCACCAATTGTTGCGATGTCAGAAGCAAAACATGTGTGTGAACTGTCTAAAATCAGGACACATAGTCAAAACTTGTAAATCAGGATCATGCATGACATGCAATAAAAAACACAACTCGCTGCTTCACCTGGAGAGCTTCACTCAGTCATCAAACCAAGGATCAATAAGGGAAAGGGCATCCCAGAAGACATCATCATTCGCTACCTATAAACCTGAAATAGTTAAACCCAATTTCAATGAAACGACACCTTGTCCTCCAAAAATATCCTCATTAGCGGCAGCAAATGGTCAGGTGTCCAAATCATACGTTCTTCTCAGCACAGCTCTAATAAAAATTAAAACTGATACAATGGAAATTGAATGTCGCGCCTTACCTGACTCTAGCTCACAAGTCAATTTTATGTTAGCTGACCCAACATTCAATCGATCTAATAAAATCGATATATTGCTGGGTGCCGAGCATTATCACCAACTGCTCGCAAGTGGGCAAATAAAATTATCTCCACAGCTTCCGAGCATTCCAGAAAAAATATTTTTCTTGGCTGTATTGTAGCAGGAAAAATAAATGGAGAACACCTTACAGACGCATCCTGTGGCATGTGTACTGAAGATGAGGGGCTTGAAGCTTCCATAGCTCAACTTTGGGAACTAGATGAAGTTAAAAGAACTAAAAAACCTCTACCAATAAGTGACAGACAATGTGAGGAGCACTTTGTACAAAATACAGCTAAAAACCATCAAGATCATAGTCCAAATACCATTTCATCAAACCCAAAATACCCTTGGCAACTCACACACAATAGCTCTCAACCGATTTCTCGCTCTGAAACGGCGATTGCAAAAAAAATCCGGAATTGAAAACTAAATACACTGAATTTATGGATGAGTATGAATCAATGGGACACATGACAAAATTGGAAACAGACTCCATAAGATCTCCAAACTACTACATCCCACATCATTGCGTACTAGGGCCAGAATTTTCAACCACTAAGCTCAGGATAGTATTCGATGCCTCAGCCAAAACCTCATCAGGCTGCTCACTAAACGACCTGATGTTTACGGAACCAACACTACAAAGCGAACTATTTTCCATACTGGTAAGGTTTCGACTGCCAAGGTTCGTTGTCACCACTTGTTACGGATTTTACTCCTTTTCAAATGCAACACTACACGTTACATCTCTGTGATAGGCAAATGATCAAATCAGTTTTGACATTCCTTTTTACATTTTATCCTACTGCATTGACCGTTATAATTTCTGACCAATCAAAAGCTTACGCGTCAACTAAAAGGACAAAAAAATTAAAAATAGCAGCCAACGCGGCATGAAAAATGCTGGCAAGAGAAAAGAACGTTTTTGAATGCTGTCGAGTGTTAACGTATAGCGGTGGAAAAAAAAAAGGAAAATGATATGCAATGTGGACAGAAAGTGAAAAGGTACAAGTTTGCGCCTGAACAATTGAAAATAAGTTTGCTAAAAGATTTGAAAAAGAAAATAAACCCATAACCAGTGAACTTTGCTTAAACATAAGAAAGAAAAGTTATAAAAAAAAAAAGATTATGAACCATAAATATAAGTGCGTAAATCACCAATTGTATAAATACTGTAAAATCATGAACAAAATGAAGAATTGGTGTATAGAAATTTATTTGAATTGTGCATTCCTCAAAAGCATATAAATAATTAAATGTGACTGAAAATATATGAAAATATATAAAAATATAACATAGAACTAAAATATTTACTGTATAAAAAAAAAAACTACCCTTACCATACTTACCTCTATGCCTTGTGCACAACTCATACCAAAATGTAATTAACATTAGTTAAACACACCATACTGATGTGCATTGATATGTGGAAAATAAGAAGAAAAACTGTGAAAACCATAAAAAAAAAAAACATTTATTAAAAAGAAATAAGAACCACTCTAAATACTCACCTTGCTAATTCTACGTTACGTTACGTGCAACACATCGAGAGCAGACATCCAACGTGATGATGATTATTTACCACAACTACGAGCAACAAACCCCAGCATCAGCAGATCGCGCGCAACGAACACAATCATCGACATCAACGATCAGACAGATCAATTCTCTTCAACGGCTTCCGGACGGGAGGTCCAACGTACAGAATAAGTACCCGTATTGTAGAATTATATTTGAAAATTAAATTTGTAAATTATACTTACCCATTAGGGAACAATTTATTATAAATCCTTTATACTTACCCAGTTCACCATTTTATCTAAGATTACTTACCTAATTAATTAAATTATATTCCTACCTATTTGCACCTATTATATTACACTTAAATGTACTTCTAAAATTACTTACCTTATTTTTTCCATTTACCTTACTATACTTACCCATATAATTTTGTACCCAATTATATACAAATTTGTTTAAGCAACATTTCGCTGAAATGTAAATTTCATTCATGAAAAATAAAAACCACCTTTGAAATGAAAACCATGTAATTCTGTTTCCAAGGCATGCTAGGGAGGCAAACCAGGCGAAGGTAAGCCTTGCTGCGCGGTTATGTAATCTTACCCAAGTAGGGGGACCACCATCTAACCACCTCACTTTATCTCGCAAATTTTTCACTGAAATCAGGCAGAACTTTTTGAAATCCTCAGCACATTGTGCACTAATGTTTTACTAAACCAACTTTTCTTTTTAGACTTTTTCATATACATATATACATACGCGTGGTTCGTTCATTATGGCAAGATGTATATATTATATTGTTATGCGTCAGAAAAACGGGTTGAGAACCTAATGCCACCGCTAGCCGGACACCATGAATCTTGCCGCTTAACCGCGTTTGTACTGAGTTCGTTCAAAATTAATTTAGAAACCAAACAGAAAATTAGAAATTACACAAGTCTATTCATTTATTTTCGATTAATTCTGACGACGCGTAACAATATATGGCGCCCAACGGGAAAACGCAAAGGCAATGACGATGCAATGTCAGTTCAATGTCAACGCAAATGCAATGACAATGCAATGTCAGTTCAATGTCAACGATAACGCAAGGCAATGACAATGCAATGTCAAGTCAATGTCAATAACGACGAAGAAATGCAATGACAAGCCAATGCTAACTTAAAAGAAAATTCACTGTTGAGGTTTCAAAAAGTTTTCTGATAGTAGAATTGCTAAATGAATTGGTGCTAGCATGAGTCTTGATCATGGACACATATAGTCTGTCTATCAATTGCAATGCTGAATCCAACACATGAAGGCACTACGAATTAAGGCACGAATTTTATTTAACTCCAGCACACATTCCGACTCGAGTTACCACAAGTCCAGAACCGATCTACATTAAAGGTCAGTTGCTGTTGCGGTGATGATTTGAATCGACAATCCTTTTTACAATGACTAAGCAATCTAAGTCCTTACTTGTCCGTTAACAATACGGCAGTACAGTTGCGAGATGTTTAGTCACGGTAATTCTAATCCGCCTTTGTTGAAAAATTTAGATTTTATTTATTTATCACACACATTTGAGACATCATTTCCGATTTAATAAATGGAACTGATATGCCAACTTGTGACTATTAAGGGAAGTCTGAATATTAGTATATTCATTGCGCTTTTAATAGTTAACAAAACATAACCGCAATTCTAACCTAGCCTATGCCTACTTAGCATGCCTGAATTTTAAAATTATTGAAGCATATATATACAATATACATATATAAAAACTAGTTCACGCACAACGGATACTTATTTACTTTTCAGAAGCATTCATATATATATTTTTTTTTTATTTCCTTTTTTTTTCCCCATCCGCGAGTTACACGACGTTTTAGAAAAAAAAAACAATTTTTTTTGAACTTAAGTCGTAATGAAACGACGACTTGTTAATAAGATAAGTATAACCTATAATTAATACATATATTTTCTCCCATTTATTATCATTATATATTTTTTTTTATTTTTATCCTGCTACATACGTGCATCTGAGTATGTAAACTTTACATCATTAATTACATCGCACGGATCTTCGGTTAGTTTTATTTCCGTCCGAGTAGGGTTGACTTCTTCATTTCTTTTGTGAGAGTTATGCATAAGTATAATACGCGGACAGGGACAGAGCAGAAGAAAACAACTTTACGTGGTAAAAGTACAGGTCAGGTATCAACGGACAGCAGTAATAAGCCAGCGACTGTTTCAAGAGAATTGAGTTCGTCTATTACGAAGGGAAGAGGACGTGGTAGTACACCTATATCTCGTAGGACTAGTAGTATTGCAAATTCACAGTCGAGCACAAGTCTCAGAGCTATAAGGAGCTCACCTGCTACAATATCATCCGATTCATATGATCGGGGGGCTGGGGCTCCAGACGCCGAGTCAATACCCGACATTGAGTTGATTTCCATAGGAAAATCAAGACCTTCTCTAGAGTTTATAGGGGTTCCGGTAGAAGCAGAAATGGCCACGGGAGGGCGTTCAGACACTCCACCGCCTCAGGAGGCGCACCCCAGCTTTGGCGCGGAGACTATGGACTCACTCATAAGCTACGTGAGGGAAACGATGAGGAGCACCCAAGAGGAATTCAGAAGGGAAATTTCAGAGATTAGAAGAGACTTGCGTCGAACACCTACGGATAGAGGAGCAGATATTTCGCCAGCATCAAATGGCAATTCAAATGCTACTTCAGCATATTTTCCTATCAAGCTAAAGGATTGGAACGTGTCGTTCAGTGGCGACGAAGATTTGCAAGACTTTCTTTTTAAAATAGACACCCTCACTGAGAGAAGCCAATGTTCTCCAGAATATTTGATGGCAAATTTTCATATTTTTCTTAAGGGCAAAGCCGAATCCTGGTTCTGGCTTTATATCAGGCAGAATCCCAGGGCAAGTTATCAGGTGTTCAAGAGAGCAATCACCAAACAGTTCGGAACACTCGAAAGCGATTTAGACATTTTGATGAGAATCTCAGCTAGGAAACAGCACCCAAAGGAGTCATACGATGATTTCCACTCCTCCATAGTTGGGATGAATTTAAAACTAGAAACTCCTTTGGATGATGGCGCGATTATAAAAATTATTAGGAAGAACGTACGTCCAGAGCTTTTGAACATGACTTTTGTGTCTAGGCCCAATGATTTGGAGTCTTACCGCGACCTACTTAGGGAAGCGGAAAAATCCCTAACCGTACGCGGCCCTCTCAAACATCCGCCAAATAGACATCGTCAGATAGATGAAGTTTCAGTAGACTCATCTTGTGATCAGACATTCGGTGATGAATCGGACGCAGAAGGCGATCCGCAGGTAGAAGCTCTAAGGGCTGAAAAACCATTCGCAAAAGGGGACTATTCCAGGATTAAGTGCTGGAATTGCCTAAAGGCAGGCCATAGTTATATATACTGTCCTGAGAATGTAAGATCACTTTTTTGTTTTAAATGCGGCCAGAAGGGGGTCACCACTCCGGAGTGTGGTAATCCGCACTCGGCAAACAGGCGCCGGAACGAGCGGGAGGACGGGGACACTCGTTCCAAGGAATAAATCCCGAGATTACTCTAAGTAATGGGGGTGAACCTGGACAGGGGGATTTACTCTCAGATTCTCAAGACCACCCTGATATACAATTTCATTCACAATTTTCTTATTATAACGACAAATCTTACTCACCTAGCACGACTTCACGTCAAATACTGAAATGTAGAACACGATATGCTTTAAGAAAGAAGTTCAGAAGAAGTATCGAGACGACGTATTTGTCAAACACCGACGACGGTAGACCTTATGCAAAGATTAGAATTTTAGACCAGGAATTATCTTGTCTTTTAGATTCCGGAGCAAATGTTACAGTGTTGGGGAGAGGTAGTGAAGATTTCATACAGGGCCATGGCATTCAGATAAGGAAATTCAGATCACATATATCGACGGCGAATGGGTCTAAGAACCGCATTTTAGGGTACTGCACACTTCCAGTGACTTTTAAGGGAGTCACGAAAGACATTGTTTTCTATATCGCACCAGACTTGAGTCAGCAAGGGTACCTTGGTGTGGACTTTTGGCGAGCTTATGCTCTCGCCCCGCACATAATTCCGTCTATTAACTGCTTGGAGCTGACCGAGAGGGACGACGCACTATATCACGATCTTAGTCCAGAGCAGAAATTGCGCCTGGATTCCGTTATTTCAACCTTTCCGTCGTATGAGAGATCCGGTCTGGGTTGTACCTCCCTGTTGGAGCACCACATCGATACCGGAGATGCAATCCCAGTGAAACAGAGACACTACCCACTATCCCCTCCTAAACAGGCCGAAGTATACAAGGAACTTGATCGACTTTTGGAATTAGGGGCAATCGAGGAGTCAAACTCTCCGTGGTGTAGTCCAATTGTCGCAGTGCAGAAACCGGGTAAGACAAGACTATGCTTAGATTGTAGGAAACTAAATGCATTGACTAAAAAGGATTCATACCCACTACCACACATTAATGGGCTGCTAAGTCGACTTAGCGACACACATTTTATCAGCGGGATTGATTTGAAGGACGCATTTTTCCAAATTAGGTTGTCAGACAGTTCTAGGGAAAAGACCGCTTTCGCTGTACCTGGTAGAGGGTTATACCAGTACAGGGTTATGCCTTTCGGCGTATGCAATGGGCCTCAGACAATGAGTCGCCTCATGGATAGAGCCATCCCTGCCAAGTTAAGGGAAAATGTATTTGTTTACTTGGACGACCTATTGGTCTGTAGCCAAGATTTTGACAGTCACCTCCGCTTGCTTAAAGAAGTAGCAAGGTGCCTAATTTCCGCCGGTCTTACCATTAACGTGGGAAAGAGTAAATTTTGCCAGCGGGAGATCAGGTACTTAGGGTACAGAGTGGGAGGAGGCACCTTAAAGGTCGACCCCGGGAAAGTCACGGCGATCACAGAATTTCCCATACCAAAAACGCCTCGTCAGGTGAGACGATTTGTTGGAATGGCAAATTGGTATCGAGCATTTATCCGAAATTTTTCTGATTTAGCAGGACCCCTCACAGATAGTTTACGCAAGTCGGCGAAACCTTTCCGTCTATCCCCAGAGGGCATAGAATCGTTCAGGAAATTGAAGGTTGCTTTAGCTAGCGCCCCTGTTTTGGCGCAGCCGAATTTCGGTGCTGAATTTGTCATTCAGTGCGACGCATCCCGCATAGGTATAGGAGGAGTTTTGGTTCAGCAGGACAAGGAAGGGGAGGAGCATCCGATAGCATTTGTATCGCAGAAATTGAACAAAGCTCAGCGCAACTATTCTGTGACGGAGCTGGAATGCTTAGCAGCAGTCATCTGTGTAAAGAGGTTTAGGCAATATATAGAGGGTTCATGTTTTAGAATCATTACCGATCACGCAAGTCTGCAGTGGCTAATGAAGCAGAGAGACTTAAGCGGAAGATTGGCTCGCTGGAGCTTGCAACTCCAGAATTATACGTTTACCATAGAACACAGAAGGGGTTCACTAAACGTAGTACCAGACACATTGTCAAGGATGGATGTAGATGAGATAGAATTAGGCGCACACAGCAGGGAGGTAGATTTAGATTCACCGGAGTTTGACAGCCCTGAATATAATAAACTGAAGCAAGAGATTCAAAGAAATATTGACCTTTTACCAGACTTACGCATATCTGGGAGGCACGTTCAGAAACGAGTTAGGTTTCGAGACGGCACTGACTATGAGCGAGACCTTTGGAGACTGTGGCTACCCAGAGCTCTAACGAACGATGTAGTTAGGTCTTCACATGCGGAAGGTTGCCATGGAGGATACTTCAAGACACTCACTAGAATCCGACAGAAATATTTTTGGCCTCAGATGGCTCGCGACATTAGAGAATTCGTTAGGAACTGTGACGACTGTAAGACCATAAAACCAGCCAATCAGACCCTTCGCCCACCTATGGGTAATCAGATTTTAACATCTCGACCTTTCCAAAGGATCTATTGCGATTTTTTGGGTCCGTATCCACGTTCCAAGGCCAATAATACCCAAATATTCATTCTAATCGATCATTTGACAAAATTTTTATTTCTAAAACCGTTGAGAGCGGCAACATCCTTAAATGTCATAGATTTCTTTCAGAATTATTTCTTTTGTACATACGGTGTACCTCAATATATTCACACAGACAATGCTAAGCAGTTTACCTCCAAGGAACTCAAAGACTTTTTCTCCAACTATGGAATCACGCACGTAACCACGGGTTACTATTCTCCTCAGGCAAATGTTTCTGAAAGGGCAAATCGAGAAGTCATCTCTAAAATACGCTACCTGCTCAGAAATGATGCTGATCACACGAACTGGGACCGGAACATACCCACAATACTACAAGTTCTACGTAGTGACATTCATTCAGCAACACAGTGCACGCCTTATTTTGCCACCTTCGGCCAAAACATGATCCTCCACGGATCTTCATACCGCCTTTTAGAAAAGCTTGATATAGTTTCCGATGATAGTATCGTCCAACACTCCGATAGGCTTCAGCATATTAGGGAAAAGATAAAACATAGTCTGAATATTGCACATGAAAAAGCCTCCAAGACGTATAACATGAGATCGAAACATGTAAACTTCGTACCGGGACAAGAAGTGTTCCGCAGAAATCATACGCAAAGTGACTTCAAGAAGGCTATAAACGCCAAATTTAATCCTAAATTCATCAAATGTAGAATTCGTAAGAAGATCGGTAACGCGCTGTATGAGATTGAGGATTCACAGGGGAATTTTGTAGGGAAGTATCATGCCTCTGACCTCCGTCAATGATCAGAGGAAACTCATACCCTATCACCTATTTGCCCGGCTTCGTGGGTCGAGCCACACGTAGGCATCTATTCTTGCATTAGAACTCACCACGCGACAATTAGAGAAATCCTTCCTGTTCGATCTTATCGGACACCGAAGATACGAAGCAGTTTTGTTACGGATTTTACTCCTTTTCAAATGCAACACTACACGTTACATCTCTGTGATAGGCAAATGATCAAATCAGTTTTGACATTCCTTTTTACATTTTATCCTACTGCATTGACCGTTATAATTTCTGACCAATCAAAAGCTTACGCGTCAACTAAAAGGACAAAAAAATTAAAAATAGCAGCCAACGCGGCATGAAAAATGCTGGCAAGAGAAAAGAACGTTTTTGAATGCTGTCGAGTGTTAACGTATAGCGGTGGAAAAAAAAAAGGAAAATGATATGCAATGTGGACAGAAAGTGAAAAGGTACAAGTTTGCGCCTGAACAATTGAAAATAAGTTTGCTAAAAGATTTGAAAAAGAAAATAAACCCATAACCAGTGAACTTTGCTTAAACATAAGAAAGAAAAGTTATAAAAAAAAAAGATTATGAACCATAAATATAAGTGCGTAAATCACCAATTGTATAAATACTGTAAAATCATGAACAAAATGAAGAATTGGTGTATAGAAATTTATTTGAATTGTGCATTCCTCAAAAGCATATAAATAATTAAATGTGACTGAAAATATATGAAAATATATAAAAATATAACATAGAACTAAAATATTTACTGTATAAAAAAAAAAACTACCCTTACCATACTTACCTCTATGCCTTGTGCACAACTCATACCAAAATGTAATTAACATTAGTTAAACACACCATACTGATGTGCATTGATATGTGGAAAATAAGAAGAAAAACTGTGAAAACCATAAAAAAAAAAAACATTTATTAAAAAGAAATAAGAACCACTCTAAATACTCACCTTGCTAATTCTACGTTACGTTACGTGCAACACATCGAGAGCAGACATCCAACGTGATGATGATTATTTACCACAACTACGAGCAACAAACCCCAGCATCAGCAGATCGCGCGCAACGAACACAATCATCGACATCAACGATCAGACAGATCAATTCTCTTCAACGGCTTCCGGACGGGAGGTCCAACGTACAGAATAAGTACCCGTATTGTAGAATTATATTTGAAAATTAAATTTGTAAATTATACTTACCCATTAGGGAACAATTTATTATAAATCCTTTATACTTACCCAGTTCACCATTTTATCTAAGATTACTTACCTAATTAATTAAATTATATTCCTACCTATTTGCACCTATTATATTACACTTAAATGTACTTCTAAAATTACTTACCTTATTTTTTCCATTTACCTTACTATACTTACCCATATAATTTTGTACCCAATTATATACAAATTTGTTTAAGCAACATTTCGCTGAAATGTAAATTTCATTCATGAAAAATAAAAACCACCTTTGAAATGAAAACCATGTAATTCTGTTTCCAAGGCATGCTAGGGAGGCAAACCAGGCGAAGGTAAGCCTTGCTGCGCGGTTATGTAATCTTACCCAAGTAGGGGGACCACCATCTAACCACCTCACTTTATCTCGCAAATTTTTCACTGAAATCAGGCAGAACTTTTTGAAATCCTCAGCACATTGTGCACTAATGTTTTACTAAACCAACTTTTCTTTTTAGACTTTTTCATATACATATATACATACGCGTGGTTCGTTCATTATGGCAAGATGTATATATTATATTGTTATGCGTCAGAAAAACGGGTTGAGAACCTAATGCCACCGCTAGCCGGACACCATGAATCTTGCCGCTTAACCGCGTTTGTACTGAGTTCGTTCAAAATTAATTTAGAAACCAAACAGAAAATTAGAAATTACACAAGTCTATTCATTTATTTTCGATTAATTCTGACGACGCGTAACACACTGACGTTGAAAAAATGTATCGGCAGGTATTAGTAGCTTCTGAAAATCGTCAATTTCGGCTCATAATTTGGAGAAAAGATTCCACAATGCCCATTGCATACTACCAACTCAATACGGTCACATATAGCACAAGAGCTACTCCATACTTAGCAACAAAATGTCTTGATCAATTAGCTGAAGAAACTAAAATACGTTATCCTCTTGCGTCACAATTTATTAACGGCAATTTCTATGTAGATGATGGCTTGGGCGGGTCATATAGCTTATCAACAGCGACACAATTACAAGAGCAACTTGTACAGATTATGAAAAGGGACGGTTTCGCGTTACGCAAATGGTGTGCAAACCATCCACAATATCCCAGAAGACATAAAAAAATTAGGACTTGTTTGGCTGCCGAAAACTGACAAACTAAGTATTAAGGTCAACACTGGCCTTGGGGATTCTATCTCCAATTGTAGTAACGGCAAAGATGTTTATTCAAGAATTGTGGGAGTTAAAACTGGACTGGGATACTTCTTTGCCTGAATCGCTGCACACTACATGAATCACATTTCACACAGACCTGAATGCATTAAAAAAATCTCCAAATATCAAGACATATTTTCAAAGGAAGAGTTCCAGAATACCAACAACTACATATTTTTACAGATGCATTCGAAAAGACCTATGGATCTGCGGTTTACATCCAATCAGTTCTCAAAGATGACACCATCATGGTACACTTACTCTGTGCTAAATATCGCATAACTTCACTCAAACGGCAAACAATACCACGACTGGAACTATGTGCAGCCACACTTGGAGCCCAGCTAGCCACAAAAGTCAGGTCTGACATTCGATTTACATGCCCAGTATGGTTATGGACTGATTCAGAAATTGTGCTCTCATGGATAAATTCATCATCATCGTCATTCAATACGTTTGTAGCAAATAGAATTTCAGCAATTCAAGAAGAAACCTACGCAAAGCAATGGCGTCACGTAAGCTCAAAGTGCAACCCCGCAGATATATTATCCCGTGGGATGTCTCCAGCGGCTCTTAAAGAATGTACTCTTTGGTTGTGACGACCAAAAGTCCCTGTAGTCGTTTTTGGGCGCATCGTTACTTAAACATCATAATCCCTATTTTAAAATTATCTAAGCTATGAATTTGTAATAATGAAATGTGATTAGTTGAATTCTTAAAATTATATTATTATATTTTTGTGTTAAGTAAAATTGTATTGTGATTTGTTCTTGTTAAATGGTCATATAGGAAAGAAAACAACAGACATTCCTACATATGTATGTAAGTCGCAGTATAGTTAATTTCCAAATTCTTTGCTTATGTACAAGCATTTATGCGGGCACAAAATGTGTGTAACGGTCGTAAATCAAAGCATTAAACTTGTTTTGTCGTCTGTTTGTGCATAAACATGTACATGCATATCGACATACATACATGCCTTGCCTGTACGCACCCAAGTAGAATCAAGACGAACCAAAGCTGCGAATACATACGTTGAGTGTGTCTCTATACCAGTGGTGTTCAAAAATAAAAGTGAAGATGTATTGGTGAGAGATTTTGCCCAGCAAACATAATGTCAAACGCTTAAAATAAGATAAACAGACACGAGTTTTTGCCATATATAAACAATTTATTAAGTGAATGTAATTTTAATTTTAAGAAACAAAATATCGGGGACCGTAAATAGCAGTTATCAATATCAAAAATAGAACAGTTATATTGAGAACAAAACAAAAATAAATCTATTTAAACCAGTTGTTTATGTAAGATTAAAACTTGAATGTTATGAAAAGCATCATATATCATAAAATACTTTTCACATTTCATTCCGTGAACGTGTATGCTTTTATTCAACTTCGAGTTTAATTTTTGTGTTCAATTGTAATTGAATCGCTTGTGTTTGCTATGCTTCGTCCAACAAGAAGCAACAACAACGCTTAATAAATTTCTGAAATAAAATGACAACAACCATCCGCATGTGTTCTCATCGCTTGCTCAACGACGACTGAATGAAAATTTTTATAAGAGCATAACAAATGTGTGTAAATTTTTTAAACAATTGTTGTATGGGCTGAACACCACTGCTCTATACCAGTGATGTGCACTACCACAAAAACATAGTTGCGCTTGTGTGTGGCGCAGAAAAAAACCTCTGCTTACTTTTAACAGAGGTGGAAATGTTTCTAGAATTACTCTCTGTTTATCAAAAAAACTGAAGACAGAAATCTACAAATTGTATTGAATGTTTGGTACCACATATAATTCTGAAACAGCATTTTATACCATGAAAATAGTTCTAAGCAAAGCACGCAAGAACAAAAGAGTACCCAGGCCATATAGATCTGGATGAGCTAATATATATTTATTTGAAATAGACATTTATTATAAACGAGTTTACAAAATAAATACAATTTTCATCAGTCAGATGCTAATAAATAAAAATATTGTGTTATATACAATAAATACAATTATAAATGCAAAACGTACGCCCTTCAACTCAAAATATATGTAGATAAAATTGAAAAGTACTTGTTATCCATCCCTGCTGTATGCTAAAGAGAAGCCAAAACCTAAGGAAAGCGAGAGAAACAAATTTTTTTTCTTTCGTATACATATTTGTTTGCTGCACAAGCAGAATTTACTTTTTTCTTGCTTTCCTATAACGCGTTATAGGGCAAGAGAAGCTTGATCATCTATGCTCTATACCAGTGATGTGCACTACCACATAAACACAGTTGCGCTTGTGTGTGGCGCAGAGAAAAACCTCTGCTTACTTTTAACAGAGGTGGAAATGTTTCTGGAATTACCTTCTGTTTATCAAAAAAAACTGAAGACAGAAATCTACAAATTGTATTCAATGTTTGGTACCACATATAATTGTGAAACAGCATTTTCTACCATGAAAGTAGTTCTAAGCAAAGCACGCAAGAACAAAAGAGTATCCAGGCCATATAGATCTGGATGAGCTAATATATATTTATTTGAAATAGACGTATATTACAAACGAGTTTACAAAATAAATACAATTTTCATCAGTCAGATGCAAATAAATAAAAATATTGTGTTATATGCAATAAATACAATTATAAATGCAAAACATACGAATAGTAGCAACAAACCCTTCAACTCAAAATATAGATAAAATTGAAAAGTACTTGTTATCCATCCCTGCTGTATGCTAAAGAGAAGCCAAAACCTAAGGAGAGCGAGAGAAACAACATTTTTTTCTTTTGTATATATATTTGTTTGCTGCGCAAGCAGAATTGGTTTTTTTCTTGCTTTCCTATAACGCGTTATAGGGCAAGAGAAGCTTGATCATCTATGCTTATACCATAGATTATCAAGCTTCTCTTGCCCTATAACGCGTTATAGGAAAGCAAGAAAAAAACAAATTCTGCTTGCGCAGCAAACAAATATGTATACGAAAGAAAAAAATGTTGTTTCTCTCGCTCTCCTTAGGTTTTGGCTTCTCTTTAGCATACAGCAGGGATGGACAACAAGTACTTTTCAATTTTATCTATATATTGAGTTGAAGAGATTGTTGCTACTATTCGTATGTTTTGCATTTATAATTGTATTTATTGTATAAAACACAATATTTTTATTTCTATTTCAAATAAATATATATTAGCTCATCCAGATCTACATGGCCTGTGTACTCTTTTGTTCTTGCGTGCTTTGCTTAGAACTATTTTCATGGTAGAAAATGCTGTTTAACAATTATATGTGGTACCAAACATTGAATACAACTTGTAGATTTCTGTCTTCAGTTTTTTTGATAAACAGAAAGTAATTCCAGAAACATTTCCACCTCTGTTAAAAGTAAGCAGAGGTTTTTCTCTGCGCCACACACAAGCGCAACTGTGTTTATGTAGTAGTGCACATCACTGCTCTATACACATGTCTATACGTAGGTAACTGTACACTAGCATTGTAGTGTAAGAATCAAGGCAGATTTACGAGGTACTCTCACTAGCGCGGCTGTATATTAAATTTTCCTTGGTGCGTGTTGAACTAATGTCAAAAGTTTATGTACAAGCCACATAAAATGTTTTTTTTCTTGTTATTGATGCTTCTTCTTCCTTGATTTTGACATTGGCTCTACATTTTCTACCAATAATATACGTGTGGTTTTTGGTGTTGTTAATTGTTGTACTAGTGAGAATACCTGGTAAATCTGCCTCGGTAAGAATTTAGCATAATAATGATATTATTTGCTTATGAATTGTATATAACGTCAGCTTCTATATAATGTTTGTTGTAAATATTCAAGTAAGGAACATTCTGCTTTGCGAAGGTATAAAAGGGCAAAGCAGAATGAAATCAAGATTAGTTCTTGGGAATCCTACTTGGAGGTAAGTCGTTTATTTGAGTGACATTAAATTGTAGAATAGTATAATTTAACATTTTGTATGAAAACCCAGCTAGATTTGTTGCACCCAATAGGAGTGTCTCCGTATCGGTGAATGAATTTGGCTTTTGTAGTTTTCAGTAGTACTTTTTGTTGTTGAGCTTAGGAGTGGGTAATTGGTGAACCTTTTTCTAACCGGAGTGTCTCCTTACTGGGAGTGTGTTCGTTACTCACCCATATCTAGTGACTCAAGTAGATACGGTCCGGTTTAAGTAGGGTAGGAGAACATTCATACCTAGTTTGTTGCACCTGACAGGAGTCTCTCCGTCCCGGTGAATGAACAGTAGGAATCTTCTCCAGCTATTTGGTAACCACTCGCAAACAGAAAATCCTCCGCCTCCCAAGAACTGAACAACATTTTGTTCTTTTATTCTTGTAATAAAATTACCTATTTTTTTTAAATAAAATAATTTTGCTAACAACACTTTATTGCAGCGAATTGTCGGATATGTTATGCGCTTCATTGTCCACACTAGATGTCAAAAGCATATGCGAAAGCCATCGATGCACGACATGCAGAGAAGACAAACCAGAATTGTTCCACCAAATAATGGGGAACCTACCCTCGACACGTGTCACCCCAGCCCGTTCATTCGTCAATACTGGATTCGATTACTGTGGCCCAATCACCGTACATTATAAACTTAGGGGAAAACGACCACATTGCTGTATTTTGTTGCTTTGGCACAAAAGCGGTACACTTGGAACTCGTGAGCAATCTCACAACTGAAGCTTTTATAGGTGCGCTTAAACGCTTCACATCCCGGCATGGACGTTGCCAAAATTTATATTGCGACAATGCAACAAATTTCGTCGGAGCAAAGAATAAATTACCCGAACTTTCAACAATCATACATGCATCAGATGCAAAAGAAGCCATTACGAATGCCTGCAGTAAAAGGGGTATACAGTTCAATTTCATTCCACCAATAGCATCGCATTTCGGTGGGTTATGGGAGGCAACTGTTAAGTCAGCAAAATACCTGTTGAGAAGAACATTGGGCAATGCATCTCTAACTTACGAAGAACTTGAAACCATAGTTGTTGAAATTGAAGCAACCCTAATTCCAGACCCATTTCACCCATGTCAAATGACGCAAACGATATAGACGCATTGACTCCGGGGCATTTTTTAATAGGTGAACCACTAACAGCTAAAATTGATGCTCAAGCAAAGCCCACAAACCTTAAATTAGAAACACGATGGAAATTAGTTTCTCATCTGAAGCATGAATTTTGGAAGAGGTGGTCACGAGACTATCTGAATGAGCTACAGTACCGAAACAAATGGCGAAAACAATCAAAAAATCTGAAACCAGGAGCGATAGTTATTTTAAAAGAAGACAACGATCCAGTCATGAAATGGCCTCTGGGGCGCGTAAAAAAACATATAAAGGACACGAAGAGGTTGTAAGAGTTGCGGATGTCCAGACAGCTTCAGGCATCTTTAAACGAGCAATTCAATAATTAGCTCCACTCTCTAAGCTCAATGACGAACCCGAAGAAAAAGAACAACAATCATGTCCACAAAACCTAAGGATAATCGTGCGATATTAGCAGAAAATCAATCAACAGTCGTTGGATGGAAGGCTACTCCATAAAAAACAGCGCACCTCGGCAAGCTCAATTACTACCACCCTACTGACAATACTGCTATTGCTCCCACTCGTGTCCACAGACAAAATCGAAGTGTCACAGTTTGAACACAATATCGGCTTGCAATTTGAGGGTATTGGCAATTTTGTTCTCCAATCCTCCGCAATAACCAAGTTTAAGTGCTTGTGCTATACAATTCCCTTTAACCAAGTTCAAGTGCTTGCGTTATTCCAATATCAAAAACAACCAAGTTTAAGAATTTGTGTTATCTGCATAATTGTCCCGGTAATTCCGCCCAGACAAAACAACACCGACCAGCAAATCAGCTGAGTCACAAAGACTCACTATTAACATAAGACCACATAAAGTAGTCTGGACCCTTATGACAAGGGAAGATGAAAGCGATGACTGTATGTCAGTTCGTCTGTCTGTACGTAAATTTTTCTAAGCCTCCAGAAAAGCTAGAAAATTAACTAGAGAGGTATTGAAGTTAAAAAAAGGCCAAAATACGGTTCCAGAGCTGGGAAGCTTACATATATATGTGAACGCAAAATTAGCTAGCAAAAACCAATTATTTTTTTTAATTAAACCTATTTGATGCTTTGAGAAAAATAAAATTTTCATTAAAAATTAAAAAAATAAAAATTTGTTTTCCAGGAATGGGAAATCTTTCATTTTTGTTGGCACATAAAAGTACGAGTTTTTTTCTTTTCCTCATTAAAACTCTTTTAGAAATTAGGTAAGCAAAATTGGTGATTTACAAAAAACTAAATTTCGTTTCCAGAGTTGGGAAATTGAAATATTTATCGGTTATTGGAAGTGTTACAAAATTTTAATTTTTTGTTAAGTTAAATTATTTTAAATTTCAGTAATAATTGAATTGCTTTAAAAAACCAAAAAAATAAAAAAAATTACTCCCGCGTTGGAGAACGAAAATTTTTTTGGCCCATAAAATAATCAAAAAAGTTACTACTTTTGGTTTTTTGGTGAATTAAACCATTTTTATGCATCAGCAAAAATTTAATTGGGATTAAAATCCAATAAAAAACTAAAATTCGATTCCAGGGTTGGAAAATCTAAATTTTTTTGGTACATAAAAGTTCCTAATTTTGGTTTTCTTCGGTGAAGGAAGAATTACATTCGTGTGAAATTTTAAAAAATTAAAAATCCGATTCCAGGATTTGAAAATCGAAATTTTTTGGTACATAAATATAGCCATATAAGTTCCTAATTTTGTATTTTTTTGGTATTAAAAACCAGAAAAAATAATAATGCCTCTTCAGGGTTGAAAAATCTATATATGTTTTGGTATATAAAAATTGCCATATAAGTTCCTAATTTGATTTTTGTAGTGAACTAAAATTATTTACAGAATTAATTTGGTATTAAAAGCCTAAAAATCAAAACTTCTATTCCAATGTTGGACAATCGAAATATTTTTGGTACATAAAAGAAAACAAAACGGCAACTAATTTTTGTTTAGTCCTAAAACTATTATATCCTTCAGGAAGATAAATATTGTTATTAATATTCTAGAAAAATAGTTTCCAGTGTTAGACCATTTAACATTTGTTGATATATAAAAGTAACCAATCAGATCACGAATTTTTCTTTGATTTATACTTAATTTGTACTTCAGGATGAATTGAATTGGTATTGAAAAAATTTAAAAGACGATTCTAGAGGTGGGCAATTATAATTTTTTTTTGGTACATAAAAGTAACCAACTGAAACGTATTTTGTCTCTTTTTTTGTATGTATAGTTATGTATATGAAACATATTTAATATTTTAGAAAGACTTTCATCGGTATTAGAAACAAGAAAATTCCAAAATACAGCTTCCGTGCTGTAAAATTAACAGGTTTCTTAAATATGAAGGTAACTGAATTAAAAAAAAATTTTTTCTGGCAACGATCATTACGATCTTGCAGTTTACTTCACGTCCAACTAGCTTTGCAATGAATGACCCTTGGAGAAGATTATTGTGTTGTTTTAATGAATTTTATTGATTTTTCATCTAATTTGAACGTTATCAAACGTAACTTTATTATTTATTTAAACAACTAATTTAATTTACTGAATTTGTGTTTTGCTAAATTGTATATCCTCTATCAGTCTGTAAGGAATTTTTCCATAGACTTATAATCATAAATAAATAAAAAAATATTAAATTGAATTAAGATTTATAAGCGTATTGTTCGAAATATTTTGTTTCAAATTCAGAAAGACATGATAAATATTCCAAGGCACAAAGGAAAATCAACAACTGTTTTTTAGTTATTCAATTTACACAGCATAGCATAACAGCTGATTTCGAAAGTCGCAACGCTTTCATCATCAGTGCTCATGTGTATTGTATATGTCACCACTTATTACGTGGCTTAGTTGAATATGATGACAGTTCTTTTTAAACAAATTTTATTAGGAAATTATATTAGAGAACTGTATCAACATGATTTTAACATATTTTTGTTTTAATATCCCTGTTACTGTTTGTTTATTTTATTCATGTCCCATTTTTCTGAATTTTTTGTTCCATCATACCTAAGCTAAACTATTTTGGTTTGAATTCTTTTATACTTAAGTACATGTGAACGTATTTATTTTTATTGTTAGCTCCAGCCACAGCTTAAATTTGTATGTAGTAAATATTTTTAACGAACATTCATATTGCTATATTAAACTGAATTAAGGGTTATAGACTAATTGTTCGAAATTTTTTGTTTTAAATTAAAAATGATAAATATTCCAAGGCACAAAGGAAAGTCAACATCAGTTTTTTAGTTATTCAACTTACTCAGCAGAGCAGAACAGCTGTTTTCGAAAGTCACAACGCTCTCATCATCAGTGCTCATGTGTATTCTTGACAAAACAATAAACATTCCTCAAGAAGTCTTATATTTTATGCCTTCGTAAGGTAGCGCAACAACAATGGGGCTGTTCGTAAATTCATTATATTCA
This sequence comes from Linnaemya tessellans, assembly GCA_951800035.1. Taxonomy (NCBI): domain Eukaryota; kingdom Metazoa; phylum Arthropoda; class Insecta; order Diptera; family Tachinidae; genus Linnaemya; species Linnaemya tessellans. Next base: position 57,713,914 of record OX637532.1, read on the forward strand.
TTCAATTCTGCCAAGGATAGGTGTAGTATATTAGGCACAAATAAGTACAAAATACAAATCATAAAAATGGCTGTTGCGATGGATGAATAAGTATGCATAAATTTCATATATTATTATGTGTATCATTCCTATTCTTTTTAAAAACATTTTTAAGTTTGATGTGTTGGTGAAAAGGTGCAAATTATTAATTAATTTACAAATAGTTTATAAATTTTTTTTTAATTTTATAGTTTAGATTCCTTAAAACGGTTAACAAATTTTATTATGTGTGCTTATGTCAATTCGGGTGTGAGTAGGTAAGCTGGTATTCATTATATATAATTTTTTAACAGGTTTCATAACTTTAAATTGGTGTGGGGTAACTCCTTCAAACTTTACGTAACATTTTCTACTAGTATGAAGGTTGGCTTTTATAATTTATACACTCCTGCCTGAAGGTAACTCCGATAAATAATTAATTTCTTTCATTTTCTTTAAAATGTGTCATAGGTAATTTGCAATGCTAAACAGTGATTCACAGAAAAAGATAAATTTACTTTGTTTAAGTTATTGCTGAGAGCTTTTTAACTTCCCGCTAAGAAAATTTAAAATGAATCGGGAAGTAACTGGTTTTGCTCCGTTTGGAAAAAAGCGAGTTTTCACCAGATTTCAACGCTTTGAGTTCCTAAGATGCTTTCCTAACTATTCCTGAGAGGTCGTCACTATATGACGACTGGCGTTCCAAAGGGTTCTTTTAAGCATATCCTGTGAATTGGAACATTTTGAGATATATAAAAAAATAAGTTAAAGTGCTATATTCGGCTGTGGTGAATCTTAAATACACTTCATAGATGTATTTCTGCTTTCTTTCTAAAACAGAAAATATGTTTAATTACCAGAAAAAATTTGCTATTCAGCTACTTTCATATCTAAAAAAACGTTTCAATTTTTTAGCTCGGAAGCTGTATTTTCGGCTCTTCTTATTTCTAACACCAAGAATTTTTACAACCAAGAAGAAAAAATTCGTTTCAGTTGATTACTTTTATGTACCAAAAAAAGGGTAATTGCCTGAAATATAAAACAGGGTTTAAATCACAGAAAAAGCCAAATTATGGCAGCCAAGCCAGCTACTGCCCCTGATAAAGAAACTCAGGATTATCAGTTCTACACCTGATATCTCCGATATGTCTCTGAAGCATGGTCTACCAAGAGACTGTAGACACTGCTCCTCCAGAGCTGGACAGGGGCAGAGGAAGTGTGCAATCCTTTCTTCCTTCTCTTTGTCATTGCAACTGGAGCAGTAGACATTATAGTGGACACCTATGTGCCTGGAATGGACCCCTAAAGTACAGTGTCCAGTGATTGTGATCACTACACTGCGTAGTTGACCTTTTGCGAAATTAAAAAGATTCCTTGTCCTATTAGAGTCGATATCAATTCAAGTAAAGCAGCACCCGAGCGTCTCCAGCAAGATGAGAGCGAAATCCCACTTAGTTGGCCAATGTCGGCGTCCTGAAGTGCGGATACTCTCTTTGCTAGTTCATGCGCTTTAACGTTGCCTATGGTGGTCGCATGCCCGCATACCCAGTTTAAGGTGACGCATGAATGCCCTGAAAGTCCGTTAAGGGCTTTGCGGCATTCTTGGACAAGCTTTGATGCTGAACTACTCCATAAGGCCCTATTTGCAGCTTGACTGTCGGTAACGAATTGAATGTCGCGGTTTGATATGCGATAAAACTTTAGCTACATCGCTGCTCTTTTGATGGCAGATATTTCCGCCTGTAATATGCAACATTCGTTGCGGAGAACCCTCGCCATATAGGATCGGTATGTCGGCGCATCCACTGCTTTCCACCAAACTACAATACCATAGAGTAGTATAGGTCTTATCCCTGCCTCTAGTACCCAATTACCTACTTTGGGCTTATGCCCCAGATAGGGCCAATGGCTTTCTTATAGACATAAATTGTCATAAAGGCTTTCCTTTCTCTCTCTTGGACGTTAGTTGCCCAGGATAACTTACAATCAATTAAAAAACCCAAGTATTTCACTTTACCCGAGAGATCTAAGGCAATGCCGTTGAGTTTTCGATTTCTGAATGAGGGAATCTTGTACCTTCTTGAGAAGAGTTTCAGTTTCGTTTTAGTTGGATTTTCGCTGAGTTCGCTTCTCGAATACCATTTGTTAACCTCTTTTAATGCTGCCTTCAGCCTTTATGACATAGTGTCTATATGGAAACCCTATATTGCCACCGCTACATGGTCTGCATATGCAACGGTTTTAATATATATAGTCTTCAGACTTTTAAGCAGCAGACTTATAGTAATGGCAGTAACTAAGTTAAAGGTAATAATTCTGTGTGAAAGCATATTTTCAATAGGCCGAATAATAGTCTGGTCAAACCCAGCTCGCTTAGAGCATGAATAATTGCCATCGGATCGATACTATTAAAGGTTCCTTCAATGTCCATGTAGCCACAGTGTACTTTTTATGCTCGAGAGACCTCTCTATGAGTCCCCCGAGCGCGTTAAGGGCAGTCTCAGTCGATTTACCTTTTGTGTAGGCATGTTGAGACGCGGAGAGGAGGGAGTAGTCTGTGGATATTTTTATGTGGACATCTATAACCCTCTACAATGTTTGCAAAGGGAAGGACGTCAGGCTTATGGACCTGAAGTCCTTCGCTTTGGTCTGCGAAGTCTTCCCTCCCTTCGGAATGAAGATTAGAACGCATTTAGTGTAATTTGTTGGAATGTATGACCAAAGGATACAGGCTTTGTATATAGGTAATTGCAATGGAATTACAAAAGCTGCGTTGTGTTGCGGATCTGTAGGGGTAATACCATCCGGCCTTGATGATTTAAACGGATGGAAACTATTAATGGCCAAGCCTATCTTTCCACATTGATTTATATGGAAGATGAAGGTACATTTAAGTGTCCATGATTCGATACAATTATTGGTTCAACTGCCATAATTTTTCTGGATATGACCGGGTATCGGCAACTGTTTGGCTAGGATTTTACGCAATCTGCAAGCCCCGGAGTTAGACTCTACACTAGGGCAGAAGTTCGTTTCATTCCTGACTTCATTCTTCAATTTATTCAAGGAGGCTTTATAGTGTCCAGTTTCCTCTTCTCTTCGCCTCATTGAAAAGTTTGCGGCAGTTCTTCTTTGTAACTGCTTCAGTCCAACATAGTGGTTCTTGATTGTTGCGCTGTACAGATGCCCTATAGGATAGACCCATTGCCACCTTGAAAGCATTCGTCAGTGTATCCACTTTGTCAATGTCCGCAGCTTCTTCGATACTTGTAGGATGCGTAATATAATTGGTGAGGTGGTGGATCCTTGTGATCGTATAGCCCATATAGCAGGAAGCAAACTATACGGTGAATTGACCGGTCTCCCATGCTGCACTCACCGTATAATTTATAAAATGAAGATATACAGGTTTGCTTTCGCTAGAATACAGGATCTAATGCTTTTTTTAACATTGCTTGAGTTTTTATCATACAACAGTTTGTAGTCTTTTGCGCCGAGTCTAAGAATCTCGCCATTGGTGGTCCATGACTTCTAAATCAGCGCAATATTCGCCCCTCTTTCATAAAGTCAGAGGGTCTAAGCAAAAACAAATATTAGTTTTGTCTTTTTATGTACCAAAAACAAGTTCGATTGTCCAACATTGGAATAGAATTTTTGACTTTTTAGGTTCTTAATACAAATTTAAATCTGTAAATAGGTTTACTTCACTAAAAACCTAAAATTAAGAATATGGTTACTTACATATACCGAAAACAAATCGATTGTCCAAATGAATCGAATTTTAGTTTTTATTACCAACTAGCTCCATACATTCGATGATTTAAGGCAAGCGTTTATTTCGTGTGCAACAGTTAATCCTGGAATTATTGGCACTGTTAGGCAGAAATCCCCAGACAGTAAAATCATTGCGCCTCCAAAACAAATCGAGTCATTGCGTAGATCTTTCAATGTTCGATGAAGTGCTGCCAATACACGTTTACGTGCATTCGTCCCAGATGGTGATTTTCGACGCTGATAAAACTTTGGCTATTGCGGAGTGTTTTGTAATGTTAGATGTTGGTACTTCAATAATATGAAGATTTAACGACAATTTGAATGCTGAATGAGTCGTACGGCATTCTTCTAACAGTGTGGGAGCTATTCCAGTAGGAACCACTGCAACCACAATGATGGATCTCGCACGAACAGTGACTAAAACAAGTAAGTATTCGGCTCTTCCGAATCTTCAATACCCTTCACAGATGTCATTATTTTCGTTTAAATTTTTCGGCTAGGAAGCTAAATGTTTGGCTTTTCGTATTTCTGATACCTCTTTCAAAAATATTATATATGTTTAATTTACAAACAAAAAGAAAAACTCAGTTTCATGTACCCCAAAAAGTTCTAATTGTTCAACCGTAGAATCGTCTTTTAGATTTTTTGATTTTGAATACCAATTTATTTCTTCCTGATATAAAGTAGGTATAATTCATCATAAAAATCTAAAATAACAAATAATATGGATACTTTCATGAATCAGTAAATGTCGATATTCCAACCCTGAAATTGGATTTTTAATTTTTTTGGTTTTTAATACCAATTTAACTCTTCCCGAAGTATAAAAGAGATTTCATTCACAAAAAAACAATATTATGAACTTATATGGCTACTGTTACGTACTAAAAAATTCTATTTTCCAAACCTGGAACCGAATTTTTAGTTTTATATAAATTTTTAATACCAATTTAATTCTTAGCGAAGTATAAAATAGGTTTAATTCACAGGAACAAAAACCAAATTGGGAACTTATATAGTTACTTTTACGTACCGAGAAATTTCGATTTTCCAATCCTGAAACCGAATTTTTAATTTTAAACTTTTAATTCCATTTTAATTGTTCCTGAAGTATAAACTAAATTTAATGAACTAAAACAACAAAATTTGGAATTTATGTGGGTACTGTTATGTACCAAAAAATTTCGATTTCCAAACCCTGGAACCGAGTTTTTAATTTTTTTAATACTAATTTAATATATCCTGAAATATAAAGTAGGTTTAATTCACTAAAAAAACACTTAATTTGGAATTTATGTGGGTACTTTTATGTATCAAAAATATTTCGATTTTCCAACTCAGTAAGCGAATTTTTATATTTTTTCCAATGCAATTCCTACTGAGGTGTAACATGGTTTTACTTGACAAAAATATTAAAATTTTTAAACTTTTTGATCACGTTCATGTACCATAAAACATTTCATTTGTCTACCCCTAGAGTCGTAATTTTGATTTTTTAAGATTTTAATACTAATTTTGTTCTTAACGAATTATAAAATAGTTTTAATAAGCAAAAACAACAATGTCAATTGCCTATTTGGTTACTTTTATATATATCAATTTCCCAACCCTGGAAACGAAATTTAAATTTTTTTAACAATGAAACTCTTCATGAGGTATAAGGTAGTATTATTTAAGAAAAATTTACAATTTTGAACCATTTTGGTGACCTTCATGAACTATAAAATATTGCACTTATCCAACCCTGGATTCTAAATTTTGATTTTTTTTTTTTTTTTGGAAATTCTTGATACCAGTTTGGTTCTTCTAAAAGTATAAACTAGTTTTAGCAAAAAAAAAAGCAACGTCAATTGCCTGTTTGGTTACTTTTATGTATAAAAAATAAATTTCAATTTCCCAGAATTTTTATATCAATGCTAATCTACATGAGGTATAAAGTAGTTTTGTTTTAGAAAAACTCAAATTTTGCAACCACTTTGGTTTTTACATGTACTACAAAGTATTGCATGTACCAAAAAAAACTTTCATTTTGCCAACCCTGGAAGGGAAATTGAATTTTATGTTTTTTTTTTATCAGTGCAACGCTTCATGAGGTATAAAGTAGTTTTTTTAAGAAAAATTTCAAATTTTTATTTTTGAATTTTTGATACCAATTTTGTTCTTCCTAAATTATAAAACAGTTTTAGTTAGCAAAAAAAAAAAACAACAACATCAGTTGCCTGTTTGATTACTTTCACGTATAAAAATAATGCAATTTCCCACCCCTGGAAGAAAAAAAAACTAAATAAAAAAATTTTTTTTTTGGCCAATGCCAAATCTTCATGACGTATAAAGAGGTTTTGTTAAAGAAAAACTTAAAATTTTTAATAATTGTAGTCACTACATGTACTACAATATTCGGAATAGGCCGAAAAAAATTTTTGATTTCCCATCCCTGGAAATTTTTTTTTATTTTTTTAGTTTTTAATACATCATTGAGGCTTCCTAACGCATGAAATAGGTTTAATTTACAAAAATTAAAAAAAATAATTAATTTTTGGTATAAATTTTGCGTCGAGAAATAGGTGTAAGCTTCCCAGCTCTGAAACCATACTTCTGATCTTTCTGAATTTCAATACCACTCTATTTAAGTTCATTTCCAATCCAAAGGTCCAAGAGCGAAGTCTCTAGCTCTTCTGGGGGCTTGGGAAAACTGTACAGACAGACGGACATCGCTCAATCCTCATCGCTATTCGTAAGGATCCAGAATATATATACTTTATGGGGTCCCATTTGAATATCGAAGAAATTTCACAAGGAATGACAAACCTATATATACCCTTTCACTCTTTTGTGAAGAGTATAAAAAGATTTCATCCACAAAAAACCAAATTTAGGAACTTATATGACTAACTTTATGTACTAAAAATGTTCGATTTTCCAACTCTGGAACCGAAAGTTTATTTTTTGACATTTTTAATACCAATTTAATATTTAGCGAAGTATAAATTAGGTTTAATTCGCTGAAAAAAAACAAAATTGGGAACTAATATGGTTACTTATATGTACCAAAAAATTTCGATTTTCCAACCCTGGAACCGAATTTTTAATTTTTTAATACTAATCTAATTTTTTCTGATATAAAAAAATAGATTTAATTCACTAAAAACACAAAATTTGCAATTTATGTGAGTACTTTTATGTACCAAAAATATTTCGATTTTCCAACTCAAGAAGCGAATTTTAATTTTTAAGCAACGCAATTCTTAGTGAGGTGTAATATAGTTTTACTTGACAAAAAAATAAAATTTTTAAACATTTTAGTCACTTTCATGTACCATAAAACATTTCACTTGTCCAATTTTGATTTTTTAAGATTTCAATACCACTTTTGCTCTTCCTGAATTGGTGGTCCATGACTTCTAAATCAGCGCAATATCCGCCCCTCTTTCATAAAGTCAGAGGGTCCAAGCAAAAACAAATATTAGTTTTGTCTTTTTATGTACCAAAAACAAGTTCGATTGTCCAACATTGGAATAGAATTTTTGACTTTTTAGGTTCTTAATACAAATTTAAATCTGTAAATAGGTTTACTTCACTAAAAACCTAAAATTAAGAATATGGTTACTTACATATACCGAAAAAAAATCGATTGTCCAAATGAATCGAATTTTAGTTTTTATTACCAACTAGCTCCATACATTCGATGATTTAAGGCAAGCGTTTATTTCGTGTGCAACAGTTAATCCTGGAATTATTGGCACTGTTAGGCAGAAATCCCCAGACAGTAAAATCATTGCGCCTCCAAAACAAATCGAGTCATTGCGTAGATCTTTCAATGTTCGATGAAGTGCTGCCAATACACGTTTACGTGCATTCGTCCCAGATGGTGATTTTCGACGCTGATAAAACTTTGGCTATTGCGGAGTGTTTTGTAATGTTAGATGTTGGTTCTTCAATAATATGAAGATTTAACGACAATTTGAATGCTGAATGAGTCGTACGGCATTCTTCTAACAGTGTGGGAGATATTCCAGTAGAAACCACTGCAACGACAATGATGGATCTCGCACGAACAGTGAGTAAAACAAGTAAGTATTCGGGTCTTCCGAATCTTCAATACCCTTCACAGATGTCATTATTTTCGTTTAAATTTTTCGGCTAGGAAGCTAAATGTTTGGCTTTTCGTATTTCTGATACCGCTTTCAAAATTATTATATATGTTTAATTTACAAACAAAAAGAAAAACTCAGTTTCATGTACCCCAAAAAGTTCTAATTGTTCAACCGTAGAATCGTCTTTTAGATTTTTTGATTTTGAATACCAATTTATTTCTTCCTGATATAAAGTAGGTATAATTCATCATAAAAATCTAAAATAACAAATAATATGGATACTTTCGTGAATCAGTAAATGTCGATATTCCCTGAAATTGGATTTTTAATTTTTTTTGGTTTTTAATACCAATTTAACTCTTCCCGAAGTATAAAAGAGATTTCATTCACAAAAAAACAATATTATGAACTTATATGGCTACTGTTACGTACTAAAAAAATCTATTTTCCATACCTGGAACCGAATTTTTAGTTTTATATAAATTTTTAATACCAATTTAATTCTTAGCGAAGTATAAAATAGGTTTAATTCACAGGAACAAAAACCAAATTGGGAACTTATATAGTTACTTTTACGTACCGAGAAATTTCGATTTTCCAATCCTGAAACCGAATTTTTAATTTTAAACTTTTAATTCCATTTTAATTGTTCCTGAAGTATAAACTAAATTTAATGCACTAAAAAAACAAAATTTGGAATTTATGTGGGTACTTTTATGTACCAAAAAATTTCGATTTCCAAACCCTGGAACCGAGTTTTTAATTTTTTTAATACTAATTTAATATATCCTGAAATATAAAGTACGGTTAATTCACTAAAAAAACACATAATTTGGAATTTATGTGGGTACTTTTATGTACCAAAAATATTTCGATTTTTCAACTCAGTAAGCGAATTTTTATATTTTTTCCAATGCAATTCCTACTGAAGTGTAACATGGTTTTACTTGAAAAAAATATTAAAATTTTTAAACTTTTTGATCACGTTCATGTACCATAAAACATTTCATTTGTCTACCCCTAAAGTCGTAATTTTGATTGTTTAAGATTTTAATACCAATTTTGTTCTTAATGAATTATAAAATAGTTTTAATTAGCAAAAACAACAATGTCAATTGCCTATTTGGTTACTTTTATATATATCAATTTCCCAACCCTGGAAACGAAATTCAAATTTTTTTAACAATGAAACTCTTCATGAGGTATAAGGTAGTATTATTTAAGAAAAATTTACAATTTTGAACCATTTTGGTGACCTTCATGAACTATAAAATATTGCACTTATCCAACCCTGGATTCTAAATTTTGATTTTTTTTTTTTTTTTGGAAATTCTTGATACCAGTTTGGTTCTTCTAAAAGTATAAACTAGTTTTAGCAAAAAAAAAGCAACGTCATTTGCCTGTTTGGTTACTTTTATGTATAAAAAATAAATTTCAATTTCCCAGAATTTTTATATCAATGCCAACCTACATGAGGTATAAAGTAGTTTTGTTTTAGAAAAACTCAAATTTTGCAACCACTTTGGTTTTTACATGTACTACAAAGTATTGCATGTACCAAAAAAAAACTTTCATTTTGCCAACCCTGGAAGGGAAATTTAATTTTATGTTTTTTTTTATCAGTGCAACGCTTCATGAGGCATACAGTAGTTTTTTTAAGAAAAATTTCAAATTTTTAACCATTTTGGTCACATTCATGTACTATTAAATATTGCATTTGTATATCCCTGGAATCGAAAATTCATTTTTTATTTTTGAATTTTTGATACCAATTTTGTTCTTCCTAAATTATAAAACAGTTTTAGTTAGCAAAAAAAAAAAACAACAACATCAGTTGCCTGTTTGATTACTTTCACGTATAAAAATAATGCAATTTCCCACCCCTGGAAGAAAAAAAAACTAAATAAAAAAATTTTTTTTTTGGCCAATGCCAAATCTTCATGACGTATAAAGAGGTTTTGTTAAAGAAAAACTTAAAATTTTTAATAATTGTAGTCACTACATGTACTACAATATTCGGAATAGGCCGAAAAAAATTTTTGATTTCCCATCCCTGGAAATTTTTTTTTATTTTTTTAGTTTTTAATACATCATTGAGGCTTCCTAACGCATGAAATAGGTTTAATTTACAAAAATTAAAAAAAATAATTAATTTTTGGTATAAATTTTGCGTCGAGAAATAGGTGTAAGCTTCCCAGCTCTGAAACCATACTTCTGATCTTTCTGAATTTCAATACCACTCTATTTAAGTTCATTTCCAATCCAAAGGTCCAAGAGCGAAGTCTCTAGCTCTTCTGGGGGCTTGGGAAAACTGTACAGACAGACGGACATCGCTCAATCCTCATCGCTATTCGTAAGGATCCAGAATATATATACTTTATGGGGTCCCATGTTTATATCGAAGAAATTATACACGGAATGGTAAACCTATATATATTCTCTCACTTTTTGTGAAGGGTATAAAAAATATTCCAGGGATGGGAATGAAAAGTTTTTTTTGGCACATTCATTATTTTGTAGTGCATGTAATAACCAGAATTATTAAAAATTTTAAGTTCTTCTTAAATAAAACCTCTTTATACATAATGAAGATTTGCTATGGTAAAAAAAAAATTTTTAATTAAAATTTCGCTTCCAGGGGTGGGAAATTGGGATTTTTTATACATAAAAGTAACCAAAGAGACAACAAACGTCGGTTTTTTACTACTTAAACTATTTTTTAGTTCATTAAAAACAAAATTGGTATCACAAATTAAAAAAAATCAAAATTTATATTCCAGAGTTGGATGACTGCAATATTTTGTAGTACATGAAAGTGAATGGTTAGAAATATTAAGTTTTTTTTAAATAAACCTATTTCACGCCTCATTAACAGTTGCATTGGTAAAAAAAATAAAATTTCGTTTCCGGGGTTGGGAAGTTGAAATATTTTTTCTGCCTAAAAGTAACCAAAAACGCAATTGACGTTGTCTTATTTTGCTAATTAAAACTGCTTTATAATTCAGGAAGAACAAAATTGGTATTGAAATCTTAAAAATACCAAAATTTCCATTATAGGTTTGGGCAAATGAAACATTTCATGGTACATGAAAGTAACCAAAAAGTTTCAAAATTTAAATATTTTCGTAAAACTATGTTACACCTCACTAAGAATTGCATTGGTAGAAAAATAAAAATTCGCTTCCAGGGTTGGAAAATCAAGATTTTTTGGTACAGAAAAGTAACCATATAAGTTACCAATTTTGGTTTTTTTCAGTGACTTAAACCTATTTTATATTTCGCTAAGAATTAAATTGGTATTAAAAATTAAAAATCCAATTTCAGGGTCGGAATATCGACATTTTCTGATTCATAAAAGTAACCATATTATTTATTATTTTTATGAAGTTTTTTTATTTAACACATTGTTGTCACAATACTAATATATAAATGAAATTTATTTGTTGGTGGTTAAGCAATGTCTATATGCATTTCATTGGTGCTTTACCAAATCGTCAGTAGACTTTAACCACAGTTTTGAAAAGTTAAAAACCTCTTATCTTATGCATATACTTCCGAAAACCATCTGAGAATTCACAACTTGTAAATGGGTGCTGTTGGCTGAAGTAGTAGAACACGAGACTATAAAGCGGAGAGTCCTGAGTTCGAGCCCCAGCTGAGTCATTAAATACTGTGTTGAATTCTTCTGATCAGCATTAGTGCGTGGTTGTGTTAGTTGTTGCCAGCCTGTTTTCAGTGATGAAGGCATAATACTGATCACTGGACAATTACTGGCAGCGACTGACCCAATCATGTACTAAAAGCAGAGTAACAGCACCCACCTTCGTCGGCCCTGTAGCAAAAATTAGCCGGCGAAGTAAAAGGTTGAAATAGCTACAAAAAAAAAAAAAAAAAAAAAAAAAACAACTGTCTATCTTCTCATCTTTCCTAATCTGTCGCCTCAATACTATCCCCTCGTTTTCAGTTCCAGCACAATGCATTGCATATATAGGGGACATCCCCTGAGTGCTGGTCCTACTCCTAAAAAAAAAAAAAAAAAAAATTACAAACTATTTTCAAAAATAACAACAGAACAAGAACATAGGCTTGCAACTCATACAAAACTAAACCAACAAATAAAGTATGTTCGATACGAATCTATTTTATTTTTCTACACCTTTATACAATCAGAAATCCATTGGATAACAAGAAAAGTATTTATAAGGCAAAATGAAAAATAAAATCTAAATCAAACTGTTATGAAGTTTTTTATTTAACACATTGTTGTCACAATACTAATATATAAATGAAATTTATTTGTTGGTGGTTAAGCAATGTCTATATGCATTTCATTGGTGCTTTACCAAATCGTCAGTAGACTTTAACCACAGTTTTGAAAAGTTAAAAACCTCTTATCTTATGCATATACTTCCGAAAACCATCTGAGAATTAATAACTTTTAAATTACAAACTATTTTCAAAAATAACAACAGAACAAGAACATAGGCTTGCAACTCATACAAAACTAAACCAACAAATAAAGTATGTTCGATACGAATCCTATGTTCTTGTTGTGTTGTTATTTTTGAAAATAGTTTGTAATTTACAAGTTGTGAATTCTCAGATGGTTTTCGGAAGTATATGCATAAGATAAGAGGTTTTTAACTTTTCAAAACTGTGGTTAAAGTCTACTGACGATTTGGTAAAGCACCAATGAAATGCATATAGACATTGCTTAACCACCAACAAATAAATTTCATTTATATATTAGTATTGTGACAACAATGTGTTAAATAAAAAAACTTCATAACAGTTTGATTTAGATTTTATTTTTCATTTTGCCTTATAAATACTTTTCTTGTTATCCAATGGATTTCTGATTGTATAAAGGTGTAGAAAAATAAAATAGATTCGTATCGAACATACTTTATTTGTTGGTTTAGTTTTGTATGAGTTGCAAGCCTATGTTCTTGTTCTGTTGTTATTTTTGAAAATAGTTTGTAATTTACAAGTTGTGAATTCTCAGATGGTTTTCGGAAGTATATGCATAAGATAAGAGGTTTTTAACTTTTCAAAACTGTGGTTAAAGTCTACTGAAGATTTGGTAAAGCACCAATGAAATGCATATAGACATTGCTTAACCACCAACAAATAAATTTCATTTATATATTAGTATTGTGACAACAATGTGTTAAATAAAAAAACTTCATAACAGTTTGATTTAGATTTTATTTTTCATTTTGCCTTATAAATACTTTTCTTGTTATCCAATGGATTTCTGATTGTATAAAAGTGTAGAAAAATAAAATAGATTCGTATCGAACATACTTTATTTGTTGGTTTAGTTTTGTATGAGTTGCAAGCCTATGTTCTTGTTCTGTTGTTATTTTTGAAAATAGTTTGTAATTTACAAGTTGTGAATTCTCAGATGGTTTTCGGAAGTATATGCATAAGATAAGAGGTTTTTAACTTTTCAAAACTGTGGTTAAAGTCTACTGACGATTTGGAAAAGCACCAATGAAATGCATATAGACATTGCTTAACCACCAACAAATAAATTTCATTTATATATTAGTATTGTGACAACAATGTGTTAAATAAAAAAACTTCATAACAGTTTGATTTAGATTTTATTTTTCATTTTGCCTTATAAATACTTTTCTTGTTATCCAATGGATTTCTGATTGTATAAAGGTGTAGAAAAATAATATAGATTCGTATCGAACATACTTTATTTGTTGGTTTAGTTTTGTATGAGTTGCAAGCCTATGGTCTTGTTCTGTTGTTATTTTTGAAAATAGTTTGTAATTTACAAGTTGTGAATTCTCAGATGGTTTTCGGAAGTATATGCATAAGATAAGAGGTTTTTAACTTTTCAAAACTGTGGTTAAAGTCTACTGACGATTTGGTAAAGCACCAATGAAATGCATATAGACATTGCTTAACCACCAACAAATAAATTTCATTTATATATTAGTATTGTGACAACAATGTGTTAAATAAAAAAACTTCATAACAGTTTGATTTAGATTTTATTTTTCATTTTGCCTTATAAATACTTTTCTTGTTATCCAATGGATTTCTGATTGTATAAAGGTGTAGAAAAATAAAATAGATTCGTATCGAACATACTTTATTTGTTGGTTTAGTTTTGTATGAGTTGCAAGCCTATGTTCTTGTTCTGTTGTTATTTTTGAAAATAGTTTGTAATTTACAAGTTGTGAATTCTCAGATGGTTTTCGGAAGTATATGCATAAGATAAGAGGTTTTTAACTTTTCAAAACTGTGGTTAAAGTCTACTGAAGATTTGGTAAAGCACCAATGAAATGCATATAGACATTGCTTAACCACCAACAAATAAATTTCATTTATATATTAGTATTGTGACAACAATGTGTTAAATAAAAAAACTTCATAACAGTTTGATTTAGATTTTATTTTTCATTTTGCCTTATAAATACTTTTCTTGTTATCCAATGGATTTCTGATTGTATAAAAGTGTAGAAAAATAAAATAGATTCGTATCGAACATACTTTATTTGTTGGTTTAGTTTTGTATGAGTTGCAAGCCTATGTTCTTGTTCTGTTGTTATTTTTGAAAATAGTTTGTAATTTACAAGTTGTGAATTCTCAGATGGTTTTCGGAAGTATATGCATAAGATAAGAGGTTTTTAACTTTTCAAAACTGTGGTTAAAGTCTACTGACGATTTGGAAAAGCACCAATGAAATGCATATAGACATTGCTTAACCACCAACAAATAAATTTCATTTATATATTAGTATTGTGACAACAATGTGTTAAATAAAAAAACTTCATAACAGTTTGATTTAGATTTTATTTTTCATTTTGCCTTATAAATACTTTTCTTGTTATCCAATGGATTTCTGATTGTATAAAGGTGTAGAAAAATAATATAGATTCGTATCGAACATACTTTATTTGTTGGTTTAGTTTTGTATGAGTTGCAAGCCTATGGTCTTGTTCTGTTGTTATTTTTGAAAATAGTTTGTAATTTATAAGTTGTGAATTCTCAGATGGTTTTCGGAAGTATATGCATAAGATAAGAGGTTTTTAACTTTTCAAAACTGTGGTTAAAGTCTACTGACGATTTGGTAAAGCACCAATGAAATGCATATAGACATTGCTTAACCACCAACAAATAAATTTCATTTATTTATTATTTTTGATTTTTATGATGAATTATTCCTACTTTATATCAGGAAGAAATAAATTGGTATTAAATACCAAAAAAATTTAAAAGACGATTCTACGATTGGACAATTAGAACTTTTTGGGGTACATGAAACGGATTTTTTCTTTTTGTTTGTAAATTAAACATATTTAATATTTTTAAAGGCGTTCAGAGGTATTAGAAATAAGAAAAGCTAAACATTTAGCGTCCTACCCGAAAAATTTAAACGAAAAAAAGGACATCTGTGAAAGGTATTTAAGATTCGGCACAGCCGAATATACCACTTTTACTTGTTGGTATTCCTAGATCTGGAACCGTATTTTGGATTTTTATGAATTTCAATACCACTCTATTCAAGTTCATTTCCAAGAGTCCAAGAACGAAGTCTCTAACTGTTTTGGGGGCTTGGGAAAACCCATTCATAAGGACTCATCGCTATTCACAAGGATCTAGAATATATATACTTTATGGGGTCCCATTTGAATATCGAAGAAATTTCACACGGAATGACAAACCTATATATACCCTTTCACTCTTTTGTGAAGAGTATAAAAAGATTTCATCCACAAAAAACCAAATTTAGCAACTTATATGACTAACTTTATGTACTAAAAATGTTCGATTTTCCAACTCTGGAACCGAAAGTTTATTTTTTGACATTTTTAATACCAATTTATTTTTTAGCGAAGTATAAATTAGGTTTAATTCGCTGAAAAAAAACAAAATTGGGAACTAATATGGTTACTTATATGTACCAAAAAATTTCGATTTTCCAACCCTGGAACCGAATTTTTAATTTTTTAATACTAATCTAATTTTTTCTGATATAAAAAAATAGATTTAATTCACTAAAAACACAAAATTTGGAATTTATGTGAGTACTTTTATGTACCAAAAATATTTCGATTTTCCAACTCAAGAAGCGAATTTTAATTTTTAAGCAACGCAATTCTTAGTGAGGTGTAATATAGTTTTACTTGACAAAAAAATTAAATTTTTAAACATTTTAGTCAGTTTCATGTACCATAAAACATTTCACTTGTCCAATTTTGATTTTTTAAGATTTCAATACCACTTTTGCTCTTCCTGAATTATAAAATAGTTTTAATTAGCAAAATCAACAATGCCAATTGCCTTCTTGGTTACTTTTATGCAGAAAAAATATTTCAAGTTCCCAACCCTGGAATCGAAATTTTAATTTTTTTTTACCAATGCATCTCTTAATGAGGCATGAAATAGTTTTATTTAAGAAAAACTTAATATATGTAACCATTTTGGTCACTTTAATGTACTACAAAAAATTGCACTGGTCCAACCCTGGATTCGAAAGTTTGATTTTTTTAAATTTTTTATACCAATTCTGTTCTTCCTAAAATATATTATTTTTTAGTTAGCAAAAAAAAAACAACGTCAATTGCCTTTTTGGTTATTTGTATGTATAAAAAAAATTCCAATAAAATTTTTTTTTGGCCAATGTAAATCTTTATGATGTATAAAGAGGTTTTATTTAAGAAAAACTTTAAATTTTTAACAAGTTTAGTTATTATATGTACTGCAAAATACTAAATTTTGCTAATTAAAACTGTTTTATAATTCAGGAAGAACAAAATTGGTAGAAGAATCTTAAAAAATCAAAATTTCGACTATGTCTAGTGTTGGTGAAATATTTTATGGTACATGAAACTAACCAAAAAGTTTAAAAATTTTATTTTTTTGTCATGTAAAACTATGTTACACCTCACTAAGAACTGCATTAATAAACAAATAAAAATTCTCCTCCAGAGATGGAAAATCGAAATATATTTTTGGTACATAAAAGAACCCACATAAATTGCAAATCTTGTGTTTTTAGTGAATTAAACCTATTTTATATTTCGGAAGAAATTAAATTAGTATTACTTATTAAAAATTCGGTTCCAGGGCTGGAAAATCAAAATTTTTTGGTACATACATTTGGTACCCACATAAATTCCCTATATTGTTATTTTTCAGTGAATTAAACATATTTTATACTTCACTAAGAATTAAATTGGTATTAAAAATTTTTTAATTAAAAACTCGGTTCCAGAGTTGGAAAGTCGAAATTTTTTGGTACATAAAAGTAACCATATAAGTTCCCAATTTCGGCTTTTTTCAGCGACTTAAACATATTTTATACTTCGCTAAGAATTAAATTCGTATTAAAAATTTTAAAAATTAAAAATTCGGTTCCAGGGTTGGAATATCGGCATTTTTTGATACGTAAAAGTAACCATATAATTTGTTATTTTTGATTTTTATTATGAATTATACCTACTTTATATGTATATCAGGAAGAAATAAATTGGTATTAAAAACCAAAAAAATCTAAAAGACGATTCTACGGTTGGACAATTCGAACTTTTTGGGATACATGAAACTGATTTTTTGTTTGTTTGTAAATTAAACATATATAATATTTTTGAAAGACGTTCAGAGGGATTAGAAATAAGAAAAGCCAAACATTTAGCGTCCTAGCCGAAATATTTAAACGAAAAGAATGACATCTGTGAAGGGTATTTAAGATTCATCACAACCGAATATAGCACTTTTATTTGTTTTTCTCTATTTTTGACCCCGATGAGGAGCCATTTACCCCAATCCTACCAGCCCAATTTTTCGGCTCACGTATTTTTTTTCCAAAAATCACAAAATTAGGAGTTCTATGTATCCAAATCTTGTTCTCCATACAACAATATCCCACCCTTAATATGTATATATGTATGTATATTAGAGTGACATTAATTTTCAAAAGTTTGATTTTACCAAGTGTCACCCCCCAAATCGGTTCAGTTTTATGAAAAAAAAATACAAAAAAATTTCATAGCGATAAGTTGAAATTTGGGCGTGCGCCCGCCCTTCAAAGTTTTATACGAGCCTTAACGTATGAACTATGTTGATATTTTGTTCATATATATATATTTTTTTTATTTAAATTGTTTTACAAGAAAGTAGAAAAAATTCTATATTCATTTTTTATAAAATGTTTATTAAAATTAAAGTACTTTTGATATAGTCGATTTATTTGAATTTGGGAAACGTTTGCGATAGTCCGTCACAACTTGCAAAAGAAATTGTGTTTGCTCTTCGTTTTTAGTCAGAAGTTTATTGTAATCTGCTATTAATTTAACTCCTCTTTCTGCCACATCATTTACTACTTTTAATTTATTTAGATATACAAATGCACTTTGATAGCATTCATGGGTTGGCCATATTGAAGGGTCTAATTCCAAAAAAGATTTATCAATATTAAATCTTTCGAAAAATCTTGCTGTTGTGGAAGAAACAAATTGTTCAAGTCCATTATCAATTACATCTGCAATTCTTTCTTTTTTTTAAATCACGCGTTTTATTATTTTTGCATTTTCATTTTGCAAAGCAGCTTTCATTTTTTTTTTTGGTGTCAGCAGAAACATTATTGTCAAAGAAAGCAAATGCTATAGATTCTGAGCCTAAGTACCATAGATGATTTAAAAACTTTTTTATAGATACCTGCGATATATCTGTATAAATTTTTTCGAAATTATGAAGTCTATTTAAATATGTAAAGTCCGTATTTGGTGCTTTTATGGCTGAAGGAGTAGAAAACCAAGCCTCTATGTATATTTGGATTATAAAAATACAAATTTTACGCAATCCTGCCAGTTGAATCTCTGATAAAGCAAATTCCTTCCGCAACAAAAATATTTTCAAGCTATAAATGGCTTTTGCCATCCACCGTGCATGATGAAAAGCTCCTGGTGATCTTATCATTACGCTTGCTTTGGACTTGTTCAATTTTTCGCCAAGAAACATTAGGACAAGCTCCAAAAGCTCTTTATAATCTTCTCTAGGCTGCTTCTCACTCAAAACATTATTTACAAAATTTATTATTCTGGTTTTTGACCCTTGCAAATGATACATAGCTAATTCATCTTGAATTCCAGCCTGCCAATTGTTTATATTCAAATTGTTCCACGATTTTTTAAAATTTTCAAATAATTTTACGAAGGGACTTGTACTGCAGTCAAATTTGGTTTCAAAAACACTTTTCAATATAATTTCGTAAATGTGATGTCTACAAGGCAGCCAAAAAAGTTCTCTATTTAAGGATTTTTCAAGTAACGTGCATGTACCTTTCAAGCGCCCAGTATTGACCGCAGTTGTAACGAACACAATGCATTTAATTTCTCTTTGAAGAACCCATTTGGAAATACAATTATAAACAGCATCGGCTTGTTCTGTTCCTGAACCACATTTCATTGCAGGTATTTCCAACAACTGTTCCATCTCTCCACTAGATATGACTATAGGAAGTCTATCAACATTTGCATTGCCCGTTAATGCTGGTAAAAGTTTACCATCCCAATCTAATGTTATAATGTCTTGCTTATTCAATTTAAAATTCTTTTGTAGTTCCAACGCTCTTTTCTTACGCATTTTTTTCTCTTGCCATATGAATTGAAGATCTATTAATGATGTAGTCAGCAATGTCTTTTCCTAATGATTGCAATACAGCAGAAATAATGTGAACAGCATTTCTGTTACTTATTTTGCAATAATCTAATGCAATAGCTAATTTTGGAGTAATAATTGTTTGTTTTACTCTTGCATTTTTTGAGCGAACTTTAACAGTTTCATCATGGGACTCTGTGGCTTGAAAACTTTGATCACTTTCAGATGATGACTGAAATTGCACGGTTTCACCTTGAACATAAAAAAAAATTACCTCTATTATAGAAAAGTTCATTTATAATCTTACTTATAATATTTTGTTCACGTTTATTACGTTCAACTCGCTTTAACTTAATCTGTTCGCGGTGTTCAGCTTGAATCTCCATTTGAAGTGTCTTATAACCAATTCCGTACATATGTATGTCCTGGTCGACCTTCCTGCCTCTGGCTTATCAAGAATGCTTTATCTTCCTCCACAGTTATTAATTCTACGGCATTTGCATGCGCCACGTCAAAAATTTGTTCTGAGCTTTCAACCCAGGTCTTTTCTTTGTTTTTCTGGTTATCTGTATTTCTTCCACAACTTTTTTTAAATTCGTCCATTCTGTATGTAATTTTTCCAGTTTTGCAATGCAATGTTGCTTTTCTCTTGTGGGTATGCGCGCTTTTTCCCAAAAAATTAAAAGTTCTTCAATAACTAACTTAGCACTTTCTCGTAAACTCATATTTACAACACGCCAATTAAAAAACAACACCTTTTGCTAGGAACACAACTGCAACGAACGACGAATTTTTGGTCGCGAATATTCGTCGCCAAAAATAAAACACATTGGTGTATATGAAAATGCACACAATCGTGGCGTTGGGCGAAATTCGTCATACTCAGCGAAAGTTGAAATACATTTATTTCTAATTGTTTCGTCAACGAACGACGAACAAATCAATATAAAGTGACCAGGGGGTCAATTCTGGTTCTGTGAAAACGTGAAATGAAAAATAACTTTTCATTTTCGTTTTCATAACAACTTTTCATAACACTTTTCACATTTACACAAAATGCGATTCCCGTTCATGTTATGAAAAACTGTTTCATTCCAGTTGTATCCATGAAAATACTGTAACCATGCTATAAAACTTTCAATGTCACTTACAGAGGGCGAAGTTTAAAAGTTTCGAGTGCGGCGTTAGGCCGCATACACAATTTTGTAATTTCTTGAGCCGCCGCCTTAATGTTCATCTACTGTTGGTTGAGTTTTTGAATATGTTAAACATTTTGTGTCTAACTTAGTTATTATTAAACAAATATTAGCACAAAAATATAAAACACTAAGTATAATTGCAACTATTAGTATTAATACATTGCAAAGGGAAGCTATTTTCATACACATATTTAACAATAAAGCATTTGTAACCATTGTTACAAACGCGCGTACATGTAAATATATATATATATATATATATATATATATATATATATATATATATATATATATAGGTATATATACATACATACATATATATATATATATATATATATATATATATATATATATATATTTACATATATTATATATCTATACATATATATTTATATATATATATATATATAAATATATATATATATATATATATATATATATATATATGTATATATATATTTATATATATATATATATATATATATATATATATATATATAAATATATGTGTATATATATATATATATATATATATATATGCGCACACACACTCATGTACACACACATACATATATAAATATATATATATATATATATATATATATATATATATATATATCTATATACATGTATATATATATATATATATATATATATACATATATATATATATATATATATATATATATATATGTGTTTGTACGGCAATTAGTTTAGGTAAGCTGCCGCTAAATAATTGTTAGTAACCGCCGATGCTAACTTAACCTCTACTTCGGGTTCTGAGTAATTGTCAAATGAAACAAGTAAAAACGTTATATTCGACCGGGTCGAATCTTAAATACCCTCCAAATATTTAGTAAGTGAATTTGAAATGTTTAACTTGGTGGGACAGAGTTCCTTTATAAAATATCGTACGTCAACGCCCACTAAAGGGGGCGGGGTTCAAAAATATACAATATCATGTTTTCCACAGACGAACGTATGGGCATTGCTAGACCGTCTTAGACTTCATCACTGATCAATAATATACATATTTACTTATAAAAACTGTATTTTGGCGGGGTCGCTCTGGCAAGGGCTGTGGGGGAAACATTTCACCTTTGTCATAAAACTCTAAAAATAAATGCTTGGGATAATTATATACAAAATTAAAAATTCTTTTTTTTTAAAGGGTCATTTAGAGGGCAAAGGGGGAGAGGGGGTAAGGCAGAAACAGATACACATAAAATTGTAAAAATAAATGCTTGGGATGATTATACACAAAATAAAAAAAAATATGTATATTTAGTTTTAATAGGGTCCTTTAGCGGGCAAAGGGGGAGGAGGGGGTAGGGCAGCAACAGGCAGTCATAAAACTCTAAAGATAAATGCTTGGGATGATTATATACAAAATTTAAAAAAAAATATTTTTTTTTTTGGTAGGGTCATTTAGGGGGCGAAGGGGAAGGAGGGGGTAGGGCAGAGTAGTACCAGGTTTAGTCTCAGCTTCGTCATTAAAGCTTAAAAGTGTTATTTTTAAGGAATGTAGGCTTAAGTAAAACAATTTGTTAAATTTTTATGCTATTTTTGCCTATAATAACGCCCACTGAAGTGGGCGGGGTCAAAAAATATTTTTATTTTATTTAATGGCTCCAAGTTTAAGGCGTTGGACCGTATTTGACATAAAAATATATCATTTGCTTAACAAAATAACCAAAAAACTTTAAAAATTATGTTGTTTTTTCTGGGTTGGTTTAGTTCTTCTTAGGGGAACTTTTTTCCCCCTTGCCCGATTTAGCCCATCTTCGAACTTAACCTGCTCTAAGTTTTAAAATATATTTATGCCAAATTTCAGGAGTCTAGCTCTCTTCGTTTGGACTGTATCGTGATTTCCACAGACGGACGGACGGACGGACATGCTCAGTTCGTCTTAGATTTCATCACTGATCAAGAATATATATACTTTATGGGGTCTGAGATGGATATTTCGATGCGTTACAAACGGAATGACAAAGTGAATATACCCTCCAAATTCTTTTTTGGAGGGTATAAAAACTCTAATTGTAAATTCATACGTATTTAGGTCCATTTATTTATTTACGTATATTTTTATTAATAAGTAACACTCCTGGCTTTTCTAGTATGTTGCGGATATTTCTTTCGGTAGTTTTGCACGATCTGAAAAATTGCGTAAGAAATAGATTATATATATAAAAAAAAATTTTAATATTCTGTTGTTACTTGTAAAATAAACAGTTTTTGGTTTTCATTTTTAGTGAATGATGTGTTAAACTCTTCCATCAATTTGACTCCCCTTTCAAGTGGGTCATTAACACCATTTATTGATTTTAGCACTTCCATTTTGTTAAAATATTCATTGCGAGGCATTAGTTTCAATAAACGATGTGTCTAGTTTAAAACGCTCAAAGAACATCAAGGACTTTTTAGTGATTAAGCTACATCGTTTTCTTCAACACCTTCAATTTCTTTATTATTAATTGGTTCCCGCAATTTTGTGGTCATTCGTTGTTTAACTTCAAGTGGTACATTTTCATTATAAAGGGAAAAGAGAACTGGCTCATGAGCTAAGTACCAAAGATGATTTAAAAACTTTTGCAAGCAGGCTTCAGCAACTATTGAATCCTTTTCTTTATATTTATTAAAATTTTTTAAAAGTTGAATGTTGTTCCATGGCGCTTCAATGCTTTTATTTGCATTAAACCATGGTTTTATGTAATTAACTACAAGAAAGCCATATATCCTACATAATGCTTTTGTCTCAGATTGTGTAATTGGAAATTCTTTCTTAAGAGAAATATTTTGATTGAATAAATGACCTTGGCCATCCATCGGGTCTGATGATAAGCGACGGGTTTTCGTATCTTATTTCCTTTTGGATGAATGCCTCCGAAAACGATGACGACGAGTTCCTTAATATGTATATAAAGGGTGTTTTTTATGAAGTTTTTTTTTTTTATACGAATCACTCTGTTGTCTGACAGCTGTTTTGACAGTTTGAAGTGACGTCTCTACTCAGTACTGCTTGGCAAATCATCATGAACAGGTTAACTCCAGAACAACGCTTCCAAATCGTGGAAATTTATTTTCAAAAACAGTGTTCAATTAAAAATGTTTATCCGCTATTTTACCGCAAAATTCTCTTCAGTGATGAGGTGCATTTTTGGTTGAATGGATATGTCAACAAGCAAAATTGCCGTATTTGGAGCAAAGATAGTCCACACGCCGTTCAAGAATTACCAATGCATCCCGATAAATGTACTGTTTGGTGCGGTCTATGGGCTGGTGGAATCATCGGTCCTTATTTCTTTAAAAATGAGGAAGGACGACGCGTTACCGTGAATGGAAATCGATACAGAATCATGATCAATGAATTTTTGGTGCCAAAACTTCAAGATGTGGATGTAAACGAAATGTGGTTTCAACAGGATGGTGCCACTTGTCATATTGCGGGCGAAACAATGGACTTATTGAAAGAACATTTCAACGACAACATTATCTCGAGAAATGGACCGGTGAATTGGCCTCCGCGTTCGTGCGATTTGACGCCACTCTATTATTTTTTGTAGGGATACCTGAAATCATTGGTTTACGTGGATAAACCAGGAACGATTGACGCTTTGGAAACCAGTATTCAACGTGTCATTGCTGAAATACGCCCTCAAATGCTTGAAAAGGTGGTCGAAAATTGGGCCTCCAGAATGACCTTTGTGCAAAATAGTCGTGGTGGCCATATACCCGAAATTATATTTAAATGTTAAATGACAAGAAATTATCTACCAAATAAAAATTTTTTTTTTGCCGTTTCATAATTTGGCATGTGTTTTATTTAAATTTCAAATCAGCGAGCTCTTATAAAAACACTCTTTATATATATATATATATATATATATATATATATATATATATATATATATATATATATATATATGTATATATATATATATATATATATACATTAGCGTGACATTCTGTTATATGGAAAAATTTTTTTTATCAAATTTTTTAAGTCTCACCCCCCAAATCGGTTCTGTTTTATGAAAAAAAAATTAGAAAAAAAATTTCATAGCGATAAGTTAAGTTTTGGGCGTGCACACGCCCTTCAAAGTTTTATATGAGCCTTACAGTATGAACTATATTGATATTTTGGTCATATATTTTTAAAATGTCTTTTGAGCCTAAAATGGTGTTATTATAAGTTGTAACTTTGATTTTTAAATTATTTAATTTAATTCTAGTCAAAAGGCAGCAAGATATCAAATCATTTATAGCCCCCTCCCCCCTAAAATAAACGTTATAAACGCGACTTGTATAAATGACGTCTGCCATTCAATGGAAAAAAATTTTGTGCAACACATGAAAAAAACAAAAATTGTATTTGTATGTTGAAATACTTTACAAAGTAAATTTGCAAAGTATTTGGTGCACAGATGCCGACGGAGTGACTTAGACTATATGCCGGCGATGTTATTAACCCGTATTTTCTTCCGTTACTGTGACTGACTGTACACGACCTATGCCTTCACATAGGAAGTAGCAACGTAGTTAACCACGGAATATTCCTCAGAAGAACTGTAAAACTATACAGTTATCTGAGGTGTTGAAATTAACTAGTGCGAGTGAGACGCAAAACTCTCGAAAGAGAGTAAACAATCAGTGGTCTGGCTGCACTTAAAAGATAATTGCCAACGAGGCTTGATGTTGACTGACTCAGAGCTGCTTTGCGACTGAAAACAAAAATTATTTTTATGTTAAATACGCAAGCAAGCAATAACGTTAACAAAAAGCAAGTACCGCTATTTTCCATTGAAGCAAAAGAAACCTAGCAAAAATTTTGATTTATTTCATGATTAATTCATTCGAGTTTATTCTTTCCTATTGTTCTGACAAAATAAGATTACTAAAATGAGTGCAAGATCATTACGCGAAAAATATTATTTGATTGGCTATGTTTCTAATCAACTTACGGGTTCCAAGTTACCTTCAAAAAAAGAAGTAATAAATGCTAGGAACACAACTGGGACGAACGACGAATTTCGCTTAGTACGACGAATTCGTTGATAAAAAATCGCTCTATAAATTCGTCGTATGAAACACAATAACGACGAATAAATTAAAATAATAAGCAAACAACATTTTAATATTTGTTTTTTAAATCATTGTAATCCTCTGATGCCAGTCAGATTGTTTAGACACTCAATAATTATCCCGGTGTTGTCCATTTTTTTCAGAACAAATTCCTTTTTGTAATTATTTTCTGAAAAATTTTTTGTCTGTAAATAAATTATTATTTTCATTTAACAGCTGATGGGGTGACCATATGAAAAAGTGAGAAATAGAAAGAAAAACTATATTATAAAAAGTGTTCAAAATTTTTTATTAATTTCCGAATGATACATTTTTGTGAATTAGTGAATGCATTTTTAGTATGTACTGAAAATTTTAGTGCTACATGCAACAATACAGTAGTGAACTATGTTTTTCCACAAAAAACCAGTTTGGGTATATGAAACCTGGGGGTCGATTCTGGTTCTGTGAAAACGTGAAATGAAAAGTTTTTTCAGCTTTTCATTGTAATTCTGATTCGCGTACTATGAAAAAACGTAAGGACAATAATGTGTTTTCATAATGTAAAAAACAGGCGGAATGAAACGAAATTTTTTCATATTTGCACATCAATGGTGATTCTGGTTCAATGCAACTGTGTAAAAAACTGTCAAAAAGTTTTCATATGAAAAAAAAATTTTCACTTAATTTATTATCGTGATAACAATGGAGAAGATGAAAACGCGCAACAGTTTATGGAAATACTTTTAAAAAAGTGAATTCAAATATTAAAACTTTTCATTCAACTTTTAATATTTTTCATTTAACTTTGAATGCTTTTCATTAACTTTTCTATTCTTTTATATGTATGTATATGCATTATATATATATATATATATATATATATATATATACATATATATGTATATATATATATATATATATATATACATATATATATATATATATATATATATATATATGTATATATACATATATATACATATATATATATATATACATTTATTTATATATATATATATATATGTATATATATACATATATTTATATATATATATATATATATATGTATATATATATATATATATATATATATATATATATATATATATATATATATACATATATATATATATATATATATATATATATATATATATATATATACATATATATGCATTAGGGCGTCTCGAAAAAAAAAAGTTCGCCGTACACCACAGAATATAAAGTATTGTTGCAAGGCAGTTTTGAAAAAAAAAATTTTAATTTTTTTTGCCGAAAGTAGGGGTCGCCAAACCACATTTTTCGTTATATTTTCGACATTTATAGTCCTATCTCAAAGTGTGATATATCGATGTTTTCGTCTTGAGGAGGCCAATATTTTGATTTAATAGTCATTATCCTCAAATATCTCATTCTAGTATTTACCTACCAGATCTCAGTTTCTACCACCCTAATGTACCACCCTATTGTCAGAAAATTAAAGCCCGCAAAAAATCATTAAACTTTTGTTAAAGAAGTTTTTCGATATTTCCAACAGAACTGTTAAAAAATACAATTTATGTTTTTTGCCGAATGTAGGGGTTACCTTTTTGAGTATTTTTGTCAGATTTTCTGTATTTACTGTCGGATCTCACAGTGCGATATATCGATGTTTTTGTCTCGAGGAGGCCAATGGTCATCTTTAATATTCATTGACCTCAATATAACCGTTCTAATAGTTAAGGCTGTTCTTATGAAATATTTCCATAATTCCGGTAGATCTATAAGAAAAAAATTCATGTTTTTTGTCGAGCCTAGGAAATGTGATTTTTAATTGATCACAGACTTTAAAAAAATTTGTAGTGGCTGACATTTCATTGCATAATTTTAGTTCAGCTTTGGATCGCAGCGACACATCAGTTCGATACGGTGCCTTACTTGCGACCATGTTAATTAAAGATTTAAAGTTGTCGATTACCGCAAAAGCAAATGAAGAGTTATCACAAGAAACTGCCGAAAGCATATGCCAGTTTTTTGATGGACTTGTCATCGACAAAAACAAAATATTTAGGGAACGTGTAAAATTCCGTAAGCAACCAACAGTCGCAGCAAAATGTAACGATTTAATAACGTGCATTTCTTTCGATGGCAAAAAAGAGCCTACTTTGAAAAGAATAACGGAGGCAAAATATGATTAAATAAAATTGTTTTAATATACACAGATCTTTGAATTTTTATTGTATTGGTACAGATATTATGGTAAGATCGAAAAGAGTGTATCACTATTTAAAAAAGAAGATACTAGGCAAAAACATCGATATATAATACTATAAAATCCGACTGTGAATACCGAATATATGATAACTGTTTAAAAAGTCAACCCCTACATTCGGCAAAAAACATAAATTATATTTTTTTAACACTTCTGTTGGAACTATCGAAAAACTTCTTTAACAAAAGTTTAATGATTTTTTGCGGGCTTTAATTTTCTGCTATTAGGGTGGTACATTAGGGTAGTAGAAAATGAGATCTGGTGGATAAATACTAGAACGGGATACAAAATACCATTGACTATTAAAGCAAAACATTGGTTTCTTTGAGACAAAAACATCGATATATCACACTTTGAGATCCGACTGTAAATGGCGAAGATATAACGAAAAATGTATTTTGGCAACCCCTACTTTCGGCAAAAAAAATTAAAAAATTTTTTTTTGAAAATGTCTTACAACATTACTTCGTATTCGGTGGTGTACGGCGAACTTTTTTTTTCTTGCCTATATGGCGAGACGCTCTAATATACATATATATATACATTTATATATACATTTATATATAAATATATACATATATACATATATATATATATATATATATATATATATATATATATATACATATATACATATAAATATATATATATATATATATATATATATATACACAAATACACACACATATATATATATATATATATATATATATATATACATATATATATATATATATATATATATATATATATATACATATATATATATATATATATATATATATATATATATATATATAGTATATATATATATATATATATATATATATATATATGTATATATATATATATATATATATATATATATATATAGATATATATATATATATATATATATATATATATATATATATGTATATACGAATGTGTATATGTATATAAATTACCATTAACTTTTTATTTATAATCTTTATTATTATTTTTTGTACAATTGTTCTGAAAGAAGTGGATATAATTTTTTTATTTTTATTCATTAATGCGTGCGAGTTTGTTTTTATTTTTTATACCCTCCAAAAAAGAATTTGGAGGGTATATTCACTTTGTCATTCCGTTTGTAACGCATCGAAATATCCATCTCAGACCCCATAAAGTATATATATTCTTCATCAGTGATGAAATCTAAGACGAACTGAGCATGTCCGTCCGTCCGTCCGTCTGTGGAAATCACGATACAGTCCAAACGAAAAGAGCTAGACTCCTGAAATTTGGCATAAATATATTTTAAAACTTAGAGCAGGTTAAGTTCGAAGATGGGCTAAATCGGGCAAGGGGGAAAAAAGTTCCCCTAAGAAGAACTAAACCAACCCAGAAAAAACAACATAATTTTTAAAGTTTTTTGGTTATTTTGTTAAGCAAATGATATATTTTTATGTCAAATACGGTCCAACGCCTTAAACTTGGAGCCATTAAATAAAATAAAAATATTTTTTGACCCCGCCCACTTCAGTGGGCGTTATTATAGGCAAAAATAGCATAAAAATTTAACAAATTGTTTTACTTAAGCCTACATTCCTCAAAAATAACACTTTTAAGCTTTAATGACGAAGCTGAGACGAAACCTGGTACTACTCTGCCCTACCCCCTCCTGCCCCTTCGCCCCTTAAATGACCCTACCAAAAAAAAAAATATTTTTTTTTAAATTTTGTATATAATCATCCCAAGCATTTATCTTTAGAGTTTTATGACTGCCGATTTCTGCCCTACCCGCCCCCCACCACTTCCTTTGCCCCCTAAATGACCCTACCAAAAAAAAATTTGTTATTTTAATTTTGTGTATAATCATCCCAAGCATTTATTTTTAGAGTTTTATGACTGCCTGTTGCTGCCCTACCCGCTCCTCCCCCTTTGCCCGTTAAATGACCCTATTAAAAATAATTATAAATTTTTTTTTATTTTGTGTATAATCATCCCAAGCATTTATTTTTACAGTTTTATGTGTATCTGTTTCTGCCCTACCCCCTCTCCCCCTTTGCCCTCTAAATGACCTTATCAAAAAAAAGAAATTTTATACAAAATAATTATCCCAAGCATTTATTTTTAGAGTTTTATGACAAAGGTGAAATGTTTCCCCCACAGCCCTTGCCAGAGCGACCCCGCCAAAATACAGTTTTTATAGCCTCCAAAGAGAATTGTGGTAAAGTCTAAGACGGTCTAGCAATGCCCATACGTTCGTCTGTGGAAAACATGATATTGTATATTTTTGAACCTCGCCCCCTTTAGTGGGCGTTGACGTACGATATTATATAAAGGAACTCTGTCCCACCAAGTTAAACATTTCAAATTCACTTACTAAATATTTGGAGGGTATTTAAGATTCGACCCGGTCGAATATAACGTTTTTACTTGTTTTATATAAAAAGGCATAAAATATTTGTCATTATGCAGAAATATGCCAATAGAGTGTGTTAGGTGGACTTACATATGTACGTAACTTTATATCCTAATGCGGCACGTGTTAATATCAAAATATCAACTTCAAAATTTTACATAACGGTTTTTTTTTCTAAAAATAAAATTTTAAGAGGTTGCTGCATTAAAAACTTTAAAGTCAGAAAATAAGGACAAGTCTAATATATATATATATATATATATATATATATATATATATATATATATTGTTACGTTTTTAGACCTTTTCGTAAAAACGCTTTTTACTTATCCTTCAAGGATTCGTTTAATTGCATCAAATTAATTTTAGAAATATAATGCGGCAATACTTTATTTACTACTTTATTAACGCGAGCATTTCTACTACTAAACACTTAGCGATGTTAACACGTCTAGATTTAAAATCACACTAATCCCGCTGATCTCTGGCAGCGACTTTATATAGCAAAATGACGTCGTCTGGTAGCTTCGTGAAGCATCTGGTCATGGTTGTGCTTTACTTAACAGCCATACCTAAATACGGGCGGAAAACGGATCGTTTTTTTCCGCTGAGCTTTAACGCTGAAATGCCATACCTAAACAAAAGCGGCAGCGTTATGTAAAAAACAATAAAAACAGGGTTATCAAACAAACAAATTAAACAACCCTGATTATTTTAACAGCTGGACGGACGACATTTCTGATTTTGTTGTTGAAATTTTGTACATATTACAAACGTATTTATATATGTATGTATATAATTATAATTATATATGTATGTATATAATTATAATTATATATGTATGTATATAATCATATTGTAAATATTTTCTTACCACCATTTTCTAATACGAAGTGCACACATTTTTTTTTATTATATATTTCACTTTTGTAAATCTTTGCTCTTTTTCTCTGGTTACAATTCTCTTCTTTTGCAACCAACTTCATTAGAAAACGCTCTATCAAAATCGGATTTTCCAATAGCAAAGCGTTGCCGCAGCGTTATTTCGATATGCTCCATACAAAATGTTTGGACATGAGAACTTTTGACAGCTAAAAAACTCTTGCCACCCGTATTTAGGGATGGCAGTAATATGTACCTATATACGTGTCTTTGTTTATATGACCATGCTGTCTTGGGCAAGGCAAATTCATAACAGGTAGCCTCGGCAGCTGTTTTAAGAATTTTTTGCTACTTTGCTCTGATCATCTTCGACTGTCAAAGTATATTTACTAGTCTTCTTCTTTCCTTGAAGAAAATTTTTATTTTGTGACTAGAAGAATAAAAGTGTTTGTATAAAAGTATTTGCATAAAAATATCTATTGAAAAATTAAAAATTGTGAGAATTTATTAAACATGCGTTCTTGTGCTGTATGCAAAAAAAAGTTTGTGAAAGGAGAAGGGTCCCTTTTTAAAATTCCCAAAGATGCTGGTAAGCGATTAAAGTGGAGTGAAATTTGTGGACAAAATTTCGCCTCCACATCTTTACTTTGTGCGGACCACTTCCTTACCAGCAGCATTATAAAATCTGGAGGTAAAAGGTTACTTCTGCCTTGTGCAGAATGGTTTGTGGTCGATAGTGATGCAATGGACGTAACTAGCGCAGAGTAAGTACTATAATTTTTTAACAGCAAGGCACAAAGAATGCTGATGAAGTGCGTAGCGTCACAGAAAATACGTGCAATGGATTTTGCTGAAGACGTATTCCATTCTACTAGTGCCTTACACATGAGGAAGTACTTATCTCCTGGTTAATAAAAGTGATGATTTTCGTTTTAACATTTTTCAAATTGAAAGTTTATTTAATAAAACCAAAGTTTTTAGTATGTGAATTAAATATTAGTTGTAAAACTAATTCCGCGGTGACAAAAGTGACGTTTGAAATTATTCATTTTATTTTTTATTTATAGCTTCCCGAATATCTTTTAACAAACGTTTTAGACAGTGTTGTTGGACGACAAATTTTTGGGGTGTAATAAATTATTATGTGATTGTAATTCGGCCAAAGTATTAAAGGTAAGTTGTATGTTATTAAATGTTCACATGGTATGTATCATAAATTTTGTGACTTTAAGCATAAAGAATTTTGAAAATAAATTGTGATCCCCAAACGCATTGCGTCGTATGTGAACATCTAATTTTTAAATTCGATTTATAAATAATTAAGTTAGTTTTTTTACAGCTTTGGTACAGCACTTGGGCCATACCAATTGCACCACCTGCGAAATAGGGGTTAAAATATTGACCTTCACGAAGTTGTACACAAGCTGGTGCGTCAAAGTACCCAGTAAGTAAGGACAAGATGTAGTCTTCCTCACCTTTACGGGCTGAAACAATGTAACATAAGTCAGGTGGACAGGCACCATTGTTAGCAGCACGGGCAGCCTCCTCGTTGGGGTATGGAGAGGGGAAGTAATCCGACAATTTACCGGGACGATCAAAATAGTTACCAGTATCATCTGGGCCGTCACGAACCTGGTAGATAACCAACAGTTCAAATTTTTTAAATACTTATAGTTAAAAGTATGTTAACAATTAAAAAAAGTTTGATTTACTTAGCAGCAATTGTATCGTATCCTGTGATTTAATAGTATCGAAATACAGATTGTGATGTAGGTACACAGCTTCATGCTGTCTGTTTTGAAGAAACATTTTTGTAATCGTGGAATGGTGTCTTACCTTTTTTTATATGTTTATGTATTAATCAAGAAATCCAGAATACTAATATTAAAGTGTATTACTACCAAGCAACTTGGGTATGCAAATAAATCTATTTTAACCAATTTTTAATCTAGTTTGTGAAAGCCATGTAATTTTGCATTCTATAGAATGTATCGATTATATGAGTACTTACGTAAATAAAAACATATCTTACAAACCTGGCGTGATCCAATGATGCAATCAAACCATTATGACTCCAGGGCATGGCTGGAGGATGAAAATCATTGCCGGAAGCTTCAACCGATTGTTCCAATGCATATATTAAAGCCCCAATGCCACCAGTTAAAGCACCGATTGTGGCAACAAACTAAATATTTTTTAATTTATGTTATAGGTACTTTGAGATATTTATTAATATATTTAATAAAAATGGTTATGAGTAAATAAAATGTACACCGCAGTTGACATTTGAAAATTTTACTAACATGTACATATGGATGTGTGAGTGTGTATGATTGGACAAAACAGCTCACCTTTTTCTGGCCATTAGTCCATGTTCTGGCAGTGGATATTTTACTAGCCTAAATAAATAAATTTGTTAATATCTAGTTGATTGCGAAGTTTTTAAAATTAAAATTTAATCTCGATTGACTAGACAAAAAGAAACAAAACCTCAATGGCAAGTTACATAATGTCAAGTTAGCAAAAAAATTTCCGTTTGATAAAATATGAAATATATATAATTTCACTGGCACTTGAGTGGATAATCATTATTGTTTCATTTAATTAATGATATTTCTTACATATTGTTTGCATTTAAAAACATTTAAATAGTTTTTTCATACACAAAATTGTAACACATTTTTCTCCTTAAGGGCTTTATTTTATATCAAATTTGATGATTTAACTAATTTGTTGGTTCATTTGTGATTGCGTACCTGTTGCAGATTTAATGCAGGCACTGATTTAAGCAATTTGGAGCCACAAATTCTTCCTAATGTAGCCGCCATCGTCTTGGCGAGAGAAGGTGTAACACAACTTTTTGGAGGAATCAAATTTTTACCATAATTCCCTCAGCTTGGGCTTCAGTATGGGTAACACCAATTAGATTGCGGTAGGCAATATATTTCATAGAGTGGCAGGCACCTTCTCAAATGTGGTGTATCGTCTTGCATAAAATATGTAATCGATTTTCCCGGTCTTTCTGCTCTACCTGTACGGTCAATACGGTGTACATATATACGATATAGTACAAGGTGGAGTCATAGTTTATGACTAAGTTAACTCCGTTGAAATCAATACCTCGTCCCATAAGATCACTGCAAATTAAAGAGAAGTTCTTGTTCAACAAATTCAGTGGCAGCATTTTGTGCACCAGCATTAACACGAACTAAATTCTTTAGATTACTCAACGCCCACTTGGACACAGGCACTGTGTATGTTGCACTAAATAAAGCTATCTTCTGTTTCGATTTTCTTTATTTTAAATAAAAACAAGTAAAAGTGCTATATTCGGCTGTGCCGAATCTTAAATACCCTTCACAGATGTAATTCTTCTTTCTTTCTTTCTTGCCAAAACAGAAAGTAGGTTTAATTAAAAAATCAAAATGATGTTATCGGTTGCTTTTATATTTAAGAAAACGTTTAAATTTTTCGGCTAGGAAGCTAAATATTTGGCTTTTCTTATATCTAATACCTATGAACGTCTTTCAAATATATGAAATATGTTTAAATTACAAACAAAACAAAAAATCCGTTTCATGTACCCCAAAAAGTTCTAATTGTCCAACCGTAGAATCGTCTTTTAGATTTTGTTGGTTTTTAATACCAGTTTACTTCTTTCTGATATATAAAGTAGGTATAATTCATCATAAAAATCAAAAAAATAACAAATAAAATGGCTGCTTTTATGAATCGGAAAATGTCGGTTTTCCAACCCTGGAACCGAATTTTTAATTTTTTAATACTAATTTAATTTTTTCTGATATATAAAATAGCTTTAATTCACTAAAAAACAAAATTTGGAATTTATGTATGTACTTTTATATACCAAAAATATTTAAATTTTCCAACCCTGGAACCGAATTTATAATGCTTTGATACTAGTTTAATTTTTTCTGAAATATCTAATAGGTTTCATTCTCTAAAAGCACAAAATTTTGAATTTATGTATGTACTAGTATGTACGAAAAATATTTCGATTTCCCAACTCTGGAATTTTTATTTTTTTACCAATGCATTTCTTAGTGAGGTGTAACATAGTTTTACTTGACAAATAAATTAAAATTTTCAAACTTTTTGGTTACTTTCATGTACCACAAAATATATCATTTGTCCAACCCTGGAGTCGAAATTTTGATTTTTTAAGATTTTAATACCAATTTTGTTCTTCCTGAATTATAAAACAGCTTTAATTAGCAAAAAAAAACAACGTCATTTGCATTTTTGGTTATTTTTATGCAGAATAAATGTATCAATTCCCCAACCCTGGAAACGAAATTTAATTTTTTTTTACCAATGCAACTTTTAATGAGGCATGAAATAGTTTTATTTAAGAACACCTTAATATTTATAACCATATAAGTTATAAATATAGTTTTAATTAGTAAAAAACAACGTCAATTGCCTTTATGGTTACATTTATGTTTAAAAAAATTTAAATTTCCCAACCCTGGAAGCGAAATTTAAATTTTTTAAAATTTTCTTTATCAATGCAAATCTTCATGAGGTATAAAGTAGTTTTGTTTAAGAAAATCTCGAATTTTGCAACCATTTTGGTTATAACATGTACTACAAAATATTGCATGTACCAAAAAAAAATTTAATTTTTCCAACCCTGAAAACGAAATTTTAATTTTTTTTCGTTTGTTTTTTTTTATCAGTGCAACGCTTCTTGAGGTATAAGGTAGTTTTATTTACGAAAAATTTCACATTTTTTACCATTTTGGTAACTTTCATGTACCATAAAATATTGCACTTGTCCATCCCTGGATTCGAAATTTTATTTTTTATTTTTGAATTTCTGATACCAATTATGTTCTTCCTAAATTATAAGACAGTTTTAGTAAGCAAAAAACAAAAAAAAAACAACATCAATTGCCTGTTTGATTACTTTCATGTATAAAAAAAATTCAATTTACCACCCCTGGTACCAAAATTTGAAGTTAAAATTTTTGATCTTCTTTGGCTAATGCAAATCTTCATGACGTATAAAGTGGTTTTGTTAAAGAAAAACTTGAAATTTTTAACAATTTTAGTTACTACATGCACTACAAAATACGGAATAGGCCGAAAAAAAAATTTTTAATTTCCCATCCCTGGAAAAAAAAATTTATTTTTTTAGTTTTTAATAGACCATTGAGGCTCCACAAAGCACGAAGTAGGTTTAATTTACAAACATTAAAAAAAAATTGATTTTTGGTATAAATTTTGCGTCGAAAAATAGGTGCAAGCTTCCCAGCTCTGGAACCATAGTTCGGATCTATCTGAATTTCAATAGCAGCCTGTTTAAGTTCATTTCCAATCCAACGGTCGAAGAACGAAGTCTCTAGCTCTTCTGGGGGCTTGGGAAAACCGATTTCACGTACAGACGGACGGACAGACGGACATCGCTCATTCGTCATCGCTATTCATAAGGATCCAGAATATATATACTTTATGGGGTCCCATGTGCATATCGAAGAAATTACACACGGAATGACAAACCTATATATACCCTTTCACTTTTTTGTGAAGGGTATAATTAATAACTGCTTAGCACGTGCTCATGTGATAAAATATAAGCAACTCTATGCAACTCAATTCATTCACAAATGTCAAAATACTAATTTGACATACGAAAATGTTTGACAGTCCAAGAAGATCCATATTAATTCCCGTTCGCCGCGAGTCTATCTTATATTGATATACCTTGGTCTTGTGTGTTTTGTTTATTGTAACTATGTGTGGTTGTATGTATGAGTGTTCTGTGTGTTGCGTAGTTTTGTTTCTTCTTGTGCTATGTGGGTATGTTGCTGTGTAAGTTATATGCACAAACGACTCTGTTGACCAGCCGCACATTGGTTCAAGAGTGGCCGAAATTCATTTTTTCATGTTCGCCGATTTGGATAATTTTTTGGTATTTTGTTGTCAGATAGTTGAATATTATGATTCCGTAATATTAGGCTGATATATTTAGTATTTCTTTGGACAGACACGCTCCAAGTTCATATATGTTCGCTTGTTTAAAATGGCATGCAAATTTACTGTATATTCAATCTTTTGGTACAATCACAGTAAACTTATCATTTGACTTTGTTGTATATTTTCGTAAATGGCAATTGTCATAGATGAGATTTGCATTAAAAAAAGTTGGAAAAAGTGCCACATAAAAAATTTCGTAGAACAAAATATAAACAACATCAAAATTTCAATGTTCATCAACTTCAGTGGACTGCATCTTTTTAGCGCTGTGGAGCGCTGTTTAACGAAAGACGTCAAATTACAGCTTGAAGTCTCAGCTAAAAGCTAAAAAAAAATTCAGCTGCTCATACCTGCTCCTTTCCAAAAGAAACAGTAAAAACTATAAAGTGATAAAGTAAGAAAACGTGAATTTTCGTTCATGCTTGTTGTTGTTGCCATAATTCTTTACTGTTTAAAATTATTACATAATGTAATATACATACTAGTCAATTGTGTTAATTTTTATATATTTAATTGTTGAAAAAAGCATAAGCTGCAATTGAATTTGAATTACACCGGTCGACACGATTTTTGCGTCTGACTTCTAAATGACAAATTTTGGTTTCTTTTATGTTACTTATAAAGGGAAAAATATTTATTTTTACCAAAGTTTGCTTTTTGAACTAAGTGATTCCTACTGCTGAACGTAAAATCTCGAAAATTTTCATATAAACGTTAAACAGCAAAAGCAAACTTTAAAAGCTTGGAATGGGTATTTTGGCGTTTTTCGATATCTAGATTCAGAATTTCGACATTAAAACAGAAAGTATTTCTCCCTTGCATGCGAGAATCAAATTTATGGAGTGCATTCTGCACATTTCTTACCGTCTAAGTTTCAAAAAATGGAGAACAGATAGTTACACAAAAATTGAAATGGCGGCAAATAAAGCTGAAATTCAGAAGAGATTAAAGTTGACACTGGGCATAAATGTGGACGCGGTGAAGCAAGGTATGGGCACAACAAACGATGGCAATACGGCAAGAAGGTTTTTCGAAAATCCAGCCAAAACTGCAGACGTAATTGGAATAAAAGAAGATTTAATACATAGATTTAAAATTATTTTGGCCGCAATAAATTGTAATGCAGCAGTCGACACTAGCAAATTTCATATATATTGCATGTATACTGCCAAGTTGTTTGTTGATCTCTATGGCTGGTACTACATGCCTGTAACTGTGCATAAGATTCTGGTGCGTGGTAGCAAAATTATAGCAGAAGCTATTCTGCCAATAGGTATGTCTCTATTTAAAGGCCCTTATTCAATGATTTAATTTTAATTTTTTACATTTTAATTGATTGTTTGTATCAGGTATGCTGTCCGAAGAAGCTCAGGAAGCGAGGAATAAAGATTATAGAGCCTATAGATTACATCATTCGCGAAGAATTGGACGTGTAGCCACTAATGAAGATGTAATGCATAACCTTTTATTGTCTTCAGACCCATTTATAAATAGATTTCGCTCAAAGCTGCAAATCAAAAAATTGGAGTACGATAATGATGTTAAAAAATTATTAAAAGACTATGCTTAATTTATTTATTCATGTTTTTTCTATGGGAGGTGGACGTAAAAGTGGGCGGA
The DNA here is from genome assembly GCA_951800035.1 of Linnaemya tessellans. NCBI lineage: Eukaryota > Metazoa > Arthropoda > Insecta > Diptera > Tachinidae > Linnaemya > Linnaemya tessellans. The sequence goes on from OX637532.1 coordinate 57,752,833, forward strand.
TCAGGTATATATTTTCTGGAGCCCATTCTACAATTATAATAATTACTTTTTGTGAAAATTGAATTGATGCATTAAAAATCAAGGGAGTTATGCCACTTTTTCAATACAAGTTGTATGGGAAGTGGGCGTAAAAGTGGGCGGATATTTTTCAAATTTCACACAAATGATTCTGAGTGTTTAAAAATGCTATGTGCCAAAAAACAATGCCGTAGGTCAAAATTTAATTTTTACTTTGTATGGGAGGTGGGCGTAAAAGTGGGCGGATCATTTTGATTTTTCCATTTTTTCTTGATTCAAACAAAAAATGCCTATGTGCCAAGTTTCATTGTCCTTCGACAACTTCTTCTATTTTTAGCCGCTCGTTCAATGAACTTGAACCAATGTGAGCCGTTGTCAATCCATGTATAAATGCTGAGATGGAATATTTCTTTTAAATAAAGAACTTTAAAAACCGATAAAGAGTTTGTTTACAAATTCTTTGTCGCCCACCATGATTGATGAAATAAATAAAAGTCGATCGAATGATTTTTTGTCTTTACTTTAAGATTGCACAATCAGCATCTTTCGCTGATTGTGAGATTGTATTGGTGTAAACAATTAAGTATTTTTTAATTAACTTTAAGATATGAGAAAAATAAAGTTTTGAGTTGATATAAACTCACCAAATAACACAGTCTTAATTATTTAACTTGTATATTTGTGTGGATATTGGTGTACATCAAGAGTGCCCAGGCTCTATGCCAGTGATGTCAGCCTCATACACAATTGTGGAAGCAAAACCCACATGTACGCTTACGCTCTTTCATTTTGAGAGCGTAAAATATAATTGTTTACTGAAAAACACTCTCATTCAGCGGGAAGTATCGCAAGTCCTGTTTTGAGGCCTCTAAACAGAAATAATATATTTATATAAATATATATATATATATATATATATATATATATATATATATATATATATATATATATGTATATATATATAATACATATAAGAGGTTTGAAATAAGTTAGATCCACTGTATGTAGGTACATCTTTTCGAAAATTTCTTAAAGTAGCTTTTAAATTAATTCATAAGTAAGACTTTTTGTAAAAATTTTTTCTCTTGTATATAAACTAACCAAATGTTCAGCTTAACAATGGAGAAATATTTTAAAATTAAATATCTGAGCACTTGGCAATTTTCGAAACCCTTTTTTACAACTTATAAAATTAGAAGATATTATTGGTAAATAAAAGGATACTCTTAGAAAATGCCACTAGTTAGGCCTCGCAACCGCACATTTCTCCCGCTGGGAATGTAAGATATAAGAGTGATCTCACCAACACAATCACATTTGACATCACTGCTCTATGCGCTTCATGCTCATTTGTTTTTGTAAAAGCGCTTAGCTATAGGCTGTGTGTTTTAATACTCACATACAGCACCCAGCACTAGCAATACGAAATACACAAACAACCATCGGCCATGTGATGGAAATCGCTTATCGCATGAAATAAAACGTTTTCGATTTGAAGTCACAAAATTGGTGTGCTGGAATTCTCAATCGCTCAAAATCGTTCAAAAGAAATTGGCGTTTTTTAAGTCGCATGTGATTCGACAATCGTGCGATTCACAGGACATACATGTATGTCTTATTTATATTTTATTGATGTTCTTCATTATATAAAGCAGGGAAAGGCAACCTATACTATTACATTTTGCGATTGTATTACTTATTACTCTCTGCGCTCTCACCACGAATCGGTATTGCCAATCAACTTTCGTCACATCTCCCCAATTAAAACTTTAAAATCTCCAAAAACTAACTTAATTTTATTATGGGTATTTGCAATATATTAGAAAATTAGTATCGGAATGGCATTGGGGCAAAATGATGTTTGTGGCTCTGTATGCAGTGATGGTGTGTAAATAAGAAGGTTTTGTAGGACATTTGACAAAGAGTAATGCAAATACACATACGTACATATATATTTTTCATTGCATTATTCACCAACAGGCGTTATTTGCAAAAAGTTTGAATGTAATGAACACAATGAATTGCGGTTCGAATTGTTAACAAAACACCAGGTGGTCATAAGGGAATGTCATTCATAATTTTCCGCATCTCTTCATACTTTTCGCCAAAGCATTTGCCTTTCCCTGTACTAGAAACAGCAAACATTTTTTTCATAAAGATTTCTCAACTGTGATCGGACTCACATTGCTTTCTGGCAACGCTGATTCTTAAAGTATGCGATAAACAGAACCTGCCTGTTTGAATGCTGAAACTAGACTGATTAAAGTTGTTTACAGCTCTACAATGCGTGTACACACGTACGTAACAGAAGAGTAAATGAAAAGGCGCCGCGCCCTGCATTTGCCTTTCCTTGATATAAAGGCAAGTGGAAAGCAACAACACTTTCGTAAGGTTTGCTGGTAAACATTGACGACAGCGATCATCAGTAAAGACTTTATTTTTGTTTAGCGTATGATATCGCTTTGAATGTATTTGTTTTACAATAAGAAATATTGAATAAAACTTAGGTTTTCTTTCAATGTATTGGTGTTTACTCTTCCATAAGGAACTTTTGGGCACACTTGGTGTACATGTTTAGCTTTTATTACATAGCAACAAATACTTGCGTACAAGATCATTAAGAATAACATCATTATCTCTTAGCATTGATGTTGCTAGGTTTTTCGTTGTTGTTATTTACAGTTATTATTGCACAGCCTCAAATGATCTTGTATATTCTCGACGATGTATCCGGAATATACCTTTTCCGTTAATTCAAATATCATCTGCATTGTGTTGACCAGGGTTGTAACGTTTTGACAACTAGAGATGAGTTGGAAGTGCTGCCAAGTACATATAGCCACATTGTCGTTATATTTGAATCTATTTTTAAACTTTGTAGCACTGCCGCCCACTTGCACGAATAGACATGCAATCACCTCTTCCATAGCGCGCACATCGTTCGAGGTGTACTATTTCATTTCGACCTCGGACTATAGCACTTCTGTTTCCGGTACACGATGTCATTCACTCTCTTAATCACTTTATACGGGCCATCCCAGCGAGTCTGTAATTTTGGGGACAATCCTTTCTTCCGTTGTGGTTTATAAAGTAGAACCAATTGTCTAGCCTTCATGTTGTCACTGACCATCTTGATTCTGTTATGCATCATAGTCCAATTGTTGCTGCGATTACGATAATTATTGCCATAATAACCACGATTGTTGTAACTGCCACCACTGTAATTGCTTATATTACGATTATTGTAGTAGTTGCCGCGTCCTCTATAAACTCCGCGCCTTGTAGATGACACACCAAATGTTTCACCATTCAATATCCGTTCCTAGCGCCAATCATAATTTTCATTCTTTGTACGAACTCGTGCAGTTTTACCGGAAATATTATCAACGAATGTTTTGGTCTTATCGTAGCCTACAGTAATTTCTTTCTTTCTTGGTTCATGTTCACCAGCTCCAGTTTCATTGCAGGACTCATCCTTTTTATCAGTTTCGCCATTCATCTGTTCTGATTTGGGTTCGTCGCCCACCTTAAGTTTTGGTAGTCGTGAGCGAAGTTCTTCGAACTTAGTATTTGCTTGCTCAGAATCGAAATCTTGTTCAAACTTAATGGGACTACCTGAAGGCTTCTGAATTACACTAGGACCATTAGCCGATCTATAGGCCATTTTGTTACGCATATTATAACGTGGTCCCATTCCATAATTGCGCATATTGTTGCCCGACATGTTGCCACGGTTGGTATTCCAATTGCGCCGATTAGGTTTACCGCCCTGATTATCGCGTTGGTTGTAATGATTCATGCTATAATTTTCCATCATACGGCTGGAACAATAATTGCCGGTATTTCCTTGTTGATTGCCTCCACGTTGATTTGGATGGTTCTGTCGCTTATGGCCTGCATCGGACGATTGACCACCACCGCCATGCTTAGACTTATTTTGATGATTCTTATGATGTTGCTGCTGTTGTTCTAGGTTCACTCGTTTTCTGTTACTTGGTGGCGAAACAGATCTACCTCTTTCTCTTGGTGCTTTGAAGTTGCGCTGAAAATTACCGATTTTTTCGCAGTTAAAGCATTTAGGCTTTTCTTTGGTAGCACTTTCCGCCAACAGTTGTCGCATTGCCTCCTTAAAACTAGCAACTAGGCTGTTATCCTCCTCAGACAAAACCTCCACATTCCGCACCTTACATATCTGCGGCTTGAAAACCATCCTAGCAGTCTCTTGAGCCAGAGCAAATGAAACAGTCTCAGCGAAAGTGGATTTTTGTGTAGCGCACACAGCCAGCTTAACATCAGAGTCGCGAATGCTATTAACGAACGCTTCAGTTTTAAAGTGGTCCAGGAACGGGTGACTCTCGCCTGGATATGTGAGCTGCACTAAACGTTCCATTTCCATGGCGAAATCTTGTGGAGACTCGTTAGGCTTTTGAACTCTACATCGCAATTCCATTCTGTATAGATCGCGCTTGTGCTCACCACCATACTTGCGCTGCAATGCTGCCATTATTTCATTATAATTGTTTCTGCTGCTTACTGGCACGGTCTCAAGTACCTCTGCGGCTGTACCCTTTAAGGACAAAATCAACTCTATGGCCTTTTCTCCAGCATCCCATCCATTTCTGCTAGCAACCGTCTCGAACTGGGATCTAAAGATGCCCAATGGTACGCTGCCGTCAAAGCATGACGCTTTTATTCGCGCAGAAACCTCCGCAACGTTTAATTGCACCAAATTAAAAACACTGACGATTAAGTTTAGAAATATAATGCGGCAATACTTTATTTACTACTTTATTAACACGAGTATTTGTACTACTAAACACTTAGCGATGTTAACACGTCTAGATATAAAATCACACTAATCCCGTTGATCTCTGGCAGCGACTTTATGTAGCAAAGTGACGTCGTCTGGTAACTTCGCGAAGCATCTGGTCATGGTTATTGTTGGTTGTGCTTTACTTAACATGTACCTATATACGTGTGTTTGTTTATTGTTACTATGTGTGGTTGTATGTATAAGTGTTCTGTGTGTTGCGTAGTTTTGTTTCTTCTTGTGCCATGTGGGTATGTTGCTGTGTATATTTGTGTGTATGTTGCTGTGTACATTGGTGTACATGTTCAGATTTTATTAGCAGCGAATACTTGCGTAAAAGATCATTAAGAATAACATCACCATCTATTAGCATTGATGTTGCTAGGTTTTTCGTTGTTGTTATTTACACTTATTATTGCACAGCCTTAAATGATCTTGTATATTCTCGACTATGTATCCGGAATATTCCATTTCCGTTAATTCAAATATTATCTGCATTGTGTTGACCAGGGTTGTAACATTTTGACAACTAGAGATGAGTTGGCAGTGCTGCCAAGTACATGTAGCCACATTGTCGTTATATTTGAATCTATTTTTAAACAGACGATGCCACTTTGCCTATATAAATTGGCTGCCATAGATTAGCGATATGAGTGTGTTTTTTCATCTAGACGTGTTAACAACGCTAAGTGTTTAGTAGTACAAATACTCGTGTGTAAGTGTATTTATGTATATGTATATATATTTAAAATTTGTTGTTTTTGTTTGAATTATTTATATGCGTCTCGCCTTACAGGCAAAAAAAAGTTCGCCGTATACTACCGAATATTAGCCATTGTTGCAGGGTGATTCCGAAATTTTTTTCCGAAAATAGGGTCGCCAGAGTACATTTTTCATTATATCTTCCACATTTATGGTCAGATCTTAAGGAGTGATATGTCGATGTTATTGTCTTGAGGAGGCCAATGTTTTGCTTCAATAATCATTGACCTCATATATACCGTTCTTGTATTTACCCACCAAATCTCAGCTCCTATCACCCTAATGTGCAACCCTGCTATCAGAAAATTAAATCACGCAAAAAATTACTAAACTTTTGCTAGGGAAGTTTTTCAATAATTCCAACAGAACTATTATTTATAGTCGATGTGAATAGTCGGATGTTAAAGTGTTATACATATATCGATTTTTTTCTTCAATAATCATTGTAATTACCCATCATATCCCAAATAGTACTTAATATAAAATCAAAAAATTTTAATCAATCATATTTTGAAATGATCCAATTTGGCTATATATTTGACGACTCTCGAGTTTATAAAAAATGTGGCCCATGCGTTACTCATCGGTGACAGCTATGGCAGATTCATGTACTGTATGAACAAAACGCTCGGTGTTTTGACAATGGCAAATAATTAAGTTTTGCAATCAAAGGCATCAAATGAAGTTATTTTGTTTATGTGAACCTGGTATTTCTACTATTTCAGTTGAAAATTGTAATGCTTCCAGCTGGTCTTGCACATAGAACTGCAAGCATGTCGACTCGGTCAATTCAAATTTGGTCCAATTGATCATATTGAAATATGAGTCACTCTCGAAGTTTATGAAATTATGAACTTGTGGACCAAACATTTGACGAATGGTATGCATGCTTCACTTCGGTATAATAAAATCTTAGCATAGCCATCTGAACGTACTAGCGGATCTTGGTCTGTTATCATCGATAACAAAACATTCTCGGGGTGGAAATAGTACGCATTATTTTCTATGTACGGACCAAGGACCTGTTGTACGTCGTCTGGCAATTGACGAATCCAAGAAAAACGTGACGACTTCCCTGAATTGCCAATGGTTGGTTTTTCACAAGGAACCAGAATGGAGCATAAACTTTCACAACGAACTCAGCCAGTTTTGTATAATTGAGGGTTGCGTGCACGTTACATAAAAGCGGAGAATTCGCAAGGCTGTTGTTTGCCAGCGCGCTGTGCTAATAGCACTGGGCTTCTCGCTGGCTGATCTCTCGTCGCATTCTCCGGTATGAACAGCTCGAACCATACGATACAAATACAACTGATCGCCTTGACTATTCCAGCCTTCTATGTTTGCTGGCATTTCTCCCATTGGAATTCGTTCGCAATTTTTATTGACCTAAGCAAACGAAATATCCTATTTATCAAGTCTAGTTAAAGACTGTTAATATAATAAACTTACAGGATATGCATTTCTGAACGCCTTCTCCGATACTTCCTGGTCAGATTCCAGGTCCTTTCTGTTTGCCAAGCAATGATCTCAATAGAGCATTGAATGGTAACTCGTTGAAGTGAAAAAGGCACACCAGCCATTGCAGCGGTCGTTGTAAATAGCGTTTCATTCTCGCAATGATTCCATTTTTGTAGCCAGTGTTGGTAGAAGTTCCATCGCAAGCAACAGCAAGTAAGTAATCCATATTGTTGTTCTCATGACTCAAATAATCCACGATACTGCTCTGGATTTCCATAGCGGTGCTGTCAGTTGACGTAGCATAGCCAATGAATTTTGAATGAGACTCTTTCAATATGGTGATGTGTTCTTCATTCATAACAAAATTATACGTCATACTTGCCTCCGGTACTCTTTTCAAAGTTGGTTCTTTCTTGCCATCAAAAGAGATACACTTTAATAATTCGTTACATTTTGCTTCTTTCGGAACTTGACGCGTTCTCTAAATATTTCATTTTTGTCGATGACAAATCCGTCAAAAAACTGACATATATTTTCGGCTGTTTCTTCAGATAACTTTTTTTAGCTTTTGAGGTAATTGACAATTTCAAATCTTTTATTAATATGGTCACAAGCAAGGCACCGTATCGAACTGAGGTGTCGCTGCGATCCAAAGTCTAACTAAAATTACGCAATGAAATGTCCACCAGTGCATTTTTTTCTTTCGAAGTCTGGGCTACATCGCAAGCATTTTCTTCACACTCGTTCTCATCCTCGCTGTCTACATTATACCCAACGCTTTCAAATTCGTCACACAACTTATACTATGATGCAACAGTTTTCGACATTTCTTTACCACAGCTTATTATTGACATCATATCAACAACATAATCTAAAGTCATCAATCGTGGACCGCGCTGATCGATGAAAAAACTTTTTGTCTGGTCTGGGATTTTATCAGAGGGAAGTTCATGTAATATTTATTTCAATTAAGAACAATCTATTCCTCTCACTTACATTGTATTCATATATTTAACCATTTTATGGTATTCATTCAGAAGCTTTTCCAAACTTTTACGAACACCACTTACCGACATAACTGGAATACCTACGCGTTGCCACAAAAGGATAATGCTTCTCAAAGCTTCTTTTTTAAAAGCTTCTTTTTTTAAAAGCACCCAATTTTCGAATTTGATCGGCGTTATGCCGCAGATACAAAAATAAATTAATAACATCACCTTTCCTTGGTAATTTAGTGTTTTTTAATTCACTAATAGTAAAAGACATTTCTTGAGATTATTTTAGTTAATTATTGATGTAAATATCGAAGGTATGATAAAAAGGCTATATCTACGTTCGGCAAAAAAATAGTAGTTTTGTTGGAATTATCAAAAAACTTCCTTAGCAAAATTTTAGTAATTTTTGCGTGCTTTAATATTCTGATATTAGGGTGGCACATTAGTGTGGTAGGAACTCCGATCTGGTGGATAAATACAAGAACGGTATATTTGAGGTCAATGATTATTAAAGCAAAACATTGGCCTCCTCAAGACAAAAACATCGACATATCACGCTTTGAGATCCGACTATAAATGTGGGAGATATAGCGAAAAATAAATTTTGACGACCCCTACTCACGGCAAAAAAATTTTTTTTCAGAATCACCTTGCAACAATGCTTTATATTCGGTGGTGTACGGCGAAATTTTTTTTTATGCCTTTATTATTTTTGAGAAAAAACCAATAAATATATATTTGTCATGTTTCAAAACCATTTTTATATATTAACCTTTAATTAGGCGCATGGGGTCAAGAGAAATTAAAATTGAAAAATTTATACGTTAAAATGTTCGGAGCGAACTTGTTTTTTCTATAGCTTCGTACATTTAAAAAGAGAACGTACATTAGTTGCAATTAGATCGCTAACGCGTACACACGTGTCGCTTTACTAATACATGTTGACCCCATGCGACTAATAGTGCAACTTTTTTTAATCGTGGTAAGTATTTTTGTGATTTTATTTACCCTTTTTATTTGTTTCTTCAAGTATTTGCGTAACAATAATTATATTTTGGCCACTTTTTTGTGTTCAGTTTTGAATATGGATTCAGAAAAACAGATACTACAATGGATACGAGGAAATTGCATGAGGTACTCTAAAAAACACGCTTTTGCATCTGGAACAGATCAACAAGCCATCAACAAAAAATATGTTCCAAGATAATGTGGCTAAGGATCGTGTACCAACAGACAAAGCCGGTTTACAGATATTAGGATGAAACATCGCTTGCTACATCTAAACATTGCAATTCTAACAGCTATGTGCTTCTTAGTACGGCACTTGTCAGCGAACGTGTAGTCAAACGTATCGGAATTTCACCCACAACAGCTTCAATGTCTATTAGCGGCATTGAATCAAGCAGCACTAAAGATCAACGTCGAGTGAACATCGCTCTACATTCTTTAGTTGGCAACTTTTCTACTCGGTTGGAGGCAGCTGTTCTACCACACATAGTTTCACCGCAACCATCTCAACTTATCAATATTGCCCACTGGTCAATTACCGAAAACATTCCACTAGCTGATGTAGAATTTCATCGACCAGACAAAGTAGACGTGTTATTGGGTGCAAAGTTTTACCCTTCACTACTAGCAGAGGGGCAGCGTCAACTAGCAAATGATTTACCAACTTTACAAAACACCTTAAAAAGTTGTCTCTGGAAAAATAGGCGGATACAATTTACATACAAGTTCATGTGGAGTATGTACCAACCACCATCACGTGGATAACAATCTTGGCGCGTTGTGGTGGCTCAGTGCTGGCTGTGGCAAGTGTCTCTGATTCAGACAGAACCTGGAGTAAGATGACCTTTTTAGGGTTTCTGCCTGTTTTTGGTGGCAAGTGCTCTAAAGGCTTGCATGGCAAATAGTTATCCCCCCTAAGCCGAGGTGTTATGCGACCCGTGCCTGTCGGCTGGTTTGCAGTCAGGGGTAACCGACTGTATTCTTACGGAGCCTTGCTGATACCTGGGCGCCTCAGCAAGTAATTAAGCCCTTACCTTGTCACTGGGGGCTATGACATGGTGGACATTTTCTCCCCTACACTCGTGGGAACAATAAGCGGAAGAACAGAAAAAACATCAAACTCAGACAGTACGACAAGGGATGACGGGCAACAGACACAAATGGGGAGTGTTTTTCAGGGACCTACACAAGGGGGGGCGGACAATGCTAAGGGCCAAGGGGGGGCAGACATAGTAGGGGACAGGTTTCTGAAAAGACAAGACAGGACAGTTAGTGACGATGACTTAGACATATTTCCAGGACTGGACGGACTTAACATCTACGAGACGGACGAGGATGACATCACCATGGTCTCCTCTGATACCAAGGACAGACAATCGGTGGGGGCGGACAGGAAGGTATCAGAGGCACAGGTGATGGAAGGAGCGGAGAAAAGACCGGACGAACGCAAAAAGCTGGCAGGCTACAAGCGTTCTCTCCGGTTTTTAAGGTCGTTGGAATCTCGAGATCCAACTTCCTTGACTCCCCGGGAGAAGGCTTTGCGGCGCAAGCATGCCTACCATGTTCGGAAGTATGAGGAGTCTCGGAATACTTCTGTCATGGAGGCAAGGCCAGAGACGGGGACGAACGTGGCCAGAAACCAGGGTAGGAAAGCGATCTCGGCATCAGCCGGGCCCTTAACTAAACCTGGACCGAGCACGATCACCGACTCGGAGAAATTGGACGATGGCCCTTCTACATCGAAAGGGGTGTCGTCCAAGTCAAAGAGAGGTGATGACCTACGCGGTAAAGCGAAAACCGCCGGCAAGGAGTCCTCAAGGCAAGCTCCATTCTCCTCTAAACGAGGTCACGGGGCTGGCAAAGGGGACCCTGCAGGGGGTTCTAGTGGCAAACGGCAAAGGTCGGGTGAGACGCAGATGCCTGAGGGCAAGCGGTTGAAACCATCAACTAGCTTGACATCAGCACCTGAGCTACAGGTAGCCATTATTGATCGCAGTCAGCCGGGGGGCAAAATGACAAATGATCAATGGCTGCTTCTGGAAGAACGAATTCTGCGCAGACTAGTGGACGCGCTCGCCACTTGTGACGATGACTCGTTCACTGCGTTTGATGGGGCAAAGTGGTCCAGAGGCGTCAAAATTATTGGTTGCGGTAATGAGAAGGCTCTCGGTTTTCTCAAAAACAGCATCCAAGAAGCTGGCGAGCTCTGGCCAGGAGCCAAAATTGAAATCGTGCCCTTGGACCAAGTTCCTTTTCAGGTGACGGTGCGCGTGTGGATTCCTCCTCCTATTCTGGAGGATGAGGCCACACTTACACTCATTAAGCGCCAGAATAAGGACCTTGGTACTGAGAACTGGACGATTGAACGTGGACGTGCCAGGGACAAGGGGGATGGCAAAGATCTCTGGAACAAAATTGATTCAGAATCCCTCCATCTCCTGCGCCCCAAAAAGGGCGTTATCAAATATGGGCTGAATCAGCTTAGGCTGATTCTGCCTACAAAGAAGGACTCACAAAATGGCGACTCCGAGCGGCATAAAGGTGGTGCAGATTAACTTGCATCACTCCGAGGCAGCATCGGACGAGCTGTTACGCTTTATGGAGAGGGAGTGCATATCCGTGGCCTTGATCCAAGAGCCTTGGTTAGTTGGAAATAAGGTTCGGGGCCTTCGGTCACGTTTGTTTACTCTTCTCTCTCCTACCACGGAAGGTAAGATTAGAAGCTGTATTCTGATTAGGAAAAACATCAATATTTTTCTTTTATCCCATTACAGCTCTGGCGATCTAACGGTAGCTGCGCTTGAACGCAAGGATCTCCCGATGGTGATCCTGGCATCGGCGTATCTACCGTATGAGGTGGATGACCCTCCTCCGAGTGCGGTGCGCACACTCATTGACTGGTGCGGGACACGTGGACATGACCTTGTACTGGGCGGTGATGTAAATGCGCATCACACACTCTGGGGTAGCACGGATATAAATAAACGAGGTGAGGATTTATTACAATTTCTCTGTCAACCAATCTTAGGATTTGCAACAAGGGCAATAGGCCAACGTTTTTCAATAGGATCAGGCAACAGGTCATTGATTTAACTTTGGTTAGTGATAGGGACTCTATTAGAATATCTGACTGGAGGGTGAGCCTTGAGTGCTCATTCTCTGATCATAACAGAATCACTTTTACGATCGATCTTATTCCGAGTGGGGGCAAGCTTTACAGGAACCCTAGGCAAACGGATTGGGGAAGTTTCAGAAAGCTCGTGGATGCCCTACCACCTCCAGTAGCGGAGCAGGTGGGCAGCATCCAGGAGCTGGAGGACTCTTCAGTCCTTTTGTCAAGGACACTGAGGGACGCCTATCACGCATCTTGTCGGGAGCGGCAACCATCAACGAAAGTCCATCAGAAGTGGTGGAATCCGAGACTCAAGCAGCTCAGGACAGACTGCCGAAGACTTTTTAATAAGGCGAAGCGCGACAGAAATCCCATTAACTGGGATAACTATCGTAGGAGTTTCAACGCCTTCAATAGCGAAACCAGGAAGGCAAAGAGGGAATCGTGGAAGCGTTTCTGTGGTGACTTGGAGAGCACATCTGAGGCTTCCCGCCTAAGAAAACTACTCTCTAAGGAGCCTGGCACGCCGGGATCCCTTATGAGGCCTGACGGAACTTTTACTGATAGCAGCGAGGATACCCTGGAGCTACTAATGGAAACTCACTTTCCGGATTGCGAGGACGGGGCGGACGTACGTGGTACTGTCGTCCCCGTGCAAACAGCTATCCTAGGGAGTGATTTGGTGGACTCCATTGTGCAGTCAGCCAGGGTAAGATGGGCAGTGGCATCTTTTAAGCCCTATAAGTCAGCGGGGCCAGATGGTATTTTCCCAGCGCTGATGCAGCATGCCATGGAGGCGATTTTACCATGGCTGCTAACCATTTTTAGGGGAAGTCTCGTTTACGGGTACATTCCTATGGAGTGGAGGGAGGTTACTGTGGTATTTATTCCAAAAGCGGGTAGGATAAACCACGGTACCGCTAAAGATTACAGACCAATCAGTCTGTCATCTTTTCTATTGAAAACACTGGAGAGACTGGTTGATTTGTATGTCAGGGAACTTCTCTCGCCAGAGAATTTCTGCGGTGCACAGCATGCCTACCAGAAGGGTAGGTCGGTGGAGACGGCGCTGCATGATGTTGTCGGCACTATAGAAGATTCCCTTGACAATAAGGATTTTGTTATGGCATCCTTCCTAGACATAGAGGGCGCTTTTAACAATCTGAACATATCCTCGATAACTGGGGCGCTCAGAGAGATCGGTGCGGACCAGTTAATTACGGACTGGGCAGGGAACATGCTTAGGAGCAGATCCATAGTATCCAGTTTGGGCATGAGTACGAGGAGGAAGGCTGTAACAAGGGGCACTCCGCAGGGGGGAGTTCTGTCTCCGCTCCTATGGAACCTTGTCCTGAACAGCATCCTTTTCAGGTTGAACGCAGGTGGCACCAAGGTAGTTGCTTATGCTGATGACGTTGTGCTCCTTATAAGGGGTAAATATTTGCCTACGATAAGTGAACTCATGGAATCGGCGCTGAACGAACTACTGGACTGGGCCAAGGGGAACGGTCTAGGCATAAACCCTTCGAAGACTGTACTGGTACTTTTTACCAAGAGATATAAGATCCCGGTTTTTAGGCCACCATGCCTTGGTGGCATGAGCTTGGGACTCTCGAGGGAAGCGAAGTACCTCGGCATTATTCTAGACTCTAAACTATCGTGGAGACGAAATGTGGAGGATAGAACGAGGAGGGCTCTATGTGCGTTTTACGCATGCAAGAGAGTTTCAGGGAGGAGATGGGGGTTGAAACCGTACATCCTTCACTGGATGTATACGGCGGTGATCAGACCCATTCTTACTTATGGATCACTTGTTTGGTGGAGGGCTGTGGACAAGAGGACATATCTCTCTATACTGGGCAAGGTACAGAGGCTAGCATGTCTTGCTGTGACTGGCGCAATGAGGTCGGCCCCTCAGGCCAGTCTAGAGACAATGCTTGATTTGGCTCCCCTTGATATATACATCAAGTACATATCTGCCAGATCTGCCCTCAGGCTCATGGAGTCGGGCAGTTTCAGGCATGATCGTACGGGGCATGGCATTATCCTACAAAAGGTAGGAGGGCAGGTCCTGGGGGGACGGACTGATTATATGACTCCGGTCATGTGCTTCGACAAATCCTTCTCAGTCGCATTCCCGGAGAGGAAGGACTGGAAGGAAAACTCTGCGACTCGTAGTAATGCAACTTTGGTTTTTACGGACGGCTCGAAGATGGACACTGGCACTGGTTCGGGGGTATTTTCCGAGGGTCTCGGCCTTTCGGTATCGCTCAGGCTACCCGATACCTCGACAGTTTTCCAAGCAGAGATTTATGCCATTACCGAGGCAGCATTAAGGATTGATGGGCTCAATTTGGAGGCAAGAACTATTGACATCTGTGTAGATAGTCTGGCAGCAATTAGACCCCTGGGTTCGGAGATTATAAAGTCGAGATGTGTACTGGCATGCATTCAATCTCTGGCCAGACTTAGGGGGCATGATGTCAATGTGGTTTGGGTTCCAGGGCATGAAGGCATTCAGAGGAATGAGATGGCGGACGAATGCGCGAGAGCGGGTTCGGCCTTGGATGAAGCAGTATCGCGTAGGGACATTGACATTCCCTCAGTTGAGCTGCTGGGCAGATTTCAGAGGTGGGCAAGGAGGGAGGTGACAAACAGTTGGTCAAGTATTACTACCTGTAGGGTCTCCAAAACTCTATGGTCCTCGCTTAGCAGAGCTAGGACTAGGCAACTTCTGTTTTTTGGGAAACAGCCGTTGGCACTCCTGGTAGGGGTCTTGACGGGGCACTGTGCAATTGGGCACATGTCGGAGCGTATGGGCTTTCCCCATGATGGCCGCTGCAGGAGCTGCTTCGATGAGGAGGAGGAGGAGTCAGTACAGCATTTCCTTTGTGACTGTCCGGCCCTGCAGGAGCGTAGGCTTAGACATCTAGGCTCTCGTTTCCTGCGGGATCTTGACTGCCTCAGGGATGCAGCGCTGGCTGCCCTGGCGGGCTTTGTGAGAAGTTCTGGATGGTTCTCAGGAACCACCACTTCGTCTTGAGAAGAGTGTGTAGGGTATAGTCCTCTTGGGCATCACAATGGGCCTTTTGATGGCCTCCGAGTGTTTTTCTCGCTTACTGCGGGCAGCCCTTTTTAACCTAACCTAACCATGTACCAACCACGAGGACAACTTGTAAGAAGCCATTGCTCAACTCTGGGAAATAGAAACCATGAAAACAGCTGACAAGGAAATGTCGGCTTCAGAAAGACTATGCGAAGAACATTTTACCCAAACTCGTACAATCGAAAAAACGGGTATATATATGGTAAGATTACCATTCTGCAACAACCCTAACATAATAGGCGATTCACTGGGAATTGCATTCAGCCAATTTCTGGCACTAGAAAGACGACTAGCTAAAGCGCCAAATATTAAAGCGCAATATAAGGATCCAACAATATCAGTAAAATATTATCAGCTAAATAATGTTACTTATGGAATCGACCTGCTCTATATTTGGCAACAAAATGCTTGGAGACTATAGCCAAAACGAATATGAGTCGATACCCATGGGGATTCGAATTTTTGGTTGAAAACTTTTACGTGGATGATGGGATCGGTGGAGATGATAACCTAAATACAGCCATAGCAATTCAAAGAGAATTGAAATATATACTTAGCCAGCATGGATTTAAGCTACAAAAGTGGACTGCAAATCATCCACAACTACTTCAAACAATTGGAGAAGCGCAACAAGAACTTAGTTTTGACTTCAACAGCGAGAATAATCACAAAGTAAAAACCTTAAGTTTATCACGGATGCCAAAACGTGATCAATTTTGTATTAAGGTAGTGCTCAACGAAATTCAGGAAGTTACCAAGCATACAGTTACTTCAGATTTAGCTAGACTATTTGATCCGTTAGGATTGCTTTCACCAATTGTAGTCTCTGCTAAAATGTTTATTCATGAGCTTTGGCAAAAAAAAAAACTGGAATGGGATGATGTATTACCAACAAATCTTCATATGAGGTGGGCAACATTCCGTAACGAATTGCAACATATAAAGAACCTGGAAATTCCACGACACATCTTTGAAGGGAATATCTTCTCCAGAATATAAATTCATGCTTTTGCGGATGCTTCAGAAAAGCTTATGGTGCAGAACAATCAGGTAATGGTGAGATTACTATGCGCAAAATCACGGGTAGCTTCATTAAAACGCCAAACCATACCTCGTCTCGAACTTTGCGTAGCACTGTTAAGCGCTCAATTAACCGTAAGAGTAAAGAAGAAATTTGGCTAGCAGCATATTACAAGGTCTGCGTTGTAAGTGACAATACAAACATGGAACTAAGAAAAATTGCTGCAGTCACCACATCATGTAATGTATCAAGTGACACTTCAAGTATAGTTTATAAAATACAGCACAATGGGTCTTTTAGAAGTCTACAACGTGTGGTAGGTAACATGCTCAGATGCATCAATAACGCGAGAAGATGCACACAAAAGTACGAGTTAGCGCTATCAGTTCAAGAGTTATAACAGGCTCTAGTAGTGATCGTCCGTGGAATGCAAAGTTCAGATTTTGAAGAAGATTTAAAAAGTTTAAGAAAATATAAGGAAGTCAGTAGAAATAGTCCATGCAAGAATCTTACTCCCTTTATTGAGTAACTAACATCACTATAAGGCTCGGAGGACGATTAGAGTCATCATCACTTCCATATGATGCCAAACATCGAATGCTGATTCCTTATAATGACCCAATCTCAAAATTGCTCATACAAGAGGTGCACAAACAAAATCGGCACTGTGGTCCACAAGCACTCTTAGCACACGTGAGGCAAAGATACTGGCCAGTTAAGGGAAAATCAGCAGCTCGATCATTTGTACAACATTGTGTAAATTGTACCAGAGCCAAACCACATTTACTTACTCAAATCAGGGGAGACTTGCCATCTACTCAGCTCAAAAAAGTATAAATAAAGAATGTACATCTAGAGGAATCACATTTCACTTCATACCGCCTAGATCTCCTCATTTCGGGGGTTTATGGGAAGCTGCAGTTAAGTCGGCAAAACATCATCTAGTTAGAAATACTGCTACTGCATCTTTGACATATGAAAAACTTGATACCGTAATCATAGAAATCGAAGTTGTCCTTAATTCTCGTCCAATGTCAGACAATCCAAATGAATTGGCTGCATTAACCCCAGGTCATATTCTCATTAGAGAGCCACTAAATGCTCAAGTCGACGTAAGTGCGGCGGAACACAAGACAAGTCTATTGACAAGATGGAATTTGGTAACACATTTAAAAAGCGAATTTTGGAAACGATGTTTACAAGAATACCTGTGTGAACTCCTATATCGACATAAGTGGAAGACACAGAATAATAATATTAAAACTGGGGACATGGTCATAGTCAATGAAGATAACACAACACCATTAAAATGGCCATTAGGTAGAGTCATAAAAATGCATCAGGATAGAATTGTTTGAGTAGTTGATGTATAAACATCGACCGGAGTTTGCAGAAGAGCAATTGCACGCCTAGTACCATTACCAGTCGACAATGTGGTAAAACGCTTCACCACCAAGACTCATGATCCAAGTAGCTCACAACAAGAGAAAATATCTGAAGGACATACAGTTAATGAAGAATGGGTGCCTACGCAACAAGAGAAAGTTAAAAAAGTAGGATTTCTCTAACCCATAATATTGTTACTATAATGATGGATCTTATCCTAATACCAATGGTATTAGGAGCACAAATACATAACAAAAGATTTGGAAATCAGTTGGGCATACATTTTGAAGGAATCGGATCGGCAGCAATTTCATCCACAGAATGGCAATTAGTGATCTATTATGATTTAAAAGAATTTTGGTCTGAAGTAGCGGTATTCACGCAAGGGACAAAGACGCTAAGCCATTTGTGTAAAGATATGCTAGAAAAAACCACATGTACAACTCTAGTAAAATATTTTGAGCACACTGAAGCAGAACTAACTTTAGACAGCACTTTACCCTCAGGAAGAATACATAAAAGAGCAGCTTTTGACCTGGTTGGGAATATTGCAAATTCCCTGTTTGTGGTATAAGATTCCGAATACGCAAAGAAAATGGCACTTAAGATTTAACAAGTTTAGGAAAATTGTCTATCTTCTCATCTTTCCTTATCTGTCCCCTCAATACTATCTTCTCGTTTTCAGTTCCGGCGCAATGCATTGCATATATAGGGAGTCATCCCCAGAGTGATGGTCCAAGATAAAAAAAACAAATAAAAACGTTATATTCGACCGGGTCGAATCTTAAATAACCTCCAAATATTTAGTAAGTGAATTTAAAATGTTTAACTTGGTGGCACAGAGTTCCTTTATATAATATCGTACGTCAACGCCCACTAAAGGGAGCGGAGTTCAAAAATAGACAGTATCATGTTTTCCAAAGACGAACGTATGGGCATTGCTAGACTGTCTTAAACTTCATCACTAATCTAGAATATACATATTCACTTTATAGGGTCCAATTCTCTTTGGATAGTATAAAAACTGTATTTTGGCGGGGTCGCTATGGCAAGGGCTGTGGGGGAAATATTTCACCTTTGTCATAAAACTCTAAAAATAAATGCTTGGGATAACTATATACAAAATTAAAATTTTTTTTTTGATAGGGTCATTTAGAGGGCAAAGGGAGAGAGGGTGTAGGGCAGAAACAGGTAGACATAAAACTCTATAAATAAATGCTTGGGATGATTATACACAAAATTAAAAAAAAAAAATTTTTTTTTTGGTAGGGTCATTTAGGGGGCGAATGGGAAGGAGGAGGTGTTGGTTTAGTTCTTCTTAGGGGAACTTTTTTCCCCCTAGCCCGATTTAGCCCATCTTCGAACTTAACCTGCTCTAAGCTTCAGAATATATTTACGCCAAATTTCAAGAGTCTAGCTCTTTTCGTTTGGACTGAATCGTGATTTCCACAGGCGGACGGACATGCTCAGTTCGTCTTAGATTTCATCACTGATCAAGAATATATATACTTTATGGGGTCTGAGAAGAATATTTCGATGCGTTACAAACAGAATGACAAAGTGAATATACCCTCCAAATTCTTTTTTGGAGGGTATAAAAAAAATCAGACGTCAATCATAGATTCAACAATCAACATCATGAAAGCTGACCAAGAAGCACTGAAAAAAAAGTTTGACCAAATCGATCTACAAACACCAGATGTGCACAATATGATACGGGAGAAGAATATCATAAAGAAAAAATTTACCGTATTTTTTTTTCACTATGTATTCAATTAAGTATTACGGCAGCACATCTGCAGCGCGCACAGTCGTCAATATTTGACATTCTGACAAACACTCACCATGGCTTAATAAGTCCATTGTTTTTAACTCCTCATCAATTACTCCAGGAAGTAGAAACAATTAAATTTCATTTACCAGAATCGCTAGAGCTACCTGTGAAAAGCGAAGATACGTTACAACTGTACAAACTAATGAGGTTAAGGGGTGGAATTACCACCATCAGTCTTTAGTATTACATTACCATTAGTTGAAAGCGACCGGTTTCAAATATTTAATATTATTCCAGTACCAAATTGTATCAACAAGACTCTTGTTGCGGTAAAGCCTTGTGCATCCCTACTGATCATTAACATTGCTCGAAGGCAAAATTTTACCATAAGTGACAGTGTGTTCAAATAATGTTCACTGCTTGCAGACGACACGTATTTATGCTCTCCGAATCAAGTAAGATATGACCAGGGCTCCTCAACATGTTCCTGTGAAATGAATTTGCTTTACAACAATAATCGACCAGATTGCCCTGTACATCAAATCGAAGATACTCTAGCCTGGATCCCGCTCCGCCACAAAAACAAATGGATATACGCAGTTCTGGGCACATCTCATGCAACAGCAGTATGCAAACAAGATATTACACACCTAACACTTGAAGGATCTAGGTTGCTTGTTTTGGGACCAGACTGTATTCTCAAATACAGATTCATGACGATGCATGGACAACAAAGACACTTAAGACATCATACACTAGTTTTTGGGAACCAACCGAACAGAACCATTAAGAACATTTGAAACCATTACTAAACAAAATACAAACAAGCGAGTATCTGTCACAAGTAAAAAATTTGACAACTATACAAAGCTCATTAGCCGCACAAGAAATAATAACTTACCAAACAAACTTAAAGTTCATAATTACCATCACATGGCAGTTGGTTACACAGCGTTGGTCATCACACTCTGCATTTCAATCTATCTACTTATCACGCGAAAATTCAAATCACAACTGAATAACCCAACTCCAATTCCAGCGCCTCGTATACAGCAAACAGAAACTGACTTCAATGTACACATTTAAGAACCAACACAGCCTCTCAGCATATTAATAATAAGAAGTATTATTACCTTAGTTCTTTCATTTTGAGCTTCTCTCAACGCGGGCAGCATGTTCATAAAAATTATTTATTGTAATTTAATATTTTATTTACTTACGATTTAGTTGTTGATAAACAATTCTCAATGTGTTAAATTAGGTCAATATTATTTTCATTCGCTATGCACGAATAAATGTCAATACCCGTATGCACATTTCACAATTATAAACATTTAAACTAGCATTTTAGCTTAATGAATATACTTATGTCATTGTTAAACTAGCAGTTTTAACACAATTTTAATTATTAATAGATAAGCAGTTTCAGTTTAATCTAATATATAAAATTCTCGTGTCACAATGTTCGTTCCCATACTCCTCCAAAACGGCTTGACTGATTCTTATGAAATTTTTTATGCATATTCAGTAAGTCTGAGAATCGGCTACTATCTATTTTTCAAACCTCTGCTTTTTAATAGTAATTTTCATTGTTTTATCATTTTTTATCCCGCTCGATAACATCAATTATTATCACTTGGTAAGTTATGTGTCTACCGGTGTCACTTCTCAACCAGTAAACAGCACGGAGTAGGGATGACAACGAAGATGGTCTCCTATTTCTCTCAAACAATACGCCTTCTCTCACTCTCTCTACAGTGTTCGGCTTTTATTAGTGTTTATGCATCAAGCCATGGCGTAATAAAACCAGGTGGCAGCGTAAGGGCTACAAGTACAACAATACAACAACATAGTTGAGATTGTCAAAATAATGAGTTAAGATATAAATGTCAAAAGCGTAAGAAAAAGAAGCATTTAAAATTTAAGAAATAAAATATCTTGCATCATGCCAACATACAAAAGTGAAGAAAAAGTAAATAAAAAGATTTAATCAACACTCTATATTTTCTTGTGACCTAAAATCGGAAATGGGTCTATATATGATATGATCTAATTCTTCAAAAAGTGATCACTGCATATAAGCGAACGTTTTGTGAATTGCTTTTGGCACAAGCTACTCACTCCACTTTTCCATTGTTATGGAGCACTTAGGCAGACGAAAAAATTAACAGGAACATATATTTTTTGCACAGCTCACAAAAAGGCATATTTTTATAAAATTTGATAATTAATTTTGACCAATTATAGAAAAACTACATAATTCCACTATGAAATGCAATATAATTGCAATATTAAACGAATTTGTTCCAAATATATTGAAAACACTTTTAAAAATATATTTGAAAATAACAGAAAAAACGACTGTAGCAAACATAAAACACCTTTTATAGTGTTTAACTAGTTTTTTATCTAGATTGTTATTATTATTATTATTAGTATTTTCTTTTGTTCACATATTTCACAACAATAATTTAAAATATTCGTTTTTCAATAAACAGTTTTTATTTATATATCAGCTCTGAACATATATATGTATAATTACGCCGTACTTTGACAGTTTAAACTCACAACAAACAAAAATTCAATAGGAGCAAAAAATTGTTTACATTCCTAACGATGCCACCTGGTTTAGTACGCCCTGCATCAAGCGTAGTACTTAAACATTTTCATTATCTCAGTGTAACTCTCATATCAAATATATTCCCGAGTAACTTTATTATTTTTCAAAACGGGATCTCAGAGATCCTACTTGAATGCTTGTGTGTTACATGCAGCCTCGTATACCAACTTCATTATTTATTTATTAATAATTAATATTAATTAATTATTAATAACTAATAAAATTATTAATTATGATCAGTTAATTAAGTGATTTACATAACCTCTAAAATACTCAACACGTGTCACGAGTTGCCACTAACAACGGCTATTGAATTGTAAGTATAAATTATTTTTTACGTTTATTATAAAATCAAAAATTATTCTTTCTTATTTATAACGAAAATATAGTTGGGAATGGTGAAAAACGAATTCGGTGAAAGTTAGATTTTTATTACAATTGGGAAATTTTTTTTGTGTTCAGTGCTCTCGAGGGGGTAAACCATCAAGTTTGTTTGTATTAGCTAAAGATGGGCTAAAAAAAATATTGACAACGCTGTAGCATTAAGAGATTAATAATATGTAATGAATTAATGATATAAATAATTATTACTTATAATAAATTAAAAAAATTAATGTTTGGTGTTTTGTTATTTTGAAACAACATTCCCTCATCGTTCCATGCCTTTTTCACTCATATTTCGCATCCTTATACACTTCCAATAAATTA
The DNA here is from genome assembly GCA_951800035.1 of Linnaemya tessellans. Lineage (NCBI taxonomy): Eukaryota > Metazoa > Arthropoda > Insecta > Diptera > Tachinidae > Linnaemya > Linnaemya tessellans. Next base: position 57,775,611 of record OX637532.1, read on the forward strand.
GTTATTTTTTTCTACACTAGAAATTCTCTAGAAATTATTTACATGGAAAAAAAACGTTTGTCGGGTCAGTTAGTCATTATATAAATTAAAGTACGTATGGCGAAAAGATTTAAGGAAATTTTTTAGAAGAAGTTTAGATAGAACGCACTCAAATTATATTCTTCTTTCTAAACAAATTCAGTTGATTAAAATTATTATTAACGAACAGGTTGAAATTGAACAGGCTGAAATTTTGAAAACTCGTCTCGCAAATATCAAACCTGGGCCAACAGATTATAAAAAAATTAAAAATATTTTAGCAATACAGAGAAATAGTACTATTTCAAAATTAATAGTAAACGGCTTAGAAATTACTGATAATATCCAAAAATTATTACATCTTCAAAACCATTTCTCCTCAATATATTCTGGTGTAAGTCGAAATAGGGATGTATCAGATGTTAAAGAGTCAATTCGAATGAATTTATCATCTATTCCAAATTCAATGTTTAATTTTGATAAAAATTTTTCATCATCAAATACTCAGAGGGATAGTTCTATAACTTGTGCTGATGAGTTACTGTCAGTTATCAAGTTGTTAAATAACAAGAAATCGTTCGGTTTGGATGGCATTTCTAATATCATTATAAAGAAACTTCCCTCAATTGCTTTTGATTATTTAGTTATTATTTATAACAACTGTATTAACAATTGTTTCCTATTTCATGGAGAGAGGCAAAAATTTGTCCTGTTCCAAAGAAACACAAGGTACGAGGAGGAAGGCTGTAACAAGGGGCACTCCGCAGGGGGGAGTTCTGTCTCCGCTCCTATGGAACCTTGTCCTGAACAGCATCCTTTTCAGGTTGAACGCAGGTGGCACCAAGGTAGTTGCTTATGCTGATGACGTTGTGCTCCTTATAAGGGGTAAATATTTGCCTACGATAAGTGAACTCATGGAATCGGCGCTGAACGAACTACTGGACTGGGCCAAGGGGAACGGTCTAGGCATAAACCCTTCGAAGACTGTACTGGTACTTTTTACCAAGAGATATAAGATCCCGGCTTTTAGGCCACCATGCCTTGGTGGCATGAGCTTGGGACTCTCGAGGGAAGCGAAGTACCTCGGCATTATTCTAGACTCTAAACTATCGTGGAGACGAAATGTGGAGGATAGAACGAGGAGGGCTCTATGTGCGTTTTACGCATGCAAGAGAGTTTCAGGGAGGAGATGGGGGTTGAAACCGTACATCCTTCACTGGATGTATACGGCGGTGATCAGACCCATTCTTACTTATGGATCACTTGTTTGGTGGAGGGCTGTGGACAAGAGGACATATCTCTCTATACTGGGCAAGGTACAGAGGCTAGCATGTCTTGCTGTGACTGGCGCAATGAGGTCGGCCCCTCAGGCCAGTCTAGAGACAATGCTTGATTTGGCTCCCCTTGATATATACATCAAGTACATATCTGCCAGATCTGCCCTCAGGCTCATGGAGTCGGGCAGTTTCAGGCATGATCGTACGGGACATGGCATTATCCTACAAAAGAAAGGAGGGCAGGTCCTGGGGGGACGGACTGATTATATGACTCCGGTCATGTGCTTCGACAAATCCTTCTCAGTCGCATTCCCGGAGAGGAGGGACTGGAAGGAAAACTCTGCGACTCGTAGTAATGCAACTTTGGTTTTTACGGACGGCTCGAAGATGGACACTGGCACTGGTTCGGGGGTATTTTCCGAGGGTCTCGGCCTTTCGGTATCGCTCAGGCTACCCGATACCTCGACAGTTTTCCAAGCAGAGATTTATGCCATTACCGAGGCAGCATTAAGGATTGATGGGCTCAATTTGGAGGCAAGAACTATTGACATCTGTGTAGATAGTCTGGCAGCAATTAGAGCCCTGGGTTCGGAGATTATAAAGTCGAGATGTGTACTGGCATGCATTCAATCTCTGGCCAGACTTAGGGGGCATGATGTCAATGTGGTTTGGGTTCCAGGGCATGAAGGCATTCAGGGGAATGAGATGGCGGACGAATGCGCGAGAGCGGGTTCGGCCTTGGATGAAGCAGTATCGCGTAGGGACATTGACATTCCCTCAGTTGAGCTGCTGGGCAGATTTCAGAGGTGGGCAAGGAGGGAGGTGACAAACAGGTGGTCAAGTATTACCACCTGTAGGGTCTCCAAAACTCTATGGCCCTCGCTTAGCAGAGCTAGGACTAGGCAACTTCTGTTTTTTGGGAAACAGCCGCTGGCACTCCTGGTAGGGGTCTTGACGGGGCACTGTGCAATTGGGCACATGTCGGAGCGTTTGGGCTTTCCCCATGATGGCCGCTGCAGGAGCTGCTTCGATGAGGAGGAGGAGGAGTCAGTACAGCATTTCCTTTGTGACTGTCCGGCCCTGCAGGAGCGTAGGCTTAGACATCTAGGCTCTCGTTTCCTGCGGGATCTTGACTGCCTCAGGGATGCACCGCTGGCTGCCCTCGCGGGCTTTGCGAGAAGTTCTGGATGGTTCTCAGGAACCACCACTTCGTCTTGAGAAGAGTGTGTAGGGTATAGTCCTCTTGGGCATCACAATGGGCCTTTTGATGGCCTCCGAGTGTTTTTCTCGCTTACTGCGGGCAGCCCTTTTTAACCTAACCTAACCTAACCTAAAGAAACACAACAATTTTGATTTGAATAAAAAAATTCTGGCATCTCTATGAGCGAGTGAACGCGTTTTTATTTTCTGTGCTGCACTAGATTTCTATTTTAATATTTACTAAAGGGAAATAGAATCCTATAATAAATAAATGTGCATAAGTCTTTAATAAGTGGATAAATTGTCAAATTATATATACATAAGGTCTTAAATAAAAGAGGAGTGTCTTTTCAATTACTGTCCTCTGCCTATACTGCTTAACAAACGATTCAAAGAAAATGGCGCCTGCTAAATGTGGTGGTTGTTCTAAAAACGTGACAAACAATGATGCAGGTGTAAAGTGTGAGTCTTGTAACGTATGGTATCATGCATCTTGTGGGAGCGTTTCCAAAGAACTGTATGCACTTATGGGAGGTAATGACAACATAAGTTTTAATTGTACTCGGTGTATTTCTAAACCCAGTTCAAAAAATGATGTCGCTGTGATTCGTAAATACATAGATGAGGCCAATGAAAAACTTGAAAAATCATTTTCTGTGTTTGCTGATGAAATAAAAAATGACCAACAGGATTTAAGAAATTTTATTGAAGCCTCAACTTGTACCATACGTGAGGAGATTGCAGCATCTATTAAAGAGCTCTATAACAAAATGGCTGATTGTAACTATTGCATCAAAATGGTAGAGAGGGATACTTTAAAAAAGATCTCATGCATCGAAGCTGTCAACAACAAGCTGGAAAGAAGACTAAATCGTTCTGATATTTTAATTAGTGGTCTACCTGCGGGTATAAATAGCTTGGTTGATGTTATTGTAGCAATAGCTAAGTATTATAATATCTCCATTGTTGACAATGATGTGAACCAGTGCTCTACACGAGTAACAAAAAAGCTATACTGGTGAAATTTAATAGAGTCATTCTGAGAGATGAATTGATGACTGCTTATTTTAAGAGGCCGAAAATCCAGCTGAATAATGTCATTAACTCAAATTTATCTACTCGGGTATATCTAAATGACAACCTCACCTCAGCTGGAATCAAATTGCAGACTCACTGCCGCCTCCTAAAAAGGGAAAATAAAATTACAGGCTTCAGTATACTAAATAGAGATATTCCCATGGCTAAGATTAAACTCCATGATGGGTCCCTGCTAGTTCTGGATGCTGTAAAATGTCTGGAATTTGGTTCTGAACAACACATTAAAGTTGTGATCTATACTTTCTTTTTTCTAAATTCTATACTTTACATATTATTATATCCATTTTTTTTTCTCTTTTAATCTTCTTCCCTTGTTCATGTGTATATATAGTACAATTTTTTCTTTTTTTTTCACAGATTTCCAGTGACTAACCAGAAAATTTTATATCAAATTGTTATATTATATAAAAAGAATTTAATTATATCATTATTGTAAAAAACCAATGCGTATAGCAAACTTTAATCTAGGTCCAATAATTAGTGACAATTCAATCAATAATATCTTCTCAAATGACTCAAATAATCTTAAGGTTGCACATATTAATGCGCAAAGTCTTTGTCCATCGGATAGATCGTATAAACTTGATGAGTTAGCTGCGCTGATCAGTAGCTCCTGTTTGGATATCATTTGTGTCACTGAAACTTGGCTCGATCCTATCATTTTTGACCAAGCTTTAAATATTCCTGGCTATACGATTTGTAGAAGTGATAGACCCACTGGCTGTAGAGGTGGTGGTGTGGCAATGTTTATTGCTAATGGTATTAAATTTTGGACTGTTTACAAGTGTACTGAATTTTACTCCTGTGAAGGCCTATTTATCCAACTAGAAAGTTCGTTAATCATTGGTGTGGTATATTTGCCTAGAGGTAATGTAACTGTTTTTGAGCAATCATGTGATGACATTTTTGTCAGATATAAAGATATTATTGTAGTTGGTGACTTCAATAATAACTTGTTTAATACCACAAAGTCTGCTGATTTGCGCATTATCTGTAATCGTTTTAATTTAACGTGTTGGCATAACTCTATGCCCACGCACTATGATCGGTATCATGAAAGCACTTCTCTGATTGACTACTTTCTCATTAGTAACAACTTGAAGGTAAATACCTCAGCTCAATTTCAAATTCCTTTTATTTCTCAACATGCTCTTATTTGCGTCGCCATTCTGACCCCTATAAGTCTGAAAAAAACCACAACCTATTTTAGGGACTTTAAGCGTGCAAATTTTGCTTCAGTAGAGAGCTACCTTCTCCAAACTGATTTTACGGAACTCTACAATTGTGGTGATCCAGATAAACAGCTTTTGTTCTTAAATAACTTGCTTAATGATCTCCTGAATTATATACCTGTTAAGAAAAAATCGGAACGCTCTTCTTTGTTTTTCCGAAATTTACAAATAAAATTAATTACTTTAGATCGTTGACAAATATTGCATTGAGAGCCTTTTATACTGAACGGCGCTCTGTAAATTGGGATAACTATCGAATACTTCGGAATAAAACCAAATCAGAGATTAGGAAGTTTAAAAAAAGATATAGCAGTCGTATTTTTAAATTAGGAAACACGAAGCAGATGTGGAATGTTTTACGCAATGCTGGTGTTTGTGAGGCAGTAAATATTGAATTTGATATTGAAGTTAATGAAATGAATGAACACTTCATTAGTAGTCAACAACCCTCGAATGCTAATATGCCGAATTTTTCTTTCTTCACAGATATTGTTGGGTGTTTTTCTTTTGCAAATATAACCGAAACGGAATTATTCTGTGCCTTACGAAGTGTTAAATCCAATTCGACTGGTGTTGATGGTATTCCGATCAAATTGTTAAAAATGCTTTACCCCCTAATTAGCAAGCATATTCTTTATTTCATCAATTATACTTATATTGACATCTTCCATTTTTCCTAAAGATTGGAAAATTTCTAAAATCATTCCGATTCCTAAAAAAAACATACCGTTAACCACTAACAATATAAGACCAATTAGTATATTACCCTCCTTATCGAAGGTTATTGAAATAATTATGAAAAAGCAAATAATGATATGGGTTGATGATAACAAATTGCTGAATGGCTGTCAATATGGCTTCCGAAATGGTCGAAATACTAGTCATTTATTAACGGAACTTACAGATTTGATAAGAGCCAATTTGAATGAGGGTAAGGTAAATGTATTAGTTTCAGTTGATCTCTCTAAAGCGTTTGATCAAGTCGATCATGTTTTATTGATTTCTAAGCTATACAATAAATTTAGTTTTTCTAGGCATGCATGTAAATTAATCTGGTCTTATTTCAGTGAGCGTCAGCAGTTTGTCTCTTTCAATGGTTGTACCTCTGATCTAAAATACGTTAGATCTGGAGTCCCCCAAGGCTCGGTGATTGGCCCCATTTTATTTACACTTTTTATTAATGATCTGTTTCAAACGCTAAGTTTTTGTAAAAGCTTTGTATTCGCTGATGATATTCAACTATTATGGTCAGGTGAACACCAATTTTCAGATGCTTTGCAAGCTACTGTAAACCATGACCTTACTTTCTTAGAAAACTGGACACTGGCAAATAAGCTCAGAGTGAATCCTGACAAAACAAAGGCTATTATTTTTCAATTAAATAGATTAAACACTTTTGCTCCAGAGTTAAAATTTGCTGATACAGTTATAGAAATAGTAAATAGTCTGAAATGTCTTGGTGTAATCATAGACGACAAGCCTTCTTTTGAGCCACACATAAACACTATTAGTTCAAAAATCTATCTCACACTGCGTAGATTGTATCATCTTAACTTACACCTACCTCTTCATGTTAAGAAAGCCTTGGGCCATTCGTTGTTAATGTCTCAGATCAATTATTGCATTGAAGTCTATTCCGGTTGTAATATAAAAAATAGGAAAAAAGTGAAAGCTGTCGTTCATAAAGTTATTCGATTTGTCTATGGACTGCGGCTGAGAGAGCATGTTTTAAACCATCTAAAAAATTTTTTGAACCTCACTTTTGATGATTATTTAAAGTTTAGATTACTATTATATCTTTTTAAAATTATTAAAACTCAAACACCTACTCAATTAGTGAAAATGATACTATATACAAGATCATCTAGAAACCCTCAAATTTTTATACCACGCATATTTTATGGCATCTATGAAAAATCATTTGTGGTTCGTGTCGCACGGCTGTGGAATATTCTGCCAATCTGCCTTCGTTCTTTTGCTTTACCTTTGTCCTCATATAAGAGGAAGCTAATTGAGTTTTTTGTTAATTAATTGAAGTTAATGTTGTTATTGGTTCATTAAACTATATTAAAGTTAGCTATATTGTTCTACGGAGATAGTGTGTTTTGTTTTTGAATAAGCTTAATTACTCTTATTTTTGTTACCTTAATTATTTGGAACTTTATTTTATATATTTTTGATTTTATTATTATATATATGTATATTCTCAATTTCATACTATAGTTGATCTTTGAATAAGCATATCACTCGCTATGAGAAAGATTAATTCTTGAAATATATTTTTTATAGGCCAAGAGGCCTCATGTATTACTGTTATGAAATGAAATAAATAAAATAATGTAAGACCAATATCTCTTTTATCTAACTTAGGAAAACATTTTGAAAAAATTGTTAGAATTAGGATGGATAACAATTTGGAGATTTCATGTATTTCAGATTATCAATTTGGTTTTAAAAAATATTATTCAACAAATCATGCACTGCTTAAATTTCGGGATGATGTTGTGAATAATTTGAGGGAAAAACGTTGTACAATAGCAATTTCTCTTGATATAGAGAAGTTTTTTGACAGCATTTATCATGATGGCTTAATTTTTAAGATGGTTAATATTGGTTTTAGTCCTTATTAAACTTATTCGCAGTTGACGGACAGAAAGTTCTGTGTTCAATTACAAAATGATTTCTCAGCCTATGGTAATATCTTAGCATCACATTTATATAACATGTTTATTTATGATTTTCCACACACATATAATTCTGCAACTGGAATTCTTTATGCAGACGATTCACTTTTGTATGCTCATGGTATTTGTCCGAAAAATACTCTCATTTCACTTTCTTCATATTTAAATGAAGTCAATAATTTTTATAAGCAATGGGGTATAAGAATTAATCCAGGCAAAGGTAAAGCTATTTGTATAAGGAATGCTTCTGGGAAGTGTAAGTACTTAGTTCTTCCAGAAAGTAAGCGACTCAGTTTAAGTCTAGATGGACAAAATATTCCTTTTGTTGATAATTTGAGATATTTAGGAGTAAATTTTAACAATCTTTTGAAATTTAATCATCATGATAGAACTGTACTTAACAAAGCTCGGGGGGTTAAAATCACATTTGGAAGAATCTTTAATAGTAGGTATTTACCGGAAAAAACAAAATTGTTACTATATAAATGAATTATTAGACCGTTACTTTTATATGCTTTTTCGACTTGGTTTCCTATATCTCCTGCGGTTATAAAGGAATTTGAAATTTTTGAGAGAAAAACTATTACACTATGCATTAAAAAGATTTCGAAAGATATAATAAAAAATTTTCAAATGAATATATTTATATATATATATATATATATATATATAGATATATATATATATATATATATATATATATATATATATATATATATATGTATATATATATATATATATATATATATATATATATATATATATATATATATATATATATATATATATATATATGATTTAGTAAAGATAAAACCTTTGGCATCTTATGCATTTGATTTAATGAAAAATTTCATTAATTCTTTACACACACTCGACAATGTATTAATTCAAAATATCATTAACAAACAAGCGGGTTATAATTGGCTGTACACTTTCTACTACTCTCCGTTTGGTTATGTCGAAAGCGAAATTGCTTGTGTGAACAGTTTAATTCCAAGATTTTATGTTTCAAAAATTCCAGGAGCCCACAGGGGCTAATTTTTATTTATTTATTTTTTCCTTTCTCTTAGCTCTAAGATTAGTTTTTAAGCCTAATCTTTTTTATATAAATACTAAGTATTGTGCCGGGTGCAACCACTTAACTTACAAAAATTGTTATTACACATATTCACACAAATAGATAAGATTGTTACTGTCTAACACTAATAATATTATTTCAAAACATTATAGATTTACGTTTTCTTTGTAATACTTTTGTTAATTTCTTACTTTGTAATGTTCTTTGAAGTCTCAAATAAAGTTAAATTAACTTAGTTTAATTATTTTGTATAAAAGAAAATCAAATAAAGTATATAAACAGAGTTTTATTAAAACAGTAAATGAATTGTTTTCTTAGAGCTCTTCCTCTAGGTTAAAGTGCTTGAGAGGACAACAAAACCTCACAATTTCTTCAGGCTACACGTGCTTGTACGAAACCACATATCAACATAAACAATATATATATATATATATATATATATATATATATATATATATATATATATATTTATAGAGTGATACAAGTTTAAATCATAATAAAGCATAGTAATATCTTTTTGATATCAATGAAACGGTCTTTATTGGATATAAAATTTTATGACATTAATGTTTAAATATGATTTCGGTCATGTGGCAGCCACGCCTGGCGCGTACAAGGCGCAATCTGGAACACCAATTTTCACAAACTTTTCGCAGCATTTGCGGCCGTATTTCGGCGATAACTCTTCGAATGCAGATTTCCACATGTTCAATTGTTTGTGGTTTATCTATGTAGGCAAGTCATTTAACATAAGCCCAAGGAAAATAATTTAAAGGGGTTAAGTAACACGACCATCACGTGGATAACAATCTTGGCGCGATGTGGTGGCTCAATGCTGGCTGTGGCAAGTGTCTCTGATTCAGACAGAACCTGGAGTAAGATGACCTTTTAGGGTTTTTGCCTTTTTTGGTGGCAAGTGCTTTAAAGGCTTGCATGGCAAATAGTTATCCCCCCTAAGCCGAGGTGTTATGCGACCCGTGCCTGTCGGTTGGTTTCCAGTCAGGGGTAAACCACTGTATTCTTTCGGAGCCTTGCTGATACCTGGGCGCCTCAGCAAGTAATTAATCCCTTACCTAGTCACTGGGGGTATGACTTGGTGGACATTTTCTCCCCTACACTCATGGGAACAATAAGCCAGTAAACAATAACCTTAAACTCGGACAGTACGACAAGGGACGATAGGCAACAGATCCAAGGGAGGTCTTTTTCAGCGACCTATAGAGGGAGGGGCAGACAAGGCTAAAGCCCAAGGGGGGCAGACTTCGTAGGGGACAGGTGTCTGAGAAGACAAGACAGGACAGTTAGTGACGGTGACTCAAACATTTTTCCAGGACGGACTTAACATTTACGAAACGGACGAGGATGACATCACCGTGGTCTCCTCTGACACCAAGGACGGACAATCAGTTGGGGCGGACAGAAAGGTATCAGGGGCACAGGTGATGAAAGGAGTAGGGAAAAGACCGGACAAACGCCAATAGCTGGCAGGCTACAAGCGTTCTCTCCGGTTTTTAAGCTCGTTGGAATACCGAGATCCAACTTCCTCGACTCCCCGAGAGAAGGCTTTGCGGCGCAAGCATGCCTACCATGTTCGGAAGTATGAGAAGTTGCGGAATACTTCTATCGTGAAGGCAAGGCCAGAGACGGGGACGAACCTGGCCAGAACCCAGGGTATGAAAGCGATCTCGGCATCAGCCGGGCTCTCAACTAAACCTGGATCGACCACGATCACCGGCTCGGAGAAATTGGATGATGGCCCTTCTACATCGAAAGGGATGTCATCCAAGTCGAAGAGAGGTGATGACCTACGCGGTAAAGGTAAAACCACCAGGGAGGAGTCCTCAAGGCAAGCTCTGATCTTCTCTAAACGAGGTCCCGGGGCTGGGAAAGGGGACCCTGCTGGTGGTTCTAGTGGCAAACGGCAAAGGTCAGGTGAAACAAAGATGCCTGAGGGCAAACGGTTGAAACCATCAACTAGCTTGACATCAGAACCTGAGCTACAGGTTGCCATTATTGATCGCAGTCAGCCAGGGTGCAAAATGACCAATGATCAATGGCTACTTCTGGAAGAACGAATTCTGAGCAGACTAGTGGACGCACTCGCCACTTGTGACGGTGACTCGTTCACTGCGTTTAATGGGGAAAAGTGGTCCAGAGGCGTCAAAATAATTGGCTGCGGTAATGAGAAGGCTCTCGGTTTTCTCAAAAATATCATTCAAGAAGATGGCAACCTTTGGCCAGGAGCCAAAATTGAAATCGAGCCCTTAGACCAAGTTCCTTTTCAGGTGACGGTGCGCGTGTGGATTCCTTCTCCTTTTCTGGAGAATGAGGCAACATTTACACTTATTAAGCGCCAGAATAAGGACCTTGGTACTGAGAACTGGACGATTGAACGTGGACGTGCCAGGGACAAGGGGGATGGCAAAGATCTCTGGATCAAAATTGATTCAGAATCCCTCCATCTCCTGCGCCCCAAAAAAGGCGTTATTCAATATGGGCTAAATCAGCTTAGACTGATTTTGCCCACAAAGAAGGACTCACAAAATGGCGACTCCGAGCGGCATAATTAACTTGAATCACTCCGAGGCAGCATCGGACAAGCTGTTACGCTTTATGGAGAGAGAGTGCATATCCGTGGCCTTGATCCATGGGCCTTGGTTAGTTGCAAATACGGTTCGGAGCCTTCGGTCACGTTTGATTACTCCACTTTTTCTTTTATCCCATTACAGCTCAGGTGATCTCACGATAGCCGCGGTTGAACGCAAGGATCTCCCAATGATGATCCTGGCATCGGCGTATCTACCGTATGAGGTGGATGACCCTCCTCCGAGTGCGGTACGCACACTCATTGACTTGTGCGGGACATGGGGACATGACCTTGTACTGGGCTGTGATTTAAACGCGCATCAAACGCTCTGGGGGAGCACGGATATATATAAACGAGGTTAGGATTTATTACAATTTCTCTTGTCAACCAATCTTAGGATTTGCAACAAGGGCAAAAGGGCAACGTTTTTCAATAGGATCAGGCCACAGGTCATTGATTTAACTTTGGTTAGTGATAAGGACTCTATTAGAATATATGACTGGTGGGTGAGCCTTGAGTGCTCATTCTCTGATCACAACAGAATTACTGTTACGATCGATCTTATTCCGAGTGGGGGCAGACCTTACAGGAACCCTAGGCAAACGGATTGGGAAAGTTTCAAAAAGCTCGTGGAGGCCTCACCACCTCCAGAAGTGGAGCAGGTGGGCAGCATTCAGGAGCTGGAGGACTCTTCAATCCTTTTGTCAAAGACCCTGAGAGACGCCTATCACGCATCTTGTCGGGAGCGGCAACCATCAACGAAAGTCCATCAAAAGTGGTGGAATCCGAGACTACAGCCGCTCAGAACAGTCTGCCGGAGGCTTTTTAATAAGGCGAAGCGTGACAGAAATACCATAGACTGGGATAATTATCGTAGAGGCTTCAATGTCTTCAAGAGCGAAACCAGGAAGGCAAAGAGGGAATCGTGGAAGCGTTTCTGTGGTGCCTTGGAGGGCACATCTGAGGCTTCCCGCATGAGAAGACTACTCTCTAAGAAGCCTGGCATGCTGGTATCCCTTATGAGGACTGACGGGACTTTTACTGAAAGCAGCGAGGGTACCCTGGAGCTACTAATGGAAACTCACTTTCCGGATTGCGAGGACGTACGTGGTACTGTCGTCCCTGTGCAAACAGCTATCTTAAGGAGTGACGTGGTGGACTCCATTGTACAGTCGGCCAGGGTAAGATGGTCAGTGGCATCTTTTAAGCCCTTTAAGTCAGCGGACGCAGATGATATTTTCCCAGAGCTAATGAAGCATGCCATAGAGGCGATTTTACCATGACTGCTAACCATCTTTAGGGGAAGTCTCGTTTACGGGTACATTCCTATAGAGTGGACAGGGTACTGTGGTATTCATTCCAAAAGCGGTGAGGATAAACCGCGGTACCGCTAAAGATTACAGACCAATCAGTCTGTCATCTTTTCTATTGAAAACACTGGAGCGACTGGTTGATTTGTGTGTCAGGGAACTTCTCTCGCCAGATAACTTCTGCGGTGCACAGCATGCCCACCAGAAGTGTAGGTCGGTGGAAACGGCGCTGCATGATGTTGTCGGCACTATAGAAGATTCCCTTGACAAAAAAGAGTTTGTTATGGCATCCTTTCTAGACAGAAGGCGCTTTTAACAATCTGAACATATTCTCGATAACTGGGGCGGTCAGAGGGATCGGTGCGGACCAGTTAATTACGGACTGGGCAGGGAACATGCTTAAGAGCAGCTCCATAATATCCAGTTTGGGCATGAGTACGAGGAGGAAGGCTGTAACAAGGGGCACTCCGCAGGGGGGAGTTCTGTATCCGCTCCTATGGAACCTTGTCCTAAACAGCATTCTTTTCAGGTTGAAGGCAGGTGGCACCATGGTAGTTGCGTATGCTGATGTCGTTGTGCTCCTTATAAGGGGTAAATATCTGCCTACGATAAGTGAACTCATGGAATCAGCGCTGAGCGAACTACTCGACTGGGCCAAGGGGAACGGTCTAGACATAAACACTTCAAAGACTGTACTGGTACCTTTTACCAAGAGATATAAGATCCCAAGAGATATTAGACCACCATACCTTGGTAGCATGAGCTTGGAGCTCTCGATGGAGGCGAAGTACCTCGGCATTGTTCTAGACTCTAAACTATCGTGGAAACGTAATGTGGAGGATAACACAGGGCTCTATGTGCGTTTTACGCATGCAAGAAAGATTCGGGGAGGAGATGGGGGCTGAATCCGTACATCCTGCACTGGATGTATACGGCGGTGATCAGACCCATTCTTACTTATGCATCACTTGTTTGATGGAGGGCTGTGGACAAGAGTACATATGTCTCTATACTGGGCAAGGTACAGAGGCTAGCATGTCTTGTTGTGACTGGCACAATGAGATCAGCCCCCAGGCCACTCTAGAGACAACGCTTGATTTGGCTCCCTAGAGGGCAGGTCATGGGGGGAAGGACCGATTATATGACTCCGGTCATGTGCTTCGACAAATCCTTCTCGGTCGCATTCCCGGAGAGGAAGGACTGCATGGAAAACTCCGCGACTCGTAGTAATGAGACTTTGGTTTTCACGGACGGCTCCAAGATGGACACTGGCACTGGTTCGGGGGTATTTTCCGAGAATCTCGACCTTTCGGTATCGCTCAGGCTACCCGATACCTCGACAATTTTCCAAGCAGACGGCGGACGAATGCACGAGAGTGGGTTCGGCCTTGGATGAAGCAGTATAGCGTAGGGACATTGACGTTCCCTCAGTTGAGCTGCTGGGCGAAATTCAGGGGTGGGCAAGGAGGGAGGTGACAAGCAGGTGGTCAAGTATTAGTGCCTGTAGGGTCTCCAAAACTCGATAGCCTCGCTTAGCAGAGCTAAGACTAGGCAACTTCTGTTTTTTGGGAAACTACCGTTGCAAAGAATTAAGTAAATGTAAACCGTTACAGTACTCTTTAAAACTGAAATTAATTCGTATTCTCATACCGAGCCTATTTCATTTATTAAAACAGAATACTGTTTGATTAATAATTCTGATATTAATTGAGATGCTCCTACTTTTAATAAAAATATTCCTTAAACTTGAAAATAAAAACTTGGAAATAAAAAAATTTTAAATCTTTAAATGATTCTGTTTAGAGTTAGGTTAGGTTAGGTTAGAGGGCCGTTGTCCCTGGCGGGACAATCCACTTGGGTCCGTCAATTCGGTCCCTTTGTGATGCCCTTAAGCAGAGGACCTCTTAAGGGATGTCCTCCGCCGTTTCAAACCATCCTGTACCCCTGAGGAAGGATGATATCCCTGAAAGCTCCATGTTTGCCAGGCTGTCTAAGTCTGACAGGAATCGGGAGCCCAGCGCCGCTACCCTTGCATTAGCGAGGGCAGGACACTGACACAGAAGATGGAGGACAGTTTCTTCCTCCTCCTCATCATTGCAGCTTCTGCAATAGTCGTTGTATATTAGACCCATCCTCCTAGCATGAGTCCCAAAGCTACAGTGTCCTGTCAGAACAGTCACCAGTTGACGCATGCGCGCCTTGTCAAATTTGAGAAGGTCGCGCGTTTTGCGCAAATCGTAATGGGGCCACGTGGCTCTTGCCACGAGGCAGTTAGCCACACTATCCCACCTAAGTTGAGCTAGTTTGTATGATTCGCTTTGAATCAGAGACTTACATCGCGCTAATGGAATGCCAGTGAAGTGACTGATCATTGAACTGTTCAATTCAGTCCCTTGTCTGGCAATCTCATCCGCAGTATGGTTGCCTGGACATCCAGAATGCCCTGGCACCCAAACCAGTGTCACCCTCGAATGTCTCGCTATCTCGTTGATAGACAGTCGGCATTCGACCACAGTTTTTGATGTACTGTACACACCACTAATAGCAGAGATGGCTGCCTTGCTGTCGGTAACAATGAAGATATCATTCGATATCCTATAGTACCTTAGCCACCTCGCTGCCCGAGTAATAGCAGAGATTTCGGCCTGTAAGACAGTACAACCGTCCTGGAGCCGGAATGGAGATCTAACATTGAAGTTCTCCACATAGAAGCCTCCGCCCGTTCTTATTCCCCTTTTGGATCCGTCAGTGAAAACTCTAACTGAATCCTCGGGAAAGGTAAGCCTGTCCACCTGTTCCCTGTCAACGACAATGGAACGGAAAAGTCCACCAAAGAAGGGTCTTGGTACACAGTAGTCAATGTTGGCATGGATTTCCGAGTGCTCTCTTAAAATCCTAGCATGCCCATAGTCAGTCCTAGTCCATGGACATACTGTATTCAACCTGACCGCTGAGAAAAGAGCCAGTTGTCTGGCCAGAATGTCAACCGGGAGCCAGTTTAGCATTGCAAAAATTGCTCCCGTTGGTGTAGATCGTAGTGCGCCTGTCATCAGTCTCGCTACGACCCGAAAGACTTTTTCAAAGGTCCTGCGATGAGCCTGCTTGTCCATCGCATTCCACCAAACCAATACCCCGTAAAAGAGTACTGGTTTAATAACAGCCTCAAGGATCCAATTGATCCCCTTAGGGTTGATACCCCATTTGAGGCCTACTGCCCTTTTGCATGTATAAATAGCCACTAAGGCCCTATCCGCTCTCGCCTGTATGTTCTGATTCCATGATAGCTTACTATCCAGAATCACACCCAGGTACTTGGCGGTTTTAGATAGTTCCAAGGAGGTGCCGTTAAGCTT
The DNA here is from genome assembly GCA_951800035.1 of Linnaemya tessellans. Taxonomy (NCBI): domain Eukaryota; kingdom Metazoa; phylum Arthropoda; class Insecta; order Diptera; family Tachinidae; genus Linnaemya; species Linnaemya tessellans. The sequence continues at coordinate 57,791,448 of OX637532.1, forward strand.
TGGGTGTATAAAGCTATCGGTCTTGTACCTCCTAGTGAAGAGCACCAACTCAGTCTTGGCTGGGTTGATGCCGAGCCCACAGCTGACGCTCCACCTACTCAGCAGAGCCAGCGCAGACTCCATACACTGAGATATGGTATCCAAGTGCTTACCCGATATCGCCACCGCTACGTCATCCGCGTACGCGACAGTCATAATCTGTCTGCGTTCTAGACTTAGCAAAAGCGAATTAATGGTCAGGTTCCACAACAGAGGTGACAGAACACCTCCCTGTGGAGTGCCCCGATAGACTGCCCTATACTCAGTGACATCTCCAATCGAGGCCCTGACTACCCTGAAAGTTAGTAAGTTTCTAACAAACCGGCATAAATTGTTTAGAGTTGAAAATTTAAAAAGTCAAAAAGGACAATTAGAAAATATAATCAAAAACAAAAAGAAACTGCTAAAATTAAATATTAAGAACTGTAATAAAAGGTTAAAAATTTCATTAAATGAATTTTAGAACAGAATGTTTGTTTAATAAAAGTTTCTACATAGTAGAATGAAAACTATTTTAAATTTCAAAGTAAAAATTTTAAAACACGCATAACAATATAACTATAAGATGACATTAAAATTTTAAGGAGCTAAAATCAGATATTGAATATTTAAAATTCTACATAGTAGAAAATAATAAAAATATTTTAAAACGTAAAAAATAAAAATTTAATATATTCATAAGTAAAGCTCATTAAAGTAGAACTCTCTTTAATACAAAAATTAATAAATATACAATTATTTAAGTGCTTCTCCAAAGAGTAACAGAAAGTTTAATTCTAATAAACAAAAGAATAAAAACAGAATATAAAAGTCAATGGGACGATTGAAATGAAAGAGAAGTTGAACTATTAAAACTTATTTTTGTATTTTAATAAAAATACAACATCTAAGAAAAAATTTAGAAATATTTTTGTAAACTAGGAACTTACTTTCACTTTAAATAAAATAAAAACGATTTAAAATAAATGCTGTTTTACTTCCCTTGGAAAAAAATATTCCTTATTAATTTATATATATATATATATATATATATATATATATATATATATATATATATATATATATATATATGTATATAGGTATATATATATTTATAAAAAAACATATTTTTTGAGCTAAAGCCCATCCTTTATTTCTCAAGAATGAATTAGAACTAACTTCTTGATACAAAATTATTATTATTAATACCTGTTGCACTACTTCAACAATTTGTGTGCATTGCAAAATGTTTAGGTGAAATTTAAGAACATTAAAAATATAAAGTAAAAATTATGTCTGGATGCAACGTCAGCGTAATTCTTTTGCTGTTTGGTGGGAAAATATTGTGCGCGTGTGTCTTGTCAGCAGTGGCGGAGTTTAAGTAAGGAATGTGTTAACTACTCCCCCCCCTAAAATTTCAAACGTCCTCGTTTGTTGTTTTTGGTTTATTGAATAATTGGTTCAGTCCTTCTATTGCCGAATCTGTTAGTTGGATGGCTTTTCCTTTTCTAATCTTCCAAGTACTTCTTCCGATAACTATAATGATGACGACTATTACGAAGGTAAGAATTGAGGTTATAGTATATTTTATTTTACTATCTTTCTCTAGGGTGTCTATGTAATTAGTGTTATTTGTGTTCAGTTGATGTAGCATTTGTAAGGAGAGTATTTCCTCCACAGTGTTGGATATAGATAAGGGTTGAAGGATTGCTGGTAGTGGTTTCCTTGTTGTTTTTTGTTCGTTGTAAAATTTTTCTCCCTGGATATCAATAGTAGAGTTAATAAAATGAATCAAAAATGTGCCATCTAATGTAGTTGTTTCGTTTTCAATGGTGACTTCTCCGTTAAATTTATTCAGGAATAAAATGCCTGGTGTTATTTCCTCAAAGTTCGGAATATGTTGATTGTTGATTTCGGTGCGCGGCTTCTCAGGAGGTTTCTTACACAGGTATCGTTGCTTAAATCTACTATATTATTTCTTAAACATACTTCTAAATTACTATATTACTTACATTTTTCTTTAATTCCGTACATTTTTACATCGCAAATTAGTATTTCATTAAAATTTATTTTATTAATTCTCTCATTTCGTTTTACTGCTCTTACTTCAATTGATTTACATATGTTATTATCAACGGTTGGTAAGCTTATTATATAAATTATTATATTTCCGTTAGATGCAATTTTTATTTCGGAAAATTCAAAAGCTTCATCTAAATTTACAAATGGGATATTTTCTTTGTCAACAATATTTTTGGCTATATTAATCTCTTCGTTAGATAGGATATAAGAATTTACTATATTGGCTTTTGCCCAATGTATTGCATATGCAATATTTACAATTTCTTCTTTCATGACTTCCAATTTAAATTTTAGCTTCAATAGTAGATCTATTTCTGTAGATCGACCACGTTCTATTGTTTTTGCAATATTATTAGTAATATTAGTAATTGCATTAATTTTTTCTATGGTTAGCTTGTTGATCAATACTTGATTGTTATTATTTTCTAGAACATTATTTAATTTGTTTAGAACAATCTCATGGTCGTGGCGGTCAGGACTTCCGGCTATCCACTTCCATGCGCTGCCTATAAAATCTAAAGATCTTTTTAGTTTTTTTTACCCGTAAATTATTTAAATGTGTCTTGATTTGGGATATCAGTAAGGATATGAAAGGGTAATGTGGATTTCGTCTGATTGTCGATGTCTGTGTCATTCTTTCAATGTTTTCTATTATGTCTGAGAACTTGTCGATGTCTATCTCGTGAATTATTTTAAAATGTCCAGTTTGCAGTCTTGCTGTGCCCTTTTCTATTGTTACTAGTTGAGCATTTGAGTAGTCCAGGATCTGAATGTCCGCGTAACACAGCGACGTGATCGATCTGTATGGGAAAATGGAATTTATAATGTATTTTAGTTGCGTATTCTACTTTTATGTACCATCTGTCCCTTTTCCGTCAAAACAGTGCTATGTCTGTCTTCTTTAACTATTTCCTTTGAATATGGTTTGGAAAGTTTAGTTCCTAATCTTTTATTTTGCTTTACAAAAATTATTTGTCCTGGTAAATAGGATTTTAGTTCGTGTCTCTTCCTATTATGGAATTGAATATCTTTTCTCTGTTTCACTGCCAATCTTTCAAGGTTATCTTGCCTATTATTCCGTGAAATGAAGAAAGGGTAGGCAAAATGTAGAATTTAATTTTTTTAATTTTTGGTCCGAAAATGTCGATATTTATGTGGTGAGTGATCTCGATGTCACCCGCAACGGAACATACTTTGAACGGTTTTTCGTTTTGAATAGGATTCTTAATCCGAGTCGATTGAATGTAATTTTTGTTAGAACCTGTGTCGATAAGAAAGTCTAATTTGTCTCCGCAACTAGTAACGTATTCGAAACATGGAAGCGAAGATGTCGTTATTCTAAAAAATTTACGTTATCGTGTTCTGATGGAATATTGCTTCCAGACGGAATATCGTCTGCGACGGCAACCTCATCTTCCGAAAATATGCTGTTAGGATCTACATTTGTTTGAACAGGATACAAAGTTTCATCGTCAAAGTACTCGTAATTTGTTTCGTCATGGTTCGTTTCTAAATGAAAATTACGTTGGATTTTATTGGGAGGATGGGAATTCTGACTATTCAGAGGACGCTTATTATTATAGTTCGGTGTTGGTTCAGTTCGATGGTTATTATGCCTAAAGTGGCTCGAGCTATCGATCTCCATTGGCACCGGTTGTGCAGAAGGGCTATTTTGATTGTGGACTATATTTAAATTCGGTCTAAAATGTCTAATATTATTGGAGCCATTATAGGGTTGATTATAGCAGAATCTGTTGTAATTGGGTTGCTGGTTACCGAATCTGTTGTAATTGGGCTGCATCATTCGTGTTGGTGGGAAGACATTAGGTCGGTTATAGAAGCGATTAGGTTGCTGATTTGCACCGTGGAAACGGTGAGGTGTAGGTGGCACGTAAGCCAATTCAGGATAGAATTGTTGTCCTTTAAAATTTGTCAGTGGCCGTGAAGGCTTGTGTAGTGTTGTACCCACATTATGTCTATTCACACCTTGTGCGTAGTTAAGACGAAATGTCATATTCTCCAATTTTTGGCATAAGTGCAATGCCTGTGGAAGCGTAGCTGGTTCACGGATGCTTAATAACCGTGGCAAATCACCGTTAAGACCTCGGATAAAAGTATCCAAAGCCTTTTCTTAATAAGAATTGGTCATAGCGCGGATTGATTCCTCGCTTATGTCTAGACATGCTACTTTATCTAAAATGAGTGACAGATGTTGATATACCATTTGGTAGAAGGTGGCTACGTCTGGATGACGTTGAGTTAAACTCGTCATGTGGTACTCTAGAGTACCAATATCTCGCTTATCTGAATAGTGTAGCATCAAGCATTTTTTTATTTGTACCCAATCCAATGGGGTTCGATATTATTCAAGTGCTGTGTCGGCCTCGTCTACGATCTTGTGTCTTATCGTGTGAAATATAGCAAAATACTTCGGTGTGCCCCTAAAATTTGCGTATGCGTCCAGTATTCTGTCTACAGTTTTCCTCCATGAATTGAATTCCCCAGAACGTCCGGAAAATTCCCTAAGGCACTTAACCATGTCCGGTATACGGTCAAGGTCAATTGTGTTCGTAGCGTCAACTGCTACATGATCGTCCTGAAGGGCTTCTACTGGTCTATTGGCTATTTGATTTAATACCCTTTGGACTATTTCGCTAACAAGATCTGTATCTGTGGGAACAGAGGATTGATTTATCGGAGCCGGAATTGATTTTGAAGTGGTCGGTTGTGTATTCCCATCTAGCCTCATTTGGCTTAATTGATTAATAATTTCGTCCTCCAAAAAAAAATTTCCTAATGTTTTAAAACTGCCTATTATTATTTTCTACTTTTATTATAATCCCTGCTGTTGGAGGGTCTCGTGAGAATCGCAACAGCTCCCGCTTTAATAAATCTTTTAAATAATTAGTATTAATATTGCAAAACCATAGATTTAAAAAATTATTTGATTTTATAATAAATTGTTAAAAAAATTTTGTTTTGACCACTTATTGGTTTTATTTTATTTAGATCGCAAGGATATATTTTTTGTATCTCAATATTATAGATTTTATATGAATTGTTTAATATATATCGTTATTCAATATTTGCAAGAACTTTCCGTTTTCGTTAATTTTAATATTAATTTTTTTATCGTTACTAATTTCTTAATTTTATTATCTCGATTTAAGTATAATCATTAATCTTTTTAATTTATTGCAAATTAATTTATTCTTTTAATTTTTCAACTTTTAACCTTCTTTTGTTTTCCTTTCTTTTTTTACGATTGATCTGATTAAATATTTTTTATTTGTTCTACAGCAATAGAAATTTAAAGCACTTAAAAATTTAAAACTATTACTTACAGAAATAATAATTTTAAACTAAACATCACCAACGTTGGGGCTTTGGTTTGATGAACGGTTCTGGATGCACCTTTTCCTGTTGTACTTAGGACCTTTCCCGTTACTAGTCTCCAGTCCTCCTTGCAACTAAGTCGCTTGTTCACTTAAACCTTACTTTTTGTTGTTCAGGCTATTTTATTTTGTGCGTTCACTTTTGCTCCTTACTTTTTGTTTTTCAGGTAGCTTTTGTGTTCACTTTTCCTTACTTTTTATTTTCAGGAATTTTTTATTTAGTGTTCACTTTATCCTTACTTTTTATTTTCAGGAATTTTTACTTTGTGTTCACTTTATCCTTACTTGTTGTTTTCAGGATGTTATTTTGTTTGAACTCGCGGGGTCTTACTTTTTGGTTTTCAGACTTTTCACTTAGCGCATACGTTGGTCCCTGCTCGGGCGCCAATTAATTATTTTATTATTAAAATTTATAAAAAAATATATTTTTTGAGCTAAAGCCCATCCTTTATTTCTCAAGAATGAATTAGAACTAACTTCTTGATACAAAATTATTATTATTAATACCTGTTGCACAACTTTTGTGTGCATTGCAAAATATTTAGGTGAAATTTAAGAACATGAAAAATATAAAGTAAAAATTATGTCTGGATGCAACGTCAGCGTAATTCTTTTGCTGTTTGGTGGGAAAATATTGTGCTCGTGTGTCTTGTCAGCAGTGGCGGAGTTTAAGTAAGGAATGTGTTAACATATATATATATATATATATATATATATATATATATATATATATATGTATATATATATATACATATATCGAGACCTTCCCGTAAGAATGTATTGAGCGACACTTTTTTCGAAAATGACTTTTTGATGTGGAACTATACTAGAAGTTAAGCGCCACATTTTGGCCTAGGGTTCGCTGCCCTATCATGGATGCAAAGGAAACTGGAGAGAAAATAAAATTGTATCAACCGCCAAGTTTTCTCACTGGAATAATGTTGCTCCCTGAAATTTGTATTATCCGCCAAAAAAAATTATGCTAAGCGACATTTTTAAAAATCTGATTGTCGTAAGCAACAAAAGGTCCACACAAAAATTGTTTTAGATGTTGCTTAAGCGGCATGGCCACACATCAAACTGATGCTTCAAACTTGTGTATGTGTTGGTAAAATTCAGTTTGAGAGTGAAAATCTAAATTGTTTTGATATTCTTCAAACACACATCAAACCATACGTGTGAGTCTTTTTCACTAACACTATCAAAGAGCAGAGTTTGAAGAGTTTGAGTTTAAATAATTTTTCTATGAAATAAGCTACTGCTTTTTTCCCATTTATTTTGTGTTTTTTTTTGTCTGGTCGGTTGTAACCGTATTTTTGTATGTAAATACCTTTGCACAGATAGCTGTTGATTTTATTTCAAATATTTGAATGAATTAAGTAGGCTTTGGTTTTGTTTTGAGTTATTTTGTTCCATGGTACAATTATCAGGTATGTGCAAAGCGAATTCATTACAACAAAGCAACTTTTTTGTGAAACACAATGTCAAATACAAGGCGAACTATTTAATTCGCCTTTGTTAAATAAAATAAAATGTTTTGTGAACAAAATTAGTTTTATTCATTGTTGTGATAGACATTACAAATTAAAATAAACATTAAATTTTAAAATAAAAAAATATATGGAAATTAGGTAAAAGTAGATGCCCCAATGGAGGACTACGACAATAATGAAGAACATCAGTTAGTTGTTGAGAATCCCACTTTGGATTTGGAAGTCTACGCAAATTCTTATGTGGGCTTGGCCCGTTTGTATCGGCTAATTTTTGTGTCTGATGTGTGTCCTTCGTTGAGCTTGGAAGCTTTAAAAATGGCTATAAATTATGTCATGACCACTTACAATGTGACCATGTATCAAGTGTTGCATAAAAAGTTCAAAGATGTATATGTCAGCAGTACTGCTGTTGGCGCGGGTGTTGGAAATGGCGGCGCAGCCGGCGGAGGTGCCGGTTTGCCAGATATAGCTGCACAGCCGGCTTTGGCTGCTCAGGCCCTTGAATTACCGGTAATCGATCAAAACTGGGTAGAGACTAACAGCAAAAAGGCTGCACTAAAATTGGAAAAAGTTGACTCGGACTTGAAGAACTTTAAATCAAGTTTCATCATTTAAAGTATACGGCGAGGTTACGATAATTTGGGCGATCACTATCTAAGCTGCGGGGATTTGTCCAATGCGCTTAAATGCTATTATATTTATTGAAAGAAATTTTTAATTTTAGAGTACACCACGTGAATCAGGAAATCATGTCACCGACTTGTGCGTAGCGGCTGGTTCAAGTACTCCTACAACAGCTAGAATTTAAAATTATTAAATGTTCTTCATTCGCTTCTACTTACAGATCCTGAGGATATTGTTTGAAAACATTTTCATTAAATATTTGCATACAAATTTATTTTCATTATGAATTCTAACTCTAAAAAAAAAATCCCGTTTTTGAAAACAAAAAAAAAACATATGCATTTTAGTGTCTTTGGAAAATAGGTCTTCTAAATTAGTAAGTCTGATATCATTTGAAGGCTTCACTTTGTTTTGCGGATGTGTTCATGCTTTGAAATAATATATATTTTAATATCCTTTGTGAAAAGTACGATTGTTATTTGCGAGTTTTGTTGCATTATGCGTACTCTTCGTTCATTGGGGTAAAATTTAAACTGTATTTCTAAATTTATTTTAAAAATTTCAAACAACCAAAACAGTTAGTAAAAAGAAAACATAAAATTGCAGCGAATTTCACAAATTTTGATAATCTGTTCACTGTCACCTGTGCTGATGCATATACCTGTTTATTGTACCATGTTTTGTTCCTTTTATTCTCGTCAGTTGTTCTCGTACTTTTTTCGATGAGGAGTTAGTTCATCGTTTCGTGGTATTTTAGTGAAACTATTCATAAAAGCCAATTTGGTTTTATTCAATAGCTAGACAAATGGTTGAATTAGCAAACCAATCTAATGAAGAAATAAAAGTAAGTAAATAAGTTCGTTGATTCTTAATACATATTTATATTTTGAGGTAGGTGAGATACATACAATTATGAATTTTGTTTTAGCTTAATCATTTTGAACAAACAAAATGTACTACGTGTAGAAGGAGTTTGTCTGCACCATCTGAATCTGGATCTGAGTGTGAAATAGAACAACGTCAAAAAGTAAACAAGAATCCAAAGCCGCAAGTCATGGCCATTGAGATATGTAACCAGGGGTTGGGGGTAAAATCGAAAAGAGCTCGTGTTGAGAAAAAACAAAAAACTTTGCAAAGAAATCCATGCAAGAGCTGCCAAAACAAATGTGCAACCGAATTAAGTGAGTTGCAAAGGCAAGAAGTTTTTAACTTTTATTGGAAACTGCCACATACCCAGCAAATATATTGGATTTTATCCTGCGTTGATCGTGTTCCTATCAAAAGGCGACGAAGCAATGAAATTAAAAAGAAGACAGAAACAATAAATTATTTTTTAAATTTTGAAGCGAAAAGAATACAAGTATGTATGCAGTTTTTGGTAAAAACCCCTAACATTTCAAGTAGAGTTGTGACATATGCCCTTGAAAAAAAACACTTTTAAATACATCGGAATCATAACAATGATTTTTTTCTTTATACAAAAACAAGCTAAACCCCTAACGAAATTAAATTAACATATCTACTTCCTGGCTATACCTACATGCCTGTTGATTCTGTGCGTGCTACTATAGAGAGATTTGTAAAAAAAAGGACAATTTGGACACCTTCTCAATGGGTTACTCTGATTTCCAATGCCAGGATAAATCCAAAACCTTATGAGGTGGTAGTGTTGACATACAAAGATTTCCGCAATTGGAAAAAAGAAGCGCTGAAATATTTTCCAACACAATGAGTAAAAACCAAGGACCAAACTAATTTCAAGATTACGGAATCTAATATTTTAATTTTTTCTAAATCCTCCCCTGAAATAAAATATTTACCCTCATTTTTTGTCGCACGCGCAATCAAGTAAAATGCCTTGAAGAATTCAATGAACCAGACATTCTTTATTCTTCAAAACTGCCAGTATCAGGCCCGAAACAAAAGGATTTTGAGAGTCTGCTCAAAAGAAAGTTTATTCCTGAACGATACATACAAGATTACGAGGATATTATAAAATATACATTTAGTGAGAAAGAAGACGAATTGGCAGAGACAGAAGAAGAAGATGATTTGTCTGACAATCAAAATGATAATTAATAATCTTAAAATTTCCGTTTTGATCTCTAAAATTAGTTTATGTTGATTTTTATATAGATTTTTATTTATGATATTATAATCAATAATCCTCAAATGTCCTCTTTTAATTCTTTTTGAAATTAATGTTATTTATTATATTGTTAATCAATAATCCTAAAGTGGCCTTTTTGAATTTTTGTTTTGAAGTAAATATTTTGGTTACTTTTTATATAGATTTTTATTTATTTTATTCTTTATCAGAAAAAAATAAAAAATGAATTAAATGACACAATTTATTTCAACCATTATTTTTTGTGTCCATGTCCAGTATTTAAGCGCCATTTACCATTGTATCAAGCGCCAATGCCTTGACCACGAAAATGTACTAAGCGACAAAAACTTCTTATCTGATTAAAATTTTGGTTTTGCAATGATGTCAAGTTTTGTATTCTGAAAATCGCTTTCCAAATATGTTCCTTTCAATAAAATACACAAATAAATAACTAAATGAGACGTTTTTTTCGTTTCCAGAACAATTTTAAAAATGTCGCTTAATACATTCATATGGGAAGGTAGCGATATATTGTGTGGTCAAGGGCGGATGCTTAGGGGGGGGGGGGTCATGTAGTTGAAATTAAGTCGATACACACAGAAAAAAAAGGGAATGTTAAACTAGCATCACAAAATGTTAATTTAAAATCATGGTAAAATTTTACAAACCTGATACCTAATATAAAATATCATTAATACGAATAGATTTTAAACGTTATTATTATTATCTTAAAACACATTACAGTGCTATCCCCGATAATCCGGACACGCGATTTTACGGACACATACATATATAATCCGGATACTGCTACAAACTGGACAGTACCACTTTTTTACTCTATAATATGGACAGTAATTTTTATACCCTTCACAATATAGTGAAAGGGTATATATAGGTTTGTCATTCCGTGTGTAATTTCTTCGATATGCACATGGGACCCCATAAAGTATATATATTCTGGATTCTTATGAATAGCCATGACGATTGAGCGATGTCCGTCTGTCCGTCCGTCTGTACGGTGAAATCGGTTTTCCCAAGCCCCCATAAGCGTTCTTGGACCGTTGGATTGGATTCAATAGAGTGCTATTGAAATTCAGAAAGATCCGAAGTACGGTTCCAGAGATAGAAAGCTTACACCTATTTCTCGACCCAAAATTTATACCAAAAATCAATTATTTTTTTTTAATGTTTGTAAATTAAACCTACTTCGTGCTTTGGGGAGCCTCAATGTTCTATTAAAAACTAAAAAAATAAAATTTTTTTT